>VZTE01002100.1:225620-288092 GCA_013397775.1 Eulacestoma nigropectus
ATGGCAATTTTTTTTTTTTTTTTAATACCGAAAAAAAAAGCATAAGAGAGGTAGGGAGAAGTGTTTCAAGTCTATCCTCTGGAAACCAATTTTAGTGACTTGAAAAGAGCTGTGGCACTTAGCACCTACCGAGGGTTTGGATCAGGGAATAAAAGTGGTGTTTGATTTTTTCTGCTCTGATTGCTGTTGCAAGGTGGAGTCACTCACTGCCCCGTGTTTGATTTCAGAAGCTGCACCTCAGAGTGGTTGGACCAGGCAGTGATCCCTGTTTAGTGAAGCACTTTTGGACAGCCTACGTGGAAGCCCAGAAAATCAGCAGGCCATGGATAAAAAGAAAGCAGCATTCAAACAACCATCTGAAAGAACCAAAAATACCCCAAAGAAAGAAGGGTTTGTATTTCCTTTCTTAAAACCATTTCCAGAAGGTGTTACAGTGCCTCTCCCACCAGAACCAGAAGAATCTGCTCTGATGTCAGAGAACATGTTTGAGAAAAGGCCTAACCACGAGCAGAAGGACTTGGAGAAGGAGTTTCCCACAGAAGAGGACAAGGTAAGGCAAGAAGAGGGCACAGATCCTCCCACTCTTACTCTGTTGTTTCACTTCGTGCCTCAAAATGAATTCCTTGGTGTCTTTGGGCAATCTGCACTTGTTAGGTCTAAGGAGGACTTTTGGGATCAGGGCCAAATCAGGGTTATTTGTGTAAGTAGGAAGAGAGGTACCTGCAATTAATCTGCAGACATTAACAGCACAGGTCTAAGAAAGAGGGATGGCTGCAGCCTAGAAGCCAATTTAATGTGTGACATGTATCTGTTTCCATCCTAACAACAAATATTGAACAGAAATCATAAAAGCTGAGGTATTTTTAACTGGAGGCTCTTCAACGCTCAACAGAAATGCACAAAAAGGTTAATAATAACCTGCTTGGGTATTTTACACTGAACACGGATTGGTTTAAAGTCTGTGACACAGTTATTGAAGTTTTTTGAGAATTTGCTGGCTATTAAACATTGTAGTGAAGAGAGTGGGTAGGGGTTGCCAAAAAGGGTTTAAAATGTCTGCCTCCAGTAATATGTGCTGCCTTCCTCATCTTGAACCAAAAAATCTGCTCTGTTTGAGTACATCTGATCCACAGACATACCTTTAAAGGTATCTTTCTTGGATGAAAGTGATGGAGAGAAACTTCAGTTTTTTCTTTTCAAAAAATCAGGGCTGAATGTGCCTGGCCCAATATGTCTGAAACATATTGGTGTTCCCAAAATTACGTTTCTAAATGCAGCAGTCAGACTGGAATGTTGAGAGAGGAACAGGGAGAAGAGACCAAGCAGATTTTTATATACTTTAGTTGAGCGTATTTAACAGCAGATGGACCGGTTTTGCCAAAGACTGAAAATTATTTGTTTTGTTTTCATGTAAATGAAGAGCCTGTGTTAATATCTGGACATGTATCAAACCCAGAAAATGACAATAATCAGGCATTTAAAACAACCCACTCATATCCATACCTTATGTGAGCCTAAAATGAGGCAAATAAAGAAGAGCCATGATGATCTAAAAGATTTCAGCCACCTGTTAAGAATATTGCAGCAGAACACTTTTGGTGTCTGTGCACAAACTAAATCTTCAAACTCCAAAATAAAGATCTAATAAGCTATTCTTTACCAAATTCAGTGATTTCTGGGATCAGTCTTCATTTGCATACCAAGCTTCAGTACATCTGGGGATGAGTGGGAGAAAAAGGCTCTTATTAAAAAAAATTGTTATTAAAAAAACTTAACAAAGCACACTTAGGAATGTGTTCTTTACCTTCTCAGGATGGCTTCCAAAATTTGGTATTTTTACTAAGAATGGTCTTTGAGCCGACCTCAACTGTTTCTTACATATTTGCAGACACTTGATTATTACCTGGAGATGCAAGAATGCACAGTGATATGAAGTGCAGCTTGATGCCAGTAAATAAGTTTTACTAAAGAATGATGAGTAGAAAATGCGTCTAATTTTTTTTTTTTTTTAATTATGGAAAATTCATTGTAAGTTTAACTCTAGCAGGCTGCAGAACACACCTTGTACAACCAGTATGAGGAGAAGATCCGACCCTGTATTGATCTTGTTGACAGCCTAAGAGCTCTTGGAATAGAAAAGGATCTGTCCTTGCCTGCGATTGCGGTGATTGGAGACCAGAGCTCTGGGAAAAGTTCTGTTCTCGAGGCCCTGTCTGGTGTTGCTCTCCCCAGGGGCAACGGTAAGAATTCACTTTCTCAAGTTTTCACTTTGATGAGGTAGAAGGGATTTTTTTCTTCTTTTTTTGCTTTGGTCTAGAATTGGACAACTCCATGACTGAGACATGGAGGTGCCAGTGAGGCACCACAAGGGAAATCCAAGGCACATGTTCCAGGTGGTCAAGAGACCAGGAGTAAGAAGTGTGGTGTAGTTGCCCCAGCTGACTCTCTTGCATTTCCCAGAAAACAGCAGTGCAGCAGAGTATTAATTTCACGTGGAAAGCTAGTTTTTAAATTAGCTTTTGAGGTTGGTTTGGGATTTTTAAACAACATTTTCTTACAGATACCTTTTTTTCTTATTATGTGTAAAAAGTGTACAAAGATCTTTACTTAAAGCTTTGTTTAAGTCGAGATGATTGCTGGAAGACTTTGCTGCTCAAGAAGATCCACTTTTCAGCTCTTTGTGTGTATTTTCACACACATAAATTCTGAAAGTTCTGTGTGAGTTTACAACACAATCTAGTCTTTCAGGCTGGAGTTGTGGAAAAGGTTTTCATAGGATTTAGTTGCAGCACTGAAACAGATCATCCAGAGAGGAGCAAAGCTCCATCTGTGGAGGTTTTCAGGGCCAGACGTGTCTGGGAAGAGCCACGGTTGACCTCATCTAGTGCTGGTGACAATCCTGGTCTGAGCAGGAAGTTGGAGAAGCCCCCTCTGGCAGCATCTCTTTGTGTGAAACATTAGGCAACCCTGTGTACACCACACACTTCAAGGCTGTGTTTCATGTACAACAACCTCTGCCTTTGGAACTGCTGCAGGTATTGTCACTCGGTGTCCCTTGGAACTTAAACTCAAGAGGCTGCCTGAAGGCCAGCCATGGCAAGGGAAAATCTGCTACCAGAACATTGCCCTGGAGCTCCAGAACGCCTCTGAGGTGGACAGAGCAATAAGGCAAGGTGAGTGGATTTGGCTGGCTCCATCTCCTCTGAATCCTCCTCTTAGACTGAGCAGCATCCACGGTGATTGTGGAGTAACACCAAGAGCTGGATTCAGAGCAGAAGAAGCTGGGTCAGCAAAACTCAGTTCTCTCAAGGGAGTTGTACCAGTGCTTCAATGGTGAAGATGATCTGTGATGATGATCGCAGAATGGCCTGGGTTGGAAGGGACCTTAAAGTCTTCTGGTTCCAACACCTCGGGCAGGGATGCCACCGACTAGATCCATGATCCTTTCATCCTGATCCATGGTAAAGGCTCAGGCTGTGTCCTTACCGGGGTGGTGTCTTCCTGGTTTCCTGGTGTGGGGTGGTTGTCTGTCAAACTGTAAACATGCAAAGCCCTAAATGGTTCCTGTCATCTGTTCAAAAGCCCAGAGTGCTTGAGGTGTCTCTGGCTGGAAATCTTATGATTTCAGAGAACATTGCAAGAAGGCAGAGTGGAGGACAGAGCGCTTCTGCCAGGCACTGTGACCAGGGGCTCAGTCACTGCCCTTCGCATGTCACAGCTTTACTGTTATGGCATTTCATGCTGTGTAAGAAATCAGTGTTCTTACCCAAAGAGCAGTAAGCACTTGCCCTAAATGTGAGAGTTGGACTGTCCTTACTCCCTTGACTAGCTCTGCACATTGTTGTTCTTTCTGTTTTTTGTATTAGCTTTTCAATGCATTATTTGGATATTCTCAAAACTGGCCAGGCAATTGGTATGAATTAAGTAAGGTAATTAAAGACCTGAAAATCTCTCATGAGAATGACTGTGGGGTTTCCTTGCTTCTCTGTGTTCACAGTTCAAGCATGATTGCCTTGTAGGATCTAGGACAATTTACTGTCAATCTCCCTATCAAAATGTGAAGAATATAGAACAGCACCTATTTTTCTTTCAAGGCATCCAAGGATTAATTAGTGCCTATAAAGTCTCTTGTTGTTGAGGAAGCATCTCTACAACTCACCAGTATTTCACCTGATCCCTTTTATTGAGGTTTATTTACATATATTTTTTCTGCAAACATAAGAGTCCATAAATATATGCTTTGTAAAATATTACAGTTCATATTCCAACAGGACTTCACATCACCCTGTGCTGCATAATAATTTCCTTAGATTTTTTCATAAATGGATTTAAGTGTGTGGCTGGATCTGAAAGAAAAAGCCAAGCCTAAAAGAACCTTAGGTGGTAGTAGGTACTTTTCAAAGTCATTGTGTTCAGCTTTGGTTTGATGCATCATCTGAAGCTTGTATTCATTGCCTTGCCCTTTTCTCTTCACAGCCCAGGATATTTTGGCTGGTCCTAGAGGTGCCATTAGCAGACAGTTAATTTCCCTGGAAGTTCGGTCCCCTGATGTCCCAGATCTGACACTAATTGATCTTCCTGGAATTGCCCGGGTGGCCGTGGGGGACCAGCCAAAAGACATCGGGGACCAGGTAAAACTCAGCCTCGTGTGCCAATCTGTGCCCAGGGTCTCATCCCTTGGGGGGTCCCACCAGACCTTTTGTGAAGTAAACAGAATAAGTGGAGGGGATCTCTGCTTTTCCTCTGGCTGCTTTTAGAAGAAATGCTGGGGAATGCAAATAAAGCTCTAGCTGGGTAAGGCCTGCTGTGAGGGTGATGTGCAGGAGCTGGGTGTGTTGTTTCTCCTAAAATACTTTTAAATAGGAACTTGGAATAAGAGGAGCCCAAACTAAACTAGATACACCAAATAGAAATGAGACAAAATTGGATTGTCTGGGCTGTACTTTCTAGGAGGAGAGTAATTTAATTTCACAGTTAGATAGCAATCTTTCTATTGTATTGAGAAGAAAGCAGCAGATGTGATAAAATCCAGACATTTCCCTTGTCCCCAGCTGTCTGCATGCTCCAGAGATGGAGTCTATAGCATTGCAGCCTGTCAAAAACTGAGATGGGTGGGAAGTAGAAAAGAGAGGCATCTTTACCAAAATCCAGGGGGAGAGCAAGAATTAATTTACTACGGAATAAGCACAATAGAGCTTCTGTGTGAAGCTTCTGCAAAACAGCACAAATTATGAGGAGCTCATTTAGTTTGGCATTGAAACATAGAAAAATGCCAACTAGATGTCATGTGCAGCTTCTGTTTTGGCTTTTTTTTTTTCATTTTCCTACAAATATTGCACTGAAATATAAGCCAAAGACATTTGTGCTCTTTTCAGAGATACAAATTTGAGATTTATCAGTATAGTCGAGCTTGTTTTCTTTCCATAAGTGTGTACCTACACATCAGAACCTGATTTTCTTACATGTGATTAGATATCAAATACCTTTAATATTTCCATAATGAAAGATTCTATATGCACAAGAGGTTAAACTCCACGTAGCTATCAAGACTGGCTTAGCAACGTTAGTCTGGTCTCATTCATGCCAGATGTTTGGATTAATCCTGACATAAGAAAAGAGGCTGCATTCTTCTGCTGACCCCTTTCCATGCCATCCTCTAGCATGTAATACCACCCTCAGCATCTGTGGCATTTAGTGTCATCAGACAGTGGCTCGTATTGCTAGAAATTGTCACATCCTACAAGCAAGCATCTGATTTCACTGAACCTCCTCACTGCTGTATTGAATTGCAGATCAAAATGCTACTTAAAAGATTCATTGGCTGCAAAGAGACGGTCAATTTGGTAGTGGTGCCATGTAACGTGGATATTGCAACAACAGAAGCACTGAAAATGGCTCAAGAGGTGGACCCCAGTGGAGAAAGGACAATAGGTGAGAGAATTCTTAAGCTACGAGTTGAAAAGGAGGGAAAATATTTTTTTTTTTTTCCCCATGAGGTCTGATGTTCTGTGTTCTGCACCAGATCTGTGAAATCAGCTACTAGAAGAAGAGGGGAAAAAAAAAAAGAAAACAGCCTAAAGAAAATATTTGCAAGTATTGGCAGACACAATTCTTGAATGGCTCCAAGAATCCCTTAGTTTGGTATCTTGCTGGCACTCATGTTATGAATAACTGGAAGTTGAAAATCTCAGTTAATGGTAGTTAATCTGAAGTTAATGGTAAAAAAGCTTTGCTGCTGCCTGTTAAAAAATGTTTGCAAAGCAAAAGACGTGGTGGGAGGCCAACTGCAGAGCGAGTTTTACAGTGCAAAGCCCAGGAGCTGAGAGCTTTCTAGGAGAGAGAATGCAAAAAAACCTGCTTTATAAAACATGGTACAGAGTGTTCCCACGTGGTGGTTAACTTTCTCTTTTAATTTCACAGGAATCCTCACGAAACCCGACCTGGTGGACAGAGGGACCGAAGAGTCTGTCATTAACATAGTGCAAAACAGGGTAATCCCCCTCAAAAAAGGTTACATGATCGTGAAGTGCCGTGGGCAGCAGGACATCCACAACAAACTGACCTTGGCTGCTGCAATCCAACAGGAGAGGAAGTTCTTTGAGAACCACACACATTTCAGGTGATGAGAACAGAAAATTCATTTGATGAGAACAGAAAAGTTCTCATCAAAAACATATTAAAGTCACCTCAAACCTTCCTGTTGATTTGCTGAGATTTAACTTAGGAGTTACAAACAGGTAGGAATTACACTCACTATTTCTCATTGCCCATGTAGGGTTGTGTTTCAGTAACCCAGAAGATTTTTACATACCGAATAAACTTTTTTTTTTTTTTTTTTTTTTTATATTAAAAAACCTTGGGGGAAGNTCAAAATACATGGGGGAAGTGCAACGAACTTCAGAAGTTCAAAATAGTCCCAAAGGATTTGAGTGAAGCATCTGAGCACTTCAAGTCAAGCACTGAAGTATTTCTATTCACTGGAAAACATGGTGAAACAGCATGAGAAAGAAAGGCTGTGCTGGGGGCACAGCCTGCCCAGATGACTCAGTAGCTAATCACTCATAATACAGAGAATGCCAGCTGAAAAGGGTTTTGGATCAGTGAACTTCACACATGAAGAAGTAATAGAACAGCACATTCATCTGCTGTTAGAATTTGCTCTTAGATTCATCTCTGTGTCCCTTTGCTCAGTCAGTAGCTGTCAAACAACTCCTGAACAAAAGTGCCCAGAGAGTCCTGGGCTGTTGTCACATCTGCACCAGCATAGCCCAGAGACCCTTTTTTGACTCAAACTGTGTAATAGAACCAGTGAAAACAGAGCAGAGCATCAATGCTGCCTCCTTGCCCTGCACAGCCTGGCTATCCAAACCCACCTTTTCCTCTTTTTTCACAGGGCTATTATGGAAGAAGGAAAGGCTACTATCCCCCATCTGGCAGAGAAGCTCACAAATGAACTTGTGAAACACATTATTGTAAGTACAGAGGTCCCATACTGAGCTGTTTGCATCAGTTACTACCTAAAGTCAAGCTCAACCCTTCAACCTTGGACTGCAGTTGGATTTAGTCTTTATATGCACAGACAGTGCTTAGTGATCCTTCATCCCAGGGATCTGAGAACGAACTGAACTGAGAGGCAGAGATAAAAAGCCCCATGATCTGTCCTCAGATTTGCCTTTTAACTGCAGATCAACAACAAGCAAATTATTTAATCTATTTGTGACTCGCAACTCCTCAGTGGCAGCTGTGATATTTCTTTTTGTTTATGAGGAGGGTTGATCACCAGGATGACAAGTTACTGCTGTCAGCTTACTGAAACACGGTGATTTCTATTTAACTGAAAATGTCTTCAAAACACCAAGAAGTTCTATTATATTACTACACTAATGTAAGGATACTGGGGGTCTTTATTTGATATAAATATATCTGTACATAATATATCTTATTTCATTAAGGGAAGATGCTAAAATATAGGGAACCTCTTAATTCAGTCTCAAAGGAGAAAAAAAAATTATTTGTGTAAATTTACAGAAAATAAGCAACTAAACAGCCATGTTCCATCACGTATTTATCAGGAATTGAGCAGTCACCACCTTATCACCACCTTCCTGGCACAACCTGTGAGGGCAGTTTTTGGCTCACTGTGGGTGAAATCTTGCCCTAGACTCCAGCTATTCTGCCCAGCTCTCAGTGAGGTCCAGCCTGATTCCTTAGGGAAATCCTGGCCCCTCAATGAAGGCCATATGTGCACTTCCATGTTATCCCACTAGCACACATGGGACACAGACAGCAAGCTCTTGGATTTGTAGAAACAGCAAAGATCCTGTGCAGGTGTAGGTCACTCTTAGAGAGATTTTTGTTTTCCTTCCAAAACCAGAGAGGTTCAACCTATTTCAATGTCCTGCTTCACTGTCTCCTCCCCAGAAAACTTTGCCAGCACTGGAGAGCCAAATTCGTGACACCCTCCATAAAACATTACAGGATCTGCAAAGGTACAGCAGAGGCACACCCAGAACAGAGCCTGAGAAGCTGTTTTTCCTCACAGATGTGAGTATCAGTACTGGTCACAGAGCAGAGCAAGGAGGTAACTGTGGGAGAAAAAGAAACCACTTGAAATTATCAAAATATCAGCATGGACCACCAGAAAGTTTGTGGTATCTGTCACTGAAGTGCTTTGAGGGTAGCATAGACAAACCACAGCTGCAAAAATAGTGGACCACAGGAGCTCATGGCCCCTTCTAGCAGGTTTTTTCCTGCGATTATGGGACAAAAAAATGAAACAACTTGGTTGATTGATCAAAATCGAGCATGTCGGCGAGGGAAAACTTATACTCCTGCCTGCTCAACACTTTGAAGGGTTCCCATTGTTTACAGCACTCATAAGATCAAATGTGTTCCTGATATGGAAATGTGGTTTGCAAGTCCATCTAAGTGTCTCATCTCAGGGAGTTACTCCTTAAGTAAGACTTCAGTAGGCATTAGAGGTGTTTATGAAAGCTCATCAGACTTCATACAAGTCTGGCCTATTAGAATTTAGTAAATGGTTCTAAAAATCTACAGGGGATTAAAAAAAAAAATCAAGTTTGTTCTCCTCTAGTTGTGACAGTTTTGGAAAAGAAAAACAAACCGAACCAAACAAACCAGGAGCTAAGAGCATAAAGGATGTAAGAAGGGGATGCTTTTTATGAACTGTGTCCCTGCTTTAACATCAAACAACAGCAGATTTACTTAACATCCACAGATTAATCTGAAGAAATGAAACTTTACTAAATTGCCTGCTTCTTGTTCAATTCACTGCAGCTGATCAAACTCTTTAACCAAGACATCTCTCAGACCATGTGGGGAGAGGAGCAGCTGTTCAGAGATGAAGTCAGGCTGTTCACAAAGATCCGCAAGGAGTTTCGAACGTGGGGCGTGATTCTCCTGGAGTGTGCTGCAAGGGGTAAGCACAGAAACCATCCTGGCAGCTGACCTGAGAGCCCATCCCCTTGCTTTTAAACCTGGGCACAGCATCTTCAATAAATATTTTTCAAGAAAATGGAGAACAAGAAGCCAGAAGCATCCATCTGTTGTGGTGTTAGGCAAGTTATGCTCTGTTCCCTGGGGACACAGACACAGTTTGTGTTAAATGCTGTCATTACAGAGAGGTCAGTGTTTGTCTCTTCTGATGCCTTGGGTGGCTACCTAGAAACAGAGACTAGACAGGAGGAAGGGAGTAAAGGTGGATATTTATTTGAAAGGCCTTCAAAGGTGCACCCTGGGGAGCCAAAGGCCACATCCAAGCTGGACCCCAAGATGCACCCCGAGTCACGAGTTCTTCACACTTTGATAGGTTTGGTTCATTTGCATATCAGCATAAATTCGCCCATTCAAACTTGAGCTAATGATGGAATTTCTTCCATTTCTCCCCCTCTCCAGAGGCCCTGGTTGACACCTTTTGGGCCTGGGACAGCCTGAGTGTCCTTGAACAACGAGCTCGGAGAGGCTTTGTTGTGTCTGTCTGGCACAAGAGAGCAGCAGCCAACAGGCTCCAAGAAACTCCAGAGTCCCACACCAGGCAGCGCAGGATTTAAAAATATAAAGCTAGAACCTAAGGCATCACTGCCAGCACAGCAGTAAAATCAAGACACTGGCAGAGAATTTGTTGGTGATTTTCTAAACCATTCTTTTAAATAGCAGCAACACCAATGAATAAGAATAAATAATAATCTAAGTAATAATTTTTATTGTTACTGTTAATGTTTTTATTTTATTATTGCTATTCATATTTTAGAATCTGGGTGGGGTTTGTTCCACTTTAGCTCTGGGCTGAGGTGATACCTCATACAAAAAAATATAGCAAATTTGTATAATAACAAAGAAATATTGACTGTGATATCTTAAATAAAAATAGCTAGTCAGCAGTAGATTCCCTGGAAAAAGTGTTCAGTGAGCTTGGGGGTTTGTTCTGTTCAGGGTGTTTTTTTAACTTTGGAAGTGACTGGTAATGGCCAGCTACTTCTGTGGGGGTAAAAATACCAGGAAGAGCCAGAAATTTTGTGCCCCATCATAATTTCTGTCAGTCAGATGCTTGATGCCATGTGTGAGAAGGCTCATTCACTGAGCCACGTGTTAGCTCTGTTCTGTGGTAACAAAAAATCGTCTCAGTAGCTGTTCCTCTCAAGAACAACTCAAAGAGGAGAAATAGACTTCCTTCTTAAATCTGAAATATATAAATTGAGTGATTTAGTAGCAAAGCAATGTTATTTTACCATTACAGCTAAAAAAACTGTGCCCAGTAAAGTGTGGAAATACGAAGACCAGTACCGTGGACGGGAGTTCCCGGGCTTCAGCAACTACAGGATTTTTGAGGACATTGTAAAAGAGCAGATGAGAGAACTGGAGGAGCCAGCAATTGAGATCCTGAACAACGTGATGGGTACGGCCCAGGCCTCGAGAGGCTCCTGTGTGGGAGACTCTGCTGGGCCTGACAAGTTTATTTTCTAGGAGAAGCTGATGCTCTCACTGATGCTCTCAGGATCCTTCAGTGAGGAATTAAATCAAATTCAACTTGGGGGTTGCTCCTTCTCTAGAGCCTTCAATGTCCACACATGGTCTCCAGCATTTGTTAACACTTTTCCCAGTGGCTCTTGGAAGGGAGTTAGAAAATAACTGCATAACAAATAACACAGCAAGGACACAGTACAGTAGAAGTACCTGGTGCCAGTTTGGTATTCCCAAACCCAGGGAATGGAATTCCCAGCCCTGAAGTGGGAACACAGCTTCTTTGCGTGACGTTGCATGTATTATACAAGGACTGCTGGGGCTGAAGGAGAGGGTACATAACTCATCCAGTAAAAAGTACTCAAGGAAAAATGATGTTGTGATCCTGTCTCTTCTGTGTTGTGCCAGACTCAGTGTCTGTAAGCACAGAAACTGCTTTATCCAAAAAATAAAAATTAAAAAAAAAATCATCTCACTGATATTCAATCCCTCAGGTGTTAAGTGGCCACACTCTTGGACCTGGAAATCTAAATTTCCACTTGTTTGTATCGGTCATAAAGGCAGAGTGCACCAGTACAGCTGCTCAGCTCTTTCTGGATGAATACAGAAAATCTCCCAAGTCTCATATTAATACCTTGAAAACCTCACTTACTTACCTGACTTTATTTTGTCTCTCTGTTCTTCCCTTAGGACTGGTTGAAGAGAAATTTATGGAACTCGCTAAAAGGAATTTTGCGAATTTTCACAACCTAAGCAGGGCTGCCAAGGTGAGGCACTACCTATAACCTGAGATAACTCGAAAGACAGAACGGCATTTGTAAATGCATCCGTGCTTTTGGTACCTGCCTCATTGCATTGCCCTTGTGCAAGTGTGGGATTTCTTGCAGGAAAATAAGGAAGAGCCTGAAAATGGTAGCATGGCACTAATGAAAGTGCATTTTGCACAGCTTTGACAAGATCTAATATATACATTCTTTATTCATCATGCTCACATTCTTGATGTTTGCAACACAATGCAAAGAAAACCTGGTATGGCTACCTTGAAGAGTTAATAATTAATTTCAGATTTAAGCCCTGCAATGATTTGTCAGAGTGCTAGACAGTGTTTTTCCCTCTCTGAAAGCAAGCCAGGGTTTTAGCCAGTGCAGGAATCTCATCTTTGATAAAAGGGAGCAGGAGCAGACAAGCCAAAAATCATCCAACTATGAAAAAACTAGAAGATGACCATTCACAGTTCGGGCATTAGTGTGTTTTGGGGAGGAGTTCAGTGATATGGATGTCCTTGAAGGCCTTTTCTCAGAAAGAGCTTTGAGGAAGAGACAAGAAGCAATACTGGCAGCCAGGAAACAGAGTCCACTCACAGGGTGCTGCTGAAAAAGGAAACTCAGAGGCAAATGTGAGTGAAATAGGTGGTTTGCTGTTTGACTTGCCTG
Source organism: Eulacestoma nigropectus (assembly GCA_013397775.1). Lineage (NCBI taxonomy): Eukaryota > Metazoa > Chordata > Aves > Passeriformes > Eulacestoma > Eulacestoma nigropectus. The sequence goes on from VZTE01002100.1 coordinate 238,034, forward strand.
GTCAAACCCTGCTGAGCTCCCTGGCCAACCAGACAGTGAACAAATAAATTATTTCATCCAAACACAGAGGTGTTCAGGCAGGGTCCTTAGGTATAACACAGTGAGAGGAGTGAAGAGGGAAGAAGTTCTGGCAGACACTGGACATGAGAAAAGAGATGGGATGTTTTCTTAGGGATGCTAGGAAACCATTTTAAGGGAATTTGAGCATGACTGAGGGAACTTTGCCGCCCCCAGAAACTTTCAGGTGGAAGTATCAAAAAGGCCAGAAAGCATCAGATGGCTGCAATAAAAACACCAGACAGGGAGGGGTTAGACAGGGTTGATTTGCTGACAACAGATATTTTCCTTTGGGTTTCAAGCACCAGGTTTGGACTGATCCCACTGGTGCGTAAGGAGGGGACAAAACTGCCACATTTTCCTGCTCTCTCACAACAGAGAGACCACAATCTAAAGCATTATTCCATGTTCCCATGGGCTGGGATTAGACAGGGCTGCATAAGGGCAGCTGAACACTGTGCTCCTTGTGAACCTTGCCATTCCCTGGGGACACTGCTACGCACTGGACCCTTTCCAAAGGAAGCAAATGTCTCAGAACTTCTTGTTCCTTTCTTTTGTAGGTGAAAATTGAAGACATTAGAGAGAAACAAGCAGCAGAGGCTGAAAGACACATCCGGACACAGTTTAAAATGGAGAGAATTGTGTACTGCCAGGATGACCTTTACATTGGTGATTTAAATTCTGTTAAGGCAGAAAACGCTCCCAACGTTGCCGTGGGGAAAGATCTGCAGTTCCTTGCTCCAAAGGAGCCCTCTGTTGTCATGGAGATGGCTTCCCACACGAACGCCTATTTCTCTGTGAGTCCACAGGCTGTGACACAGCGGATCTGCTGCCCCCTGAATACTGTAGCAGATACCCCTCGAGCAGATCTTGCTGGAGTCGATATAGCCTTGTCTGCCACACTACCACAGCGCAGGGAATAGCAGCCAGGGAGTATCTAAGTGTCTCATTCAGGTACATGCTCAGCTCTGTACCAACTACTTGGAGCTTCTGACCGGTGATGAGAATCTCAGGACAAAGCTGGGCTGTATCAGCACAGTCGCTGGGGACAAATGGTTGCAGGATGCAGGATATGGTGATTAGAAAAGCCTGAAGGTGCCGAAGTGACAGCTGGCTCCTAAACCACTTGTTAGCTGCCTCCCAGTCTGGCTCAGGTCAGCCTCAAGCCACTGCATATTCCTGCAGCCATCAGGAAGTGGTGTCAGTGGCTTGCAGTCAGATCCTAAACTACTGCAGCAGGAGGAGCAATAATAAAATGTTACATTAAAATATATCAGCTGTCTGTAGAGATCAGAGTGCATCTGCTGTATTGCAGATAGCACCCTCTAAGTGAAGTCTCTGAAGACAAAGGGAGTGTTTTAACAAAGGATCATGTTGAAGAAAGACAGAAAAGAGAACGTGCAGTATCAAGATTTGCTTTGTCTTAAAACTCCCTCAGAAAGCAACAAGTTCAATATTAATAATGCAGGAAGGTAGGCAGCAGCTCACCTTGAATCCCAATGGCAAGGTTTTGACAAATTCCTGCAATTAAATGTTCAGGGTGCTCAGGCTGATGAAGAGAAAACCATTAGCTTTCAGAGAACAAGAAACGAAGCCAGAAGTGCATAAGCCCTTCCATCCACCTTGCTACACACTCTGCTATATGTCTTACCTGCAGTTAAATATTTTTGTAAATGCCCTGAGAGCCATTTTCAACAAAAAAAAAACCCAAATGCAGGGGCACCCTAGCTCCGTGGGACTGACTTGTGCAAGGCCAAATGCAGTTTGAATGAGATGGAAGCTCTTAAGTGTCCATGGCTGCCTACACCCTCTAGGACCTACAAATGCCGTTTTCACGTTGTACTACAGAAAGAAAGACAGAACCTCTCAACTGCAGCCAGGCACTTAGGTCTAAGTGCTCACCCAGCACCAGGAGGGCTGGAGGCAGCCACTTCCCAGAGCTGGGAGAGGTTTAGAACCTCCTCTTGCCCCAAAGCACCAAGATGTCCATGGGGAAAGGGCCCCACAAGCTCTTCTAGGTCGATCTATTTCAGTTTGCATCCATAAATCGACCAGGCAGTTGGTCAGGTCAGACAGGAGATTATCTCGTGGAGATATCAATAGATGTAACGTAGCCACAGTCTGGTCTCACTACTGCTGAAGACATTTCCCCTTAAGGCTAAAGCTTCCTCCAAAGCTGTCTTACACTTGAAAGGACAGCCACATCAGAAATACCATCTAAATACCACCATCTCATAGAGGAATTTACCAGCTTCAGGAAAAATCACTCTTTGACGTCCTGCACCAAAACATATTGTTAGCACTCAGTGAAGGCAGGCTGGACACCAGAAACTGCCCAAGTTCTGTTTGTCAGGAATGTCATCCTATAACTTCTCCCAGTGGCAGCTGACAGAGCTGAGCAGAGAACAGCCTGCCTTGGCTTTAGTTTGCTGAGGGAAGAAAAGCAACAGCTGACATCCCCGTGACTCTTAATTTTTAGATTTCAGGCACAAAAAGAGACTGGTTGCAAACATTTTTTAGTTCATAGCAGTACTCCCTTCTTGAACAATAGCTCAGTCTAACATTTTAAAACCTTGGTACCACTTTTTTTACCAGATTACCTATAGGCCCTTCATTTTTCAGTTCTGTTTACCAATTTAGTATTTTGCCTTTTTTCCCCCCCATCTTGCAGGGAGCAAGTAAACGCCTCTCCAATCAGATACCTCTGATCATCTTGTCTTCTGTCCTTCATGACTTTGGAGAAAATGTGCAGACCTCAATGCTGCAACTTTTGCAAGATAAAGAGAAGTTAAACTTTCTCCTTGAGGAGGACACTGAAGCTGCTAAAACCAGGAATTACCTCAGCCAACGCGTTGATCGTCTCGCCAAAGCCTGCCAGTACCTGAGAGACTTCAGCTTGTTGTAATTTCTTTTTTTTTCAGAAGTTTTTTTTCTCCTCATCTTCTTGCATTACTGAAGAATTCTGTATAATCCCATAAAAATATGCTGTCAGCCAATACCTTTAATACTAATTTCTAGTGTTCAGTTTTTCTTTGTTTTCCATAATCAGTTACATGCAAACAGCTGCCTTTACATAAAGGGCTCCACTGGTGAAGTTGTGATTAAATAAACATTATGCCATTTTTAAACATTTTCTTTATGAACTCTGTGAAACCACTGAAATAATCATTTAAAAGCTGCCACTCTGAGGATTATATGTTTTGTTGTTGTGTTTGGTTTTTTCTTTTTAATGGGGATGGGAGCTGTATAATTCACAAACTGGAGAAATCAAATTATCTAACGTTCCTCAACGAAGCTTAGTGCGTGACACTCGTGATCCCCCACTTCCCTTTGTGTTTTTGTCTTGCTGGGGTTGTTCTCTTTCCTGCTATCACCTAAAAGACACCTCTACAAACTGTCACCACAAAGTTTCAGCCCAAGAGGGAGAGATGGAGCACACAGTGGGCATGAAATAGTCCCAGCCTAGAAGGGAAAGTTTATTTACTTTATGTGACTGGAGCATCCAGAGGATGCCATTGGCTCTGTTCAGTCTCCTTTCCCAGCTGCCTGATTTGCAGAAGGGCTGAGAGGTTCTTTCTCTCAGCTGTCTGCAGCATCACCTGAAATTTTGGGACTGATGGGCAACTCACTAGAGGGCAGGATTTGGATGACCAAAAGGAATGAAACCTCCCAGGCTGTTAAGTATTACAAGGGTGTCTCAGCATGTGTTTTGCTGCGCTTCTCCTTTCCCTCCCCAGGGCAAGGAGAACCTTTCCAAAAGCTCCTTCATTTCATGGAAGCCGATGCAAAATGTAGTATCACACACTGGGCTCGTGACATCTTTCACATGGAGGATTTAGTTTAATGCACAAAGCTTTGTGCACCAAAAGTAACGTCTGCATCCAGCTAGGAAAAAAGTGTGCTTATACCAGTGCATGATGTAGTAATTTCCAAGTTTCTTACAAGAGAAGCCTTCTCTTCAGGCTAGAAACAACAGAAAGTGTTTGTCCCTGTGGCATGGAACTGCAGCTGCTGACTGACTTTGGGTACATCATTCACCCCAACATCCAGCTTCCTTAACCCCCTTGAACACTGCAGCCACTCTCCCCTTTCTTCCAGTACGTTATTTTGCTACTATTGACTTGCAGTGCTGCAGGGCAGAAGCCACAGAAAAAGCGCCTCATACCTGTAACAACTTAAATTTTTAATTTCTGTTTTGAAAATACTTTAAACTCGTTGGTTATTTCACGCTATCCCCATCCCCAAATTGCACTTGATGCACAAGTGCTATTGAAAACACCCATCTCACACCTAGAGAGGAGAGGCAACAATGAATTGCTCCAGGCAGCAGGAGGTGGAATAACAAAACAGGGTGCGACTCCCCCAAGCCACTGCCTGCAGGCTGAACTTCCTTATTTAATTCAATTAAGTCAGAGTGATTTAATCAGACTCAGCCACCAAAGACATTGAGCATTCCTGGACATCCTGCTCTCTTTTCCTGCGTTTGTTCAAGGACTTGAAATATTGGAATTAAAATAATCTCTTTGCTGATCCTCTTGAGGTGTTTTTCCTTTTTTTTGCCTCTTTGTTTGTTGTTGGTTTTGGTTTTTTTAATCAGATTCTCACAGCACTTCATACACTGAACGCAGCAACTGCTTCCGAAAAAAATCCAAGTAAACAGATATAAAGCACAACCAAGGAAAATTATTTGTAAAAAAAAAAAAAAAAAACACAACAATTTATTTGGTGCAGTGTTTACATGTAAGATAATTGCATTTCAGTACGAAAAGAGAAAACAAGACTAGTGGAGTCATTTCATTCAATAAAGATTTATCCTTCTTAACAAAGTGACTTGATATGGCTTTTTGATCCTCCACCACGATTATAAATTATTTTCAAAATCCTAGTTCAGGTGGCACTCGGATATGAATTACATTTTGCTACAAACATCCAGGTGGATACATAAAGGAGAGCTCTAAGGAATCAGAAGCCAAATTTAACAAATGAGGTAGTTCATCTCGTCCCGCAGAAACGCAGATTTGTGTTTCCTTGTATAAAACACCCAGCCTGTGTGTGTGTCTGCAGCCCGAGGTGCAGCACAGCCTGGCTGGAAACGTTTGCCCTTCGCCCTTCACGGCAGGGAGAGGTCAAGAGTCACCCTCGATGTGCTCAGCCAGGGACCTCAGCACTGAGAGTGTGCTCACCGCTTCCTGCTGCGGCTCTGGGGCATCCCTGTCCAGGGCACCCCTCTCCAAATCCCACATCCACAGTGGCAGAAGGCCTTGCCCCTTTTGGGTTCAGAGCAGCTTAAGGCAGAACAGCACTTTTGGTAAGGACTGAGGCAGCCAGACTGCAACAATCTGACTTTGATGACGGCTGTGTTGAGATCCTGAGGATTTTTAACTACCTGATTATACGGTGTATTTTCTTTTTGCTGTGCCTGTACTGTAGTGCATGAAAAATTCCCTTCATACATACCCTTCACCCTCTACTCTCCTGAGACCCCACCTGGAACACTGCATCCAGCTCTAGGATCTCCAACATGGACCTGTTGGAGTGAGTCCAGAGGAGGCCACAAAGGTGTTCCAAGGGCTGAAGCACCTCTGCTATGGAGACAGGCTGGTAGAGCTGGGGTTGTTCAGCCTGGAGAAGGCTCTGGGGAGACCTTAGCGCCCTTTCCATTCCCTAACGAGCCTACAAGAGAGCTGGAGAGGGACTCAGGACAAGGACATGTAGTGAGAGGACAAGGGGTAGTGACATCAGACTGAAAGAGGGCACATTTAGGTTAGATTTTAGGAAGAAATTCTTCCCTGTCAGGGTGGTGAGGCACTGGAGGTTGCCCAAGGAAGTTGAGCTCCAGCCCTGGAAGTGTTTAATGCCAGGTTGGATGGGGATCTGAGCAACCTGGGATACTGGAAGGTGTCCCTGCCCATGGCAGCAGGGTTGGAACTGGATAATCCTTAAGGTGCCTTCCAACCCAAACCATTCTATGACTCTATACTAAAAAATTATTCATTTCTTTTTAAATTGCCAACCAGCAGCTTGGAGATTCAACATTCACATTACTTAACATTTAATTTAAAAACTACTAAACCAACTGTCTCAGCATCCTGCTAACGAAAATCTGAAATTAAATTGTGATTTAAATTGTCATTATAAGCCTGATTATCAAGCGAAAGTTACTCAACAAAGGAGAGACATTTCAGCAAGCAGTTGACAGAATGACTCCGCCAGGCACTGCAGGGAGAAGAAAGGTGCTCATTGTGATAATCCTTCACTGATTAAGATCAGTCACTGTAGCCAGCACAGAACCAAGTGTGCAATCCTTCATGTTACTTTTAAAAAGAAAAATCAAAGAGGAAAATAAAATCAACTGCAAAGTGAATAAATATCCCAGGCCCCCATGGCTTCATTTATTCTTGTCCTCAGGAACATCGATTAGCAAGGAGAGCATTGTCATCTGTTTGCCTGTTTAAAAGACAAAACAAAACAGAAAACAAAGGTTCAAGTTCTGTCTTAGCAATTACTCAGATGCTTCCCAACAGAACAGCTTGGTTACCATGCAAGTCACATTTATTTATTAACTTTTTTTTTAAGCAAAACCACATTTCAGGATGTGAGGCCTTTACATTTATGAAAAAACTGAGAATATTTTACCTGCATGTTTTTATAAATCCAGTCTGTAAACACAGTCATGTTCCCGTACACCCCGGGTTTGTTGGGAGTGGCACAGCCAGTGCCCCAGCTGGTGTCCCCAACCAGCCACCACACGGAGTGGTGGTGAGTCACCAGAGGACCTCCACTGTCACCCTGCAGGGGACACGAACACCTTGTTAGTGACACAGCCAGCAGGAAAGACATGATCCATCTCACTCCAGGAACACAGCTTTGGTTTCAAAACAAATCTACCCACCATTCAGGGAGTCACTAAAACAAAATATGATGGCAATTTTGTTATTAAATGATGTCTGCATCCAACAGGCATGAAAAACATTTGCCCAGAGCCCTCTAAGTAAGATTGGCATTATTGACTTTCTTGTTCACAAGACAATGCTGTGATTAATAATATAATAATGATGATAATGCTGTGATTATGAGGAGCATTTGATCACTTTCAAGTACCAGGTTAACAAACCATCCTTGAAGCATTAAAAAGGAGCCTCAGCCTTTTTGGGAATTCAGTGAGAACTCAGCACAGGCAGCCACTCAGAGTGGCTCTTTTCTTTAAAAGGATGCTCTTTTCTTTAAAAGGATGCACCACCAAAGGAACCAGAAGCCCAACCAGATGTTATGCAAATTTTTCATTTTTGGGGGGCATAGGATTAATTTTTAAGAGAGAAATAGATAGATAGACAGACAGGTAATTTTAAAAGCCTACTAGCAAGGCCTCGAAAGTAATCGGATCATTATTAGCTATTAATTTGGAATAATCACCTGACAGGAATCAATTCCCCCTGCTAGGTCTCCAGCACAGATCATCGTAGGCAGAATCATGCCATTGTAGATATAAACAGCATTACACCTCGAACGTTCTATCAAGGACACCGCAACGTAATTCAAGTTATTTGATGTTTTACCTAGAATTGAAATATGCACAAACATACAAAGGCAAAATTAGAATAAGCATCACATTACTTTGCTATTACAAAAAATCCCAGCAGCCAAGATGAAAAAACCTCCTAGAAGCAGCAGGATGGAGATTTAAGATGCAAGAAGTCTACAAGAGGTCAAGAAGATCTCCCCCAGTACCCTTCTCATACCAAAAAAAAACCTTTCCTCCCTCTCCCTTTTCCATTCTTGCAAATTTACTTGCATTGTGCTATTTCAGCCTGAGGTGGTGCAAAGGAGCAGCTCCCGCCCTTTCCCACATCCACAGGACACGCTGGGCACACAGCAACCCTTGCTGCAGGAGAGGTGGCCCTGCTAGCAGGGGCACAGAATTATTTCCTGGGTGGGTATTTCTTGCCCGCAGTACTGATTTGAGGGCCCTTCCCAGTCTGCTGAATGCAAAGCTTCACAGCTTGCTTTGAGACAGAATGCCCTGGGTAAATACTGGGGGCTGTAAAACAGGTGAAAAAATAGGGTATCAGCAGATCTGGATCAAACTGCCCCATCAGCCCACGCAACAATATTCACCGGATGAAGAGGACTAGTTTATGTAAAAGATCAAAATATTCCAGAATCTTTACCTCCTTGGTACTCTGCTCCCCACCCTGATATCCAGCACTGCTGGTTAGGCTGGAACATCATTCCTGGATTGGGCAGACAAACTGGCCTCACAGCTTCTGAAAAATGAACAGAATAACAGATAATCAGACAGGATTCAAAATAAATTTGAACGGCCACACCATGCTTTTCCTCTGTACTTTACATTCCTTGCAGGCAGACAGTGCAGGCAGCAGCAGAAAGTTTACCAGCTGCCCTTTCCCTGAGGGATACCTGATCTTCACCTCAAGCCTACCTCATCTTCACCTCAAACCTACCTCATCTTCACCTCAAAGTGAGGAACAAGCAGTTAATGGTTCTAGCTTAATTCATTGGGTTAAACAGAACAATTAACACCAGTTCTCCTGAGCAGCAGAAGGTGAAGAAAAAATTCTGAAAACTACAGCTCTGCATTCTCTTTGCAAAACTCTGCCGAAAAACAATCACAAGACAAGCAGGATTCAGTACGGATATATACAAGAAGTGCACAGCACAAAAACCAGGAAAACAGACAACCTCCCTGCTCTCAGCAGCAGAAAATCCCTTTCAGATTACTCCTGGTAGCTTTAAGCAGATGCACTGAAACACAAAGGGCCTGTACACAAAAAGCCTTCAAGTTTAAATAATGGTTTGTGCTCTATTTTGTACTGATTGCTTACAAGCAACCTACGGCTGCTTTTACAAAAGGAACTTCTTGTAATGTTTAGTTTTGAGGGGTTTTTTGACCATCATTGGACCTGACTTGATTTGGGATTTAATCAGCTACTCCAACACTGCACCTGTAGTTGCCTGCACGTACAACAGTGGCTAAACTGAAGCACCATAGAGCATTCTGGGATAAAAGTACATTTTTGAGATGAGCTTAACCCCCCTATCCATGTAATAGATTTAAATAAATCCTGCTTAGGAAATCAGAGGCTGTGCCCTCTGTCTCTATACCCTGTCTCTAGGGTCCTTTTGTGCTCTTCCAATAAGCACCTACAAGGATTTCTTGATGATATTCAGAAGTTTTAAAAGATGTGCTCATTGCCACTGGATTTTTCCCTTAAGAGCAGCAGAATACCTACCAGTAAAACTCAGTGGTGTCTCCAGCTTCATAAGGGCAACATCATTGTCTTTAGAATCTGTGTCATAATCCGGATGGGAAATTATTTGTTGCACTCTGTATGCACTTCTAAAGAGCATCTCATCCTGATTCAGAATCCCAGCATAAACCCTCCAGCTGTGTGGGTCAGAAAATCGCCTACAGAACAAAGAAAAGGTCTGAAGGTTTTCTTCTGTGGTGACAAGACGTGGATTAGGACCTTCAAAAAATTGTCTTCAGGCGTTGTAGTCAAACGTTTGTGTGACCAAAAATGCACATGCATAGAGTAAGACACGAATTGCCAGACATGTAACTTGAGGAAAGCTTGGCTCTAATTCCAAAAATATATCCAAAAAATCTTTGCAATGGGTTAAGTATCACTGTCCATCCCCTTAATCACTCAGCACAACAAATTAAGTCTGAGACTGCAACACTGAAGTCTTTTGATTTCCATGGCTGAGGGAATCAGGCAGGTATTTCTGAGGTCTCACATGTCAGTGGTATCAGCAGAAGCCAGAATTAGTAAAAACATGATCTAGCAGAAGAATGTCACTATCTTGAAAATGCCAGGGGTTTTTTAGGCTGGTTTTGGTGAGGATTTTTTTAGGGTTAAGCATGCTTGCTAGATGCAATCTAAGCAGCCTCTTGTGCTCCAACACAGTTTACAAAAGCTTAATAGAAAACTTGCCATAAGTGTTAAAACTCCCTCCATGAGAAGCGCCAAGGCAGTAGTGCCTGCAAATCATCCAACCTCCAAAAAAAACCCCAAATCAGACCGAAAACCAGGTTTGTGCCAGCTGCAGCTTGGTTGCCATTCCCAAAGCTTTTGCACACTACAGAGCTCAAATCCTGACCACAACAGAGGGATAAGATCTCCAGGTAGAAATCAACACTTGCATTCCTTTCTCAAGGTTAAGAGCAAATATTCTTCCTTGCCTTAGCCTCAAACTGTGATCCAGCCAACCAACCATTAAAAGTGTTTTTGCTTTGTGGGCTTTCCCTCCAACAGAAGCAGCCACCTTTTAAACAGATTCTGCCCTTTACACAAGGCACCACAGCACCCTCAACCTTCCTTTATAGGTTAAAAATGTACAAAGCACCAGCTATTTTTCTTGATGGCTACACAAAGTGCTCCTTGGATAGATATAAATCTATATTTAATACTGAATTGGACTTTACTACCCTGTGGCAAGAAGATATGAAGAAATAAATGGCACAGGCATCTTTAAATTGATCATATCTACAGCAGTGTGATATTTGAGAATTTGGGAGGGGGAAGTTTCCTTTGGGTTTTCTCACAGTGTAATTCAACATCTTCATGAAAACACTGTACTGCCTGGCATTAAATTTGGCCTTGAGTTTACATCTTAAATTGGGTGGGTTATCTGTACTCAACACCACCAATTACATTTTGTAAATAAGATAAAAAATAAAATAAGAGTTCCTGTAGAAAGCAGACAGATGAGCTGCAGCCAGCCTCCTCCAGAACCAATCTTCCCCTAATACTTCAAACCCACACTGCTACAGAGACAAAACACTGTCACCAGCACCTGCATGCCTGGCTGGGGGGAGGAATTCAGTTTTAAAGGAGGAAGTTGGGAGAATTGAATAAATTTATGCATTTGAGCTTGAAGAAAGGCAAATAACCATGGAGAGCAGAACTCACCCTTCCACACAGTGTGCTGCTGTCACAATCCAGTGGCGGGTGATGATGGAGCCCCCGCAGACGTGGGTGCCCTGCACGTGGAGACTGACCTGCCATGGCCACTGCCCCAGCACGGCCCCGCTGCCACCCACGATCCTGTTCATGATGCTCATGCTCTTACTGGACAGGCCACACTCTGAAAGGTCAGTTACACACAGGGGTTAATAAAGGAGTGAGCTGGGAGATGGGTTCTGCACCTCAGGCTTCCCTGGCAGACGGGAGCACACATCTGACCTGTTGGACACACCACAGCTCAAACCCCTGCCCCGACACCAAATCCCAAGTCTGCCATTGCCCAGACCCCATTAAATTGCAAGCACCATCTGGCAGCTGCTGCCCTTGGTTTACCATAAACCCTTCACACCTTTCAGGAATCTCTGGCAATTCAGACACCTCTGTGCTGTGCAACAAAGCAGCCAACAGCCAGGAGACTCCTCAGGGCAGCCATCACCATCAGGAAGGCACTGCCCACCCAGTTACTGAATCTTGGAGAGCAAAGGTGCCACAGACATCCCAACACAGCTGCTGGGTGAAGGATGTGGAGCTTCACCACAAGTCATTTAAAGGAACCGGTGGAGCAAAGACAAAACCAACTGGGGATCCAACGTCCTCCTTGTCTCCTCTCCCACCCTGCCCCTTAAATGGCACTATTCAAAACTTGGGAACCAGAGTTAAACCATTTGCCCATGCAAAGACAGCAATTAATGCCACAAGTCCAAAAGGACTTCCCAGCCAGAGCATTTCAAAGTGTGAGCGAGCAGAAGTTTGAAAAAAGCCAGTGAGTTACCTATGCAGCGCAGAGAAACCACGTGTCCTGAGGCACAGGAATCACTGCAAGAGAAATAAAAAAAACCAAACAGGATTTTAGGCACTCAGTGAAGGATATGGTGAGCAAAGTCCACCCTCCAGCTGCTTCCTACCCTTTCCAGCTATGTGCCCTGCGTTCAGCCTCATGTTCCTGCGGAAGGTTCCCTCCTCTCTTTGCTCTCTCCAGCTACCCTACCAGCAACCATCTGGCCTCCACCACGCCTTGCATTCACCAAAACTGTCCTGTGGGAAGCTGAAGACACTAGTACGAAAGGTTTATAAGCCTATTGAGAAGCAAGATGTAGAACAGCATGAGAGAAAGTTGAGCTAGGAAGTCATTGATAGAAGAACCTAAACAAGGGAGCTGCAGGAAGTTTGCAGGCACAGCAGTCTAGAGGTTTTGAAACTGGACACTTCAGAGTTGCTTAATGAGAATGAAAATTATACTTTCCACAGTGAAAGATCCATTTTTGCATGCTGTGTGTTCATGTGACTGAAAAAAGGCTGTGCCAGCGGCTGTGAATGTGTTACAGCTCGTAGCTGTTGTCACCGTACACAAACTCCTGCTGATGGTCAGAGAGCCTTAGAAAAATTCCTTGGACATGGCAACCTTCTAGACAGCACATAGGATGGGACATTTCTTATTTTAGAAGAGGACAGGGAGGATGGAAAAACGACAGCTGTGTTTTCCAAAGGAAGGAAGAACAGTTGCTGCAATCAGATTAAAAACAAAGTCTCTTTCCCTCCAACAATCCCCACTGAAAGATGTGCTTGCATTGTGCTGCAGGCAGAAGCTACAGCTCTTACAGCATCTGAAGAGACCCATGATGAAAGGAGAGAAGCTTTTGTTAAACAAAGATACCTGCTGTACAGCTTTTTGTACAAGTCTATATTCCCAGCACTCGTGTTCAGCTTCATGTAGCTCTTAAAGCTGACTTCAGGTGCTACCCCACGACTGTAGAAATACGTATCTCTGCAAAACAGAAAGTCCACTCTGAAACCCGGTAGTGGTTTCAGTTTTCAAACAAGTGATAACAATAAGCTGTGCCAAGCTAGAGCTTCTGACATGACAACAGTAGAAATATTTTTGTTTTCAAGTGAACACAGAGCCCTGGTGGTGCAGCCCAGCCAGAGTCTCAGATTCTTTAAACATTTGTCAAGTTCCACTTCCCACCAGTGACTAGGTTAAAATTATATTTGTATCTGTGTGCACCTCGTGTAACAGGGCAAGACGAAGAGATGCCTTTGGCAGTACATTCTCACAGCATAGCAAAGTCTCAGACACATTAAAAATGGCAAGAGGGGAATTTTAACCTTTCTGTGTTGTGCAAAGGCTGACAGAGGTTGGACTTACGCATTGTAGCCCATGTCTTTGCACGCAATCTTCCCATAGCTGTCATTCCAGTCATCTTGGCAAACAGGATACCAGGATTTGCTGACAGGTGAATAAACTTCCAGGATAAAATTTGGTCCAAAAAGTCTAACTGCCAGAAAAGGAAGAAAGGGAAAAAAAAAAAAAAAAAGAAATCAAGAACACCACACTATTATTACTGCTTTCTCTACTTGGAAGTAGTTACCCATAATTTCCACTTCATGGATGAACTGATGTTAATTTAATGCCGCCTTCTACTCAAATTCTGAGTAAATATCCAGTAGACAGAAATATGGCAATGGCTTACTTCTTTTCATGTAAGGCAATTTAAAAGAACTGCCAGCTTTAAAGTGCAAGTGTACAAGATAGGGTTCATCCTTTCCTTTCGGCTTTTATGCTCAAAATTCTATTTTACATTCTACCACTGAGAAAGATTGCAATAGTCAAAATTTCTTATCTTTTCTCTGTGCTACCACGTATTTCTTAATATATCACATACTGTGTATAAATAAAACATGATCTATTGAAATATACTTTATATTATCTCTTAATTCACCAAATTTCTTCAGAGAAGCACTTTGTAGCACAAGAATGTAACCAGGAGCAATTAGCTCTGACATTCCACGTCCCATTATGTATTTACTTGCACAAGAATTTAATAAAAAATAGTTCAAGCAAAAGAACAGATTGAAACAAGCTTCTCCAAGAACCCATTATTCAACCAAATGGAGTGGAACAGCTCCAGAGCACAGGCCAGTAAATGCTGACCCTGCATGAGAATGTGCTGAATAAAAGTTTACAGAGAGGGAATACGAGCACAGCTGGAGTTTTCCAGCGTGGCACTGGCACAACACAAGATGCCAAACCTCTGCCATGGACAAATCAAAAAAAGCAACGATCAGACCAGGCTTTCTTACACAAATGAGTTATGAAGTAGCTGAAGAGCTAAGGGAGAACAAGGAATGCAAAATACATGGAAAAAGACAAGCCTGACTGAAGACCACCAGGTTTATGTTATCACCTGAAGCTTACTGAGACGTCAACACTGACTGTTCCTTCCAGAGACAATGCTAGATTCAGTTCTGCACCCAAATTAAAAGGTAGTATTTAAAAAACTGACTCAAAGTCAAGGCAGCTCAAACCCCTGAGCCAGGCATTTTATTTCAGCTTTCCAATCAGGCTGGAAACAAACTGAATACCTCTATACACCCTTCAAAGCACTCTCACATCCTAAACCATTTCAAAGATACACCTGAGGCTGAAACAGCCTTGTTACAACTTAGGCAAGCTCTGGACAAGGCAGTTTGCTCCCAAGCTGTTGCAGTTGATGCAGGCTTTTTCCCCCAGCCCTTGGCTGCCCTCACTCACCACAGCGGGTCTCGTCCTCCCCGTTGGGGCAGTCGCTCACTCCGTCACACCACTGGGAGGGAGACATGCACACCCCTGAAGATCCACACTCGATCAGGGAGCTGAGACAGCGATTCTCTACTGCAGGGAGAGAGAAAACACAGCCACGAGGCTGCACATCAGCTCCAGGTGCCCAGCTCGCAAGGAGTTTCCCACTTTGATGGAGCAAAGCATCGGAAGCGGCTTTTAAACCCGGAGGTGGGAGGGGACCCAGCCGGCCACAGCAGAAGATTTATTGCTCTGTCCTTTGCATCGCCTGTCAGATCAAGGCACTGATGCAGCTGATTGGATTTTGGCCACTGGCCTCCCCTGAATAATCAGGCACCATTAAGTTGTCAGAAAGGAGTCAGCTTTGCACTGGCAAAGCGTTTAACACTTAGAAAAGGAGGATGAGAGTGAGTGCCTCAATTATATACATTTGCTGTCATTTAAAACAAGATTACACTCACCCTGCTTAAATCAAAATGAGGCAGAAAAACACCTCCAAGAACACAAAGTGTCATCCTAACAGTTCTAAGTGAACTCCCTTAAAATCACAGAATCGTTTGGAAGGGGTCTTTAAACATCATTTTAGTCCAACCCCAATGCAATGAGCAGGGACATCTTCCACTAGATCTCTCTACCTCTTTTCCTGAACAGAACAGAAAGGAGAGGCTCCTAAAAACAGCAAATTGGTTTTCAGTTTCCTGCTTTTTCAGAAAAGCGGCTTTCATTGAAAGGGAGATTAAGACAGCACAAGGCAAACTTCACCTGAGCTGAACAGAATTGGTCCAGCCCTGCTTCAGAACTCAGTCACCCCAGCTGGGGATGACTTCCAAGGCAAACATCCATGGTACAACTTACAGGGCTGAGACAAGCTGGGCTCACACAACATCTACACATTTTCAGAGCAAAAGCCCCACAGAAACAAATAAATGGATGTGAATGACTTCTGCTCCAAAAGAGACACCATTTTACCAAAACAAAACACATCTGGCCCATTTACACTCTTGCAGTTAAGGTATACACACTTACTGCAATCCCCTCCCTTCACCTGAAATTAGGTGAAGCTCAAATTTGGGAAGTAACAGCAGCATTAAAAAGAAAGAACCAAAAAAAAAACTCAACCCACAAACAAAACTGAGCCATTAAGAAGCAACGTTAGTTCACCTCTTAGGAGAAAAGGAACAAGGACTTTCCTGTCCTTAATTCAGCATAAAACATAAGAATGGGTATTTCTAACTTTAAAAGCTTACCACATCTTTTCTTTCAAAACAAAAAAAAAAAAGGCAAAGAAAAAAAGAAACAACTTACCAAAATACCAGATGAAGAAAGCAGCAATTGCACAACAAAGGACTATTAATATAGATAATAAAATTATTATGGTTTTCCTTAGACCTGAAATGAAAGCAAGGGGGAAAAGAGAAATTAGGTTTACCAGTAAGGTAATTTCCACCCACCAGCACTATATTTGACATTAAAATCGGACATTTTTAGCCAGACTTTTCTCCATTCCACCGTCCTTCCTCCCAAAACACCCAACTGCACCAGCATCCCAGCCAGCTGTTACTTCTTCATCCACAGGGAAGTGGCTCCTTCAATGCACAAGTTGGAAGGGAAGGTCCCTTTCCTTTGTTATCTTACTTTGACAGATCTCAGGTCCGAAATCGGAAGAAATCCCCCCAGAACTTACTGGCTGCACACGTTCTCCTGGAAGGGTGTGCTACTGGCCTGGTGGACTGGTGGGTGGCGACCCTTGGGACGTAGCTTGGCACTGAGGGAGCGTTTGTGGAGAAGAACTGTGGGTATGGATTAGCACCTGCTGCCTGCCTGGCAGCGTAGATGGGCTCTGGCTGAAAGCCCTGGTTCTCGTAGTATGGCGGTGGACCCTGAGGGATGACGTGGGGAGGAAGGAAACAGGAGAAAGTGAAAAACAAGGCTGCAATTAGGACAAAATTTCAGAACCCTACTCCGTAAAATACACCCCGCACACGGAACACTTACTAGCGACTCCAGTTTACACAGAGATTCACAGAACATGCCTAAAACCTCACGTTTTGAATAATGAAAACAACGCAGAGTGAGGCTGGAAAACCTCTGACAAGATCAGTTTCCTGATCCATAGCAACCCAGCCTAAGAAGGATTTTTGAGCCCAGCCCTCCTAAGCTGTTTGCACAAACGCTCGCCCTGGAACGTCTGACAGGGTAGAAATAAACAGCAGGGACAGCTGTGGGCAGCACCACCACAGAAAGAAATGCTGACAAGTAACAGCCTTTGTCCAGCTCCAGGGTAAATGCTTACTGCCCCATTTCGTGCTGTGACAACACCAGGTACACCTAAGCTATTTCTGACACACGCTGGCCTGCAACAGGTTGTGGAATAAATATCCTGGAAGAGCTTTAAGAACTAGTTAGAAGCCATTCTAACCTATCCCACCAAAACAAGCTTAAATAAATCAAAAGCATATGCTCAAAACCATAAATCTCTCCTAAAAGTATCTGAGCACTTGAAATGTTGGTTAATTCAAGCCTCTTACACTTGCCCCACAGCATCTTTTTCCCTTTTTGCCAGACAGGAAACACAGCAAATATTCCATGTTTTAAAAGACTTGCTAATCAGGACATCACTCAATAGGCTGTCATGTGTAAAGAAATAAAAACACATTACAAGAAAAAATCAGAGAGGAATATTGAGAATATTTTGTTTACTTACTACAGTAGAGGTCATTTTTCCTTTGTCAACAGTACAGAAGCAATTCAAGTGTTGGGGAGTAAAGTGTGAACCTATACAAACAAACGAAATAGGAAACAATCACAACTGGAGGCTTTGTCCACCTTTCTTGTCAGTTTACCCTTTGGAAAAAGGCCAAATTTGCCGAGAGGGAGAAATAAAACAAACGAAAAAAAAAAACCCAAACCAAGCGGAAGTATGAGAGGGTACAAATTAAGGTGCAGCATGAAATCAGATCTCAGCAGCCTCTCAATACAAGGATTATACAGTGGCAACTATTCATCAGCATGAGGGCAGCCCAAACTGAGAGGGTCAAGTCAGTGCTCACTCTCGCTGACAGAACAAGAGTCAAAGAATATCCTGGCAGCGACCCACACGGTGTCAGTACCAAGTTCAGGTCCTCCTGCCTCTCTCAACACTTACTCATGTATCGCTCTGAGGTTTACGACACAGAAACCAGAACGCGGCAAAGCATCAGGAAATACAAATTCAACCACTTCTTGGTCACACCACAACTTGCAGCCCCCACAGGCCACATTTTTTTCACTCTTAGGTGCCCCAAACAGTTGTTTTCTTGGCTGTGTGTTGCAGCCACCGCACCAAAAACAGGGAGAGAAGCACGGCAGGGGAACCGTGCCACAACAACGTGGAAGTTTTGCAAACAGGCTAAAAGAGAGGAGCTGCATCCCATGTTTCAAGCATCCAGCAGTTTATTTTGAAGTTAAACATTAACGTTGAGCAAAACCACCGATTGCCACAGACACAAGAAATACAAAATGTTTGCGGGTGAAGATCTAAAACAGGCAGTTATACACCTCCACAAGCCATCATTCTAATAAATACTGCTATCTGCTGAATCCTCTCATGTTCCTCTACAAGAAAAAAAAGCCTAGAAAGCGCCTCAGTCCTGCACTGAGAAATATTCTTCCCTACCTTGCAGAGCAAAACCTGGCATGTGGGCCCACTGCAGCTTCATTAAGACACAGCATAATTCAGCCCAAAGTGTAAGTTTATTTTTTAGGACATCTGTCAAGGCATCATCTCACCCAAAACTGAACTGCAAATGTCTCTGGAGCAGATTTCAACAGCTGCTTGGCATCTCCAGCGTGACAATTCTTTGTGACATCTCAGGCTGATGCTGGTATTTGCTTATCAATGCTAGCAAAAAGGTGTAAATAATGCACCATTGAACTTATTTGGGTGGCACACAGGTGAGAAACGAGTCTTACTCCTACTTACTGAAAGTCCATCAGACTGGTGACTAAGGCTCCAGGACTTCTGCTTCGCTTTATGTCCCATCCATCCTTGCCCAGCTCTTCACAGCAGTCGGGAAGTGCAGCTCTGCCCAGACTTAGAGACAAATAATTCACAGCAGGATATTTCTGTTCCTTGTTCTCTGAAAAGGAGAGGGGAAAAAAGAGGTTAGGAAGTTTAGTGATACCAGACAGAAGTGGTGATTCTGAGGTAAGCCAACAGGTGCTACAACCAAAAAAAAAATCCCAATTTTTTTTTTTTTTTTTACATTACCATTTGAAAGGCTTTGCGAACTAGCAGGGAAGAGTGTTCCTCACTCTTTTTGGGGAGTTTCTGGGAGTGGTTTTGGTTTGCTTTTTTTCAAATGAACTGAGGAAAAAATATCTCTCTTGCTTAGCTGGTTTTCAACCATCACTCCTAGTTTAGTTCTTGTTAATCTATTTCCCATCCAGCTTCTGATTAATAACAGTTTTCTGCTATCACACCACAAAATACAGGGAAGTCATAGGAAGATAGAGATTTCCATGGTATTACAAGTACACATTTGCCAGTGTTTTAAAACTACATGAAACCAAAACCACTGAACTCCCATTAGTTTTGTAAATGTTTAAGGCAAAAACCAATCTGTAGCATCCAATAATGATATAATCTGGTTTTCCTAAGCACACATCACTCCCACACTTCACAATGTTTTACAAACACATCAAGGGAACTGCAACAACTTCTCAGATAAGGAAGCTGGGTCATGGAGAACCAAACTGACCGGTCAAACACTCCCCATCCCAACAACTAGAGAGCTAGAAGGGACTGGTCTGCCTTTTCTCAGTCCAATACTTTGGCCTCTAACTCACCTCACACATCAGACAAATTTGAATAGACCATTTAAAAGTATCATAAACCCGCTCTGATGAAGCAGAAGAGTTCAGTGGGAATGTACAACTGTCCTTCCCTCTCGCTGCCATCACTCCTCCTGACGTCTGCTGAGCTATAATGGCACTTTACTGGGTGCATCTGAAGGAGCAAACTTCAGGAGTCCTTTAAAGGGAGCTGGAGATCCCAGGCAAGGGAATGGGGATGGAGCTCCCCACCAGAGCAGGTTTCAAGGTGTCACAGGGTACCAGAGGCTTGGTAACACCTTCCAGCTCTGGAAAAAGTGCACCCAAATAATGAAAGAGACCCATCAGTCTTAGGCAGTCGAGCCCCAGAATTTTAAAAACTCCGGTATGGATGGAGCAAAACCAGCATTTGGACCTCCAGCAACACAGAAGGTCCAAAACCGAGTGTGTTTCTCTTTCATAACTCAAAGTACAGTAATAAAGCCACTGTTTCTAATGCCAGGAGAGAAGAGGAAAAAGCCACCACTGACACAGTTCACTGATGAATAACACAAAATGTGTTGCCTCAGCTGGCAGCTGCTACTTGCAGTATCTGAGCTCCTTCTCCCATATGCCTTAGGAGTGTTAATATTAACATTATGTCATGGGTCATTAAGATTAAAGAAATACATCAGTACTTCCAGTAAATTTGTCAAAAATGAAAACAAAAAAGGAACAAAGCCAAACAACAATACAAAAATCAAAAATATTATATTAATTCAAAACAAATTCGATCCAATAGCTTTCTGGGTTTTTTGTTAGTTTTTCCACTGACTTCTGCAAGTCAGGTCTTTAAATAAAAGTTGCAGCAGAGTTGGTCTGTACTTCATTTGACAACGTCCTGTTTAATCAAAAATGGGCTTTCCAGACTCTCAGCCCTCCAGAGGCTTGTCCTCCTCCCTACCACAGTGAAAGTCCCTCTGTGCCCTGGACAGGAAAGGACCAAGCACAGAGTTGCGCTGCTCAGCTGTACATGGTCCTCACCACCACGTGCTCCTAAACCCCTCACTGAATATTGGAAAATTTGGGGCAAAAGAGAGACTCAGCTTTTGCCTCAGTACAGCAGCGTCAGCTCACGGCTCCTTCACACCTCTTGTGTCTTTTGCTGGCCGGGAACCAACATCCCAAAAAGGCAACAGAAAGAATGAAAGGCAAAGAAACCCTAAAGGTCGGATTTTGTTAATGACACCAGACCTGCCGCCTTTTACCCTGGCTCTCCACACAAGAAATAATAACGGGACTTCCTTAGCACACACCATGTCGTAATGGTTAATGGGTTTCCACCAGCTTTTAGACAGAGATCCCTGTAGGCTGTTTCCATGCCCAGGTCAATAGGATGGAATAACTACCTCCAGATACCCTAATTCAACACTGTGAATTCAACTGGCCAAAGAAGCCACAGTTATATTGGCAACAGCTTGCTTCCTGCATTTACATATTGCTCCAGTACATACTTTGCGCTATCTCCTGAAACAGAAACAATATCAGCTGTTTGCTAAGCTCTATAATAGTTATCAACAATTGAAAAAAAACCCCCAGAACCAAAAAACCAAACTAGATCTTCACAGTCAGACCTACGTAAAAGCAACCACATGTAAACAAGAAAGATGTAAGAGGACAGAACGGTCAAAAACCAAATGAACGAAGCCAAATTCATCTTCTAAAAGGAGGACACGTAAAAGCATCCAAACGCTCTACATGAACCTAACACACTGCATCACAGCCAAAAAACTCCCTGTATCAAGCATATGAGCAAACCAACAGAACTCATTAAGACAGCAAAGGAGTCATTTCAGTGCAAAGGTCAACCTTAAAGAAGGGCAAGCCAACAAATTACGGCGTTTATGATGCTAGAAAGGAAACATGATTTCATTTTTTTTCATTCCCAACCATTTTATGACCACCTCGAAGTTTCAGCAACGTAACCATAAACACAATATAACCATGATGTGATGGTGTGGAGGAAAGGTTAGTGGGGCAATAAAATAAAATTTAAAAGAAGAGGGAAAACAAGCAAAGAGGTGATTCCAGATGCATTTTCACGATCTTTTCACAGAGCAATTTCACAGAACAGTTCCTGCCTTGTCACCTGGACAAGAGGAAAGGAACATGGTCAAGATTCCTGTTTAACAATCGGTACTAAAAATTATCATGATTTGCAAATGAAGTACAGGAAGGTTAAAAAAAAATCCAGTTATGAATGAAAAAGGACAGGAGCTGAATAAGATTTTTCATCTCATTTCATTAACAAGATTTCCTTGACATTTCTTCAAGAAGTGGCACTGAATATTTTTATTGTGATGATGATTTAAAAAAAAGTTATTTTAATTTACTCCATTTATGCCCTGGAAGGAGTCAAAGATAAATTGACTGAATGTCTCAAAGTCATCAAAATCAGCGTCCTACAGCGTCCTGGCCTTCCAACAAACCTTCTCAACAGAGGTGAGCTTTACTCATCGTGCCTGTGCAGTAACATCACAAGTATTCCAGAGAACTACGTAAGATTATGCAAATATTTACATGAAATGTTGCCACAAATAAAACCTTGTCCTTCTCGTAGCTTCTAAAAAATCGTATTGGAGCTATTCTAGATTAGTTCCTAAAATACCATTATACTGTACAACTACTTATCAAGAGGTGTTAAAAACCAGTGCCTCTTAATAAGCACTCTCAGCAGCGGCTCAATGAAGTCCACAACAGAATTCCAGATAAAACAGAGGCCAGGAAACCAAGATGAATTCTACTTCCACGTACAAAAAAAAAAGGAGGCATTAAAAATATCTAAATGCAGCAGTCGCATTTTAAAAAGTTATAGGATGCCATACTCATAATACAAATAATTATCTACTATTATTTTTATTAATATCATCTGTCTGAAAAGAGACAATGACACCAAACTCAGCCTTATTACATCATGTGCTTTGTTAGGAACAGTGGGGTGGGGAAGGAGACTGAAATGCTCTTTTCTCTTTTCTCATTTCACTGAGTGGATGATGAGTGGCACAAGACCCTACAAATCCAGCCATTTCTGAAACAGAAAGGACCAAGAGCCCAGAAGAACCAGAGGTTGTGGCATGGTAGGAGATGGACCCATTGGTCAGGCAACAACTGCAAACCACAGCACTCAAGAGCAGATCACAGGAGGAGCTGGAAGATGCAGCCAGCTTGGCCTTTGGATTCTTGCTTCCCCTGCACTACACTCCAGGTTCTGTCTTTGCCCTTCTTCCATGGCAGAAGCAAGTAACTTTCTGTCAGAAGCATGTTTGCTTATCATCTTCATATTTGATTATTACCTTCTGGCAGTAAAATTCAAGTGTCTGTCTACGTCACTGAAAGTCGCTGGCAAAGAAATAAACCTCTCAAGAACACTTGCTTCCCATATTTGACCTGCAAATTAACCTTACATGAACATGGTAGCACTGGGTGCCCGCACTGCAGAAAAATAAAACCCAGCAACGTTAACAAACCAGACTTATTTAGATACCTGTCCTGGTCAGCTATTTTTAACCTGTGACCTGAGGAGGTCCTGAGGAGCTGCAAACCACTTCTAAGAGGTGTATGGCAGATAAGAGTCAAAAGCAAATCTGCTGGCAGGAGGTTTGAATTCACTCCACGGGGAGGCTCGTGTTGCCAGAAACAGGTTTCAGGATGCACACATCAAAGCCGTGGGGGAAGCACTGCTGCAGAGCACAGGCACCACTGAGCCACCACCGTGGCACTAGAGCTGCTCGTTGTGGACCAGACCTGGACTGGCACAAGAGGAAAAGCCCATATCTTCAGAACTGGCAACTCCAAGACAAATATTTTGACCAGCATCGCAGAATGATGTGTTGCTTTGTTTTTCCATCAACATCCAGGAACATAGTTCCAACTCATTTGCGTTTTCAGGCTACGCTACCATGATAGATTTGCTCTAGATTGACTGTCCTATGAACAAGTATAAATTTTAACAGTTTAAGAACGAAAGGAAGGAGGATAAAAAGACACATTAAGTCCTACTTTGACATCAAAATTTATCTTAGTCCACCTGTCTTTTGGTTGTACATTCACACCTGTAGGCAAAAGCCACAACTTGCCATTTTCGCAGTTCATTGATCTATGCCGCACACAACATCCACCTCTTTCCCCACCTAATATTGCCCTAGAGGATGCAAATAACCCAAGCTTCTTCCTTGGGCTTTCTAAAGCACTGGAAACATTAGTGTCACTCAACTCAGGGCAAACAGGGCCACTTAGGACAAAGGCTCCGTGTGACAACGGTCCCTTAAACTCACAGGCACCCACCCATCCAGGAAGTTGAGGTTGAGATTCGAGGTCCAGGTACACAATGAACATAAAGCCACCTGCGGGAGGTGGGGACTGGATTGATTTCAGCATGCAAAGCTTTGGCACACAAGTTTCAATGGTACGGCTCTTCCAAAAGTTACTCTTCCAAAATCATTTGACGAGCTGTGCCAACTTTCACCAAAAATCAGCGCTTTTGCTGAAAACCAAAGCATTAACACACACTGAAGAGGCCCCAGAACTAAAGGTTGTTCTGGTTTACTCTCTCTGCTCGCTCGGTGACCTTCAGTAAGTTGCCCAATCTTTTACCCTTCATCACCAGGGCAAGAGATGGACAAGCTCCACCTGGAGCGGTGCGGGGTGGGCTGGCGCTGGCTGAGCCCTCCGCACCTCCTCGGACCGCGGTATCACTGAACCCACAGTGCCCATCCACCTCCTCCCTCCGTGCGCGTTTAGCTCCCGGCTTCCCTTCCACCCCGGCCCGCGGGGAAGCGCAAGTTTATCGCGCTGCATCTACCCCTGGAGAAACCGGCTGCGGAGAGGGGGCACCGGGGAAAGCAGGGGGGGAACACCGCGGAAAGAGGCGAGCGACGTCCCCTCTTGGTTTTCAATCATCCGGCGCCTCCTACGCCGCGGGACGGGGGTTCCCCGATGCCGCCGCTGCCCCCTCTCATCCCCCCAAGAGCACAGCCGAAGTTCCTCAGTTAAAAGCCGAAAGCAGCAGGCGCAACTCACAGCGGCCGGGATGGCGATTCCCACCCTGCCCTCCCTTCCCGGCGCTCGGGAGCCGCCCGGCCCCAGGTGGTTCCCGGAGCGAAGGGGCCGCGGGCGGGGAGAGCAGCGCTTACCTGGGGCTGCCGGAGCGGCACGGCACGGCACGGGAGGGGATGGAAGGCGGCGTAGGGAGCCGGGAGCGGGCGGTGCGGCCGGGGAGGAGTCACGGTGCGGGGCAGGGGCAGGTGCCCGCAGGTGGATGCGCCGCCCGGCCCCTTCCTTCCTCCCGCGGCGGGCGGGACCCGGCGCTGCCCGCGCCCGCCTCGCTCGCCCCGAGCCACAGGAGCCCACCGGCCCCGGAGGGACACGGGCGGCCCTTCCCTTCCTTTCCCTTCCCTCTCCTCTCCTCTCCCCGTGCCCCCAGCCCTCCTCCTCCTCCTCCCGCGGGTGTTTGCGGAGCCAACGAGCCGGACGGAAGCGAGGGGAGCCCGGCAAGGGGCAGCCCGAGGTGGGGGGACGGTGGCTGCGCCCCCTCCCCGCGTGAGAGCCCCGGGTTTGGGTTTTGCTGCCCCAGCCCAGCGTGCTGTGGCTGTGCCCCGTGTTTTGAACTCGCCCATCGGTCCCTGTTGGCCTCCGTTTGAGGGTGTTGCATGCAAACACGGAGTCGCAACACTTCCCTGAACGGGGCAGGTCGGCACCTGATAAGGATTGCTCCTCAAATACCGGCCGGGGCAAATCACTTCCGTTTTCTTTGGACTTTTTTTAGGGTCATTTAATAACGGGGCACCCTGGAAAATTACTGCCGTCTGAATGGTCGCGTTACTCACAACGCTCTGGTGACTTGTGGTGCCTCCTGTAAGGCAGAACTACAGTGAGGGAGGGTTTTTCTCTGCCAAAGCTGAGCTCCACAGCAAAACAAATAAATTCCACTCGTATCCCAAAACTTCAGAGTAGTACTGGAAAAGTAAGCCGTCAAATGAAGAAATTCCACTCACTGCTAATAACAGCTCCGATTTAGCTGCAGCGTTGCTGCTTGCTACGCTTAACATCTCTGTATGGAGACGGCAGATAAGGCAAAGTACACAAGTTTGGCATGCAAGGGTCTGGAGTGTGTTTATATTTCCAAATGCATGTCAAGGAATTACATCGAGCACACCAAAATGGTACCTTCAGTATTTTTCCAGGTCTGTGTTTTTATTCAGAGAACTACGAATCTTCAGTTAGTACAAAAACATAAGGAGTATTGTCTAAGACATCTTTAGGTTAGGTTTTTCAGCTGCACCATTTTGGGGGCTACTTCTGCTCCTGCGCTCCCAAAAGGAATCAGTGAGATTCAGTCATTTTCCAGTGTGGATTAATTCGTAGGAATTGGATCTCAAATTTCATTTGAAGCAAAAGGTAAAGTCATCCCAAGACACAACCAAAACACTGCACTGTCACTTTCTCTAACGTGCCCACCTGTGTGGCATGTCCTTGCCTTTAATCCACAGCAACAGACGGCCTTCAGAGCTTGAAGATATTTTAGGTTTGAAGCAGGGATGCCTGGTCATAAGGTTTCCCTGGTAAGTTTCCTTACCAAAATGGAGGGAAATGGCCCTGCAAGTTGTTACTTGGCATCATGGCCACGAGAAAAAAAAAAAATCCCTCAAGATCTGTTCTGTTCTACAAGAGAAGATGGACGTTTCTCTTGTTTAGAAATTCGCTTTTTTTGTCTTTGAAAGTCGTTTGGCGGTTATGTACTCCTGTACCGATGGTGTCTCGTTCCTCTCTCAAGATATAACCTAATAACTTATAATTCGAAACTATACTTCTTTTGAGTTTAGAATATCCCGGAGCTCACTTTGGATTTGTCCAAATGTCTTGCACGGTGGCAACGGATAAGAAGAGAGATATAAAAAATACAGGCTGGTTCCTGTCAGTCTGTAGGTAGCCACTTGTAAGGTAGGACATCAGTTCAGGCGTCACGAGCAGAACCGGGCAGAAGGACACGGCAGCAGGTAACAAATGCGCTGTGCTGCGCTGCCAGGGGAGTTTAAACCCTTTACGAGGACCCGGCGTTGCTTTGTGCGCTGGGAAACAACACCAGACCTGCTGGGGGGGAGATCCAGGGCAGCTCGGTTAAAATGAATGGAGCCCTGCTTAGTTACAGCCTAGAAGATCTGGGCATGAGCCAGCAGCTCGCTGATTACCCCTGTTAACACCTTTTCTTCTCGGCGAGGGCTGAGCTGGTCAGTGAACAGCGCATTCCCACCCTATTTCCCCCAGTTATTCCCTCCCTCCTGGCTGGGATCTGGCTCACTAAAGGGCCTTGCAGAGCTCAAGAGTAGTAAAAGCTGCCTTTTATTTATTTATTTATTTATTTATTTTAGCCTGGGTTAATATTCCCCGAGGTTAACTCAGCTTGCTAACAAAGGTCAGAGCAACAGGAGAGCTGCAGCGGCAGCGGTGGGGAGGGGGTCACTGCCTCCTCTTGGCAGCAGAAGCTGCCTGGTCTGTTCAGCTTGTCCTCACTGGTCGAGGGCTGAGCTCGTGGCCCTGTTATCTCATCCGAAATAGCTCCATGAGCGTGTAATTGTGTTTTAAACCGTGCGGAGCTGGCTTTGGCGGAGCGGGATGCAGAGCATTCGTTTTATTAATGGGTTCTAAACAACCTCTAAAGGAGAGATCAGGGCAGGGTTTGGTTTTTCCGAGTGGCTGCATGTTTTGGGAGGAGCAGGCACCGTCTGCTGGAGAAGGATGTGCTCTTGCTGGGTAGCCCAGAGGTTACTGCGCAGAATTCAGGGTGTGGAGAGCTTCGACACGATCCAGCAATTCCTCCAAACACCTTTATCGCACTTAAATATGAATAAGTTCAATGGTATTAATAATAAAAGTTGTTAATAAGTGAAATGTTTAGCAAACCACTTCCTCCTCCATATTCCTGCAGCAAAACGATGTTTGGATGTTTTCTTTTGGTTCTTTACAGGCATGCAAGCTGACCTTTTCAGAGTGGTGCTAAGCATCTCAGCAATAAATAAACTGATGAATAAACTGCTCTTTTTAGGTGTCTGGCATCTCTTACATTGTTCATCCTACCACGGGATACCTTTGGCTTCCTGTGGCACCTCCTCGGTCCTGTTCTACAAAGTCGGTCTGCCCACCCAGTTATAGAATCATAGAATATTCTGAGTTGGAAGAGACCCATCAGGATCATCGAGTCCAGCTCTTGGCCCTGCACAGACACCCCAAAAATCCCACCCTGTCCCTGGAAGCGTTGTCCAAATGCTCCTGGAGCTCTGGCAGCCTCGGAGCTGTGCCCATTCCCTGGGGAGCCTGGGCAGTGCCTGACCACTCGCCGGGGGAAGAACATTTTCCTAAAATCCAACCTAACCCCCCAGACTCAGCTTCATGATGTTTCAGTGGTCACGAGAGTGAAGAGATTGGTACCTGCCCCTCCGTTTCCCAAGACCACAATGAGGCAATTTGTCATAACTCCCTTTGTTTCTGCGGGCACTTTGTCAGCACAGTTCATTTCCCACTCAGTTAATGCCCAACTTGCCATTTGCTCCCTTGTATTGTGATTTTTGCCTGTGTTTCACGTGTCTAATCAAAACCCCAGGGCAGCGGGAGATAAAGTCTCCCTAAACTCCAAACACGTCAGGGTGAGCTTGCCCTTGACACTTTCGGATTACAGCACAAAACTTTTACCATTCCAATGGAACTACAATTAGAGCCGTCTCCAGGGAATTTCGGTGCTAAAGCCCACAACTGGGAAAAAACCCCACCAATATTCAAATGGTGGTGTCCTCTATGCATTTTTTCTTCCCTTGGAACCATGAAAGATCTCTGTGGTTGACAGAAACTACAGTTACCCACTCACCCATAAAACTTCACCAAACCAAACTGGAAACTTAATTAGTCATTTAATAACTAAGCTTAAACTAAATGTATGTTGACTTTGGAAGTACATTTGCATCTGGCTGGCATTACCATGAATACACACACATAAATTCACCTGCTGCAGGTATGTTTGAAAATCAAGATAAATGGGCAGACATCTTCAAATATAATCTTTTTTTTTTTAATTCCAGCTGTTGAATGAAGCAGAAGGTGGTCCTTTGTTAGGGCATTAACGAAATATGCTGAAAAAACACAACTCCTTAAACCAATTACCCTGTTATCTGGGAAGCAGGAGAGGGTCTCATGGGCCTGCAGATTAGAAAGGTGTGTCCTTGTGAGCATTCTCACTTCTTTCCCAGCCTTTCAGGAAATATTTTAAGATTTTGTAGCCCCACACAGATGGAAACCCATAAAATTGCCCAGACTCTTCTTAGTTCTCAATTTTTTTTTTCCCTTTTTCCTCTCGATTCAGTTTTCTGGTATAGAGGCAAATTCTCAGAGTTACAAAATTAAAATCTTTGCTGTCTCTCAGAGGGAGGACAGGAATAATAAGTGACCTTCACTTTAGTTCAGGTGCATGTTGTTTCAGTGGGTTTCTCTTCTGTTATTGTATAACAAGAGAGAATAAAAATTCATATACTTGCTCTTTGTTGGATTTTTCTGGATGTATCATGCAAATACAGCTGCATTTTCCCATATCAGAAGAGAATTTTACCTACGAATTCGACCTCCTATCCACATTAAAATAATCCTACTCTTCTGGCACAGAAATGGAATGACAACTTTCATTTATTGTATGACTTTTTCCTGATACTTGGGACTTTTTTTTTTCTCACCGATCTGGTAGTTTATCTTTGTCTTGCACTCGTAGCACAAAGCAGCCATAAATCCAAACTGCTCAGCCAAGTAAGTCAGGTTTTTAGTTACTCATACGCCAGCCTGGTCTGAAGCAACTACAATGCATCAGTAAATTTCAGTTTCGATGCAGAATGATCTCACTGTTCTCATAAAAAGAAATGACAAAAATGCACTTTAACTCAACATTTTAAAATTTTTTATTTGCAAAAGAAAAATTACTTAGTTCTTATGTGATCGGCTTCAAACAACCGGTGAAAGAACTGTGTTTCAGTACAAATTAGAACCAAACACAGTTAGTCTTCCTGATGTGTACAGAAAAATACTGACTGGTAAAATAAAAAGAAACAAACCACAGTAAATCTTAAAATAAGATTTTTTTTTTTTCTGATTTAGAAACCAAAATCTATGTTCTGGATGTAATCTAGGACAAAATTAACATTGATTTAATGGAGCCAGATTTTCTTAACTGATCATTTAATTATAATAGGTTTTTAAAATGTTGACTGTTAACCATGCCATCTCATATTAAAAAAAACACCAAAACTACTTATTTTCTATACCTCCAGGAAGACCAGTGTTTTTCACTTATTTGGCAATAATTCTATGCTAGATAGATTAAAAAAAAAAATGAACAAGACCCTTCGAACTGCTGAATTTTCTGAATACCTGCATGAGATAACCAGAGATAAATCCTATCCGAAAAGAATTGCCTTTTGTTTGTCTGAATAATAAAGAGAAGGGGTTTTTTTTCACTTTCCATGCTAGTTCAGCTCCAGATTTGCTGTATAACTTCAGGGAATTTGTTTCCATCTGCCTGCTCTGCAAAAGGGAATTAATGGTATGCAATATCAGGAGGAGAACAGCTATATTCACATTTAACCAAATATTTGTAGAAGTGCTTGGAGGCTTGTTGATCAACCTGTTATAAAAGGGTAACAATGAAGTGTCCTCTTTATATTTACCCGCAGCTAGACAAGCTTTTATGGCCTGTTCCTGCACCAGGTATAAAAGTACTTGATTTTTATCAACAATTGGACATTGTTTTAATTCCATGATAAACGGAGCAGATGAAGTCAGGAAACTGTAAATCACCGATTGGTCACCAACAAAACACCGATCCAGTTCATTGGATCAGACAGGTTATAAAGGAGGAAAAAGGCAGCTCAGTTTCATCTGTTTGTATTCTTCAGGAAGCCAATAATTCAGTTAGGAAAAAATCTATTTAATTGTGATTATGAGAAAGTGCTGTTTGCATGTGCAGTTTTCAGGGAGCTGTGCTTTCCATGGAAGCAGCCAGATGTGTTGTCCATAACTTTTGACAAGACAACTTTGTTTGTGACTAAGGCAGGATCTTACCCTTTGATTCCACTGTGTTCAATTATTTTACTTTACCTTTCTTTTTAATTTTAACTGAAGTGGCTCAGTGAAACACTATTTTCACTATGAATATAATTTCAAGTGGAGGAAGAACGATGATTTCTGAACTTATTTCTGAATCACAGTTACCACTCTTCCATGTCTTGCTATAAAAATGATTAACCTGTAGTAGGATGTCATACACTCGTCATTTTTGCTGCATTTCCCTCATTAATGACTAAAATATGTCTTACTTCATCAGTCTTAATTTAGGTCTGACTCTCTCTTTATTCTGGTTCAGTGGCTGCCTTAATTCCTTAAGAAAGAATTTGTTTGCTTGCCTGCTGCCTATGTAAAGAAGCCTTGTGTTTGAAGGCACAAATAAAGCCAAAATACTTCTGATCTTTAGAGAAGGTGGCACAAGAAAACAGATCCTTTCTGGCCAACAGCAAGAGCTGTGGCATTATGGTTTTCCTCTTAGAGGTGAAAGATTGATGCTTTAATTCCACCTTTACCTAATTGCCAACACTTTGTAATTAAACAAGTAAATTTTCTAAGAGGAAATTCCTGTGTTAGGTTAACCAGATTGATTACCAAATTTTAGGTCCATAGATCTCTTTTGTTATCAAAACCCAACCACACTGAAAGATATCAAAGCTTCATAGGAAGCTAAAAGCAGTTAGCTGGAAGTGTTTGTTTTCTCTGGAATTGGTTGGACATTGGTTATCAGACACCTGTACAAGCACCTGGTGAGTAATTTTCAGAAGGTAATTTGAACTCATCCTGGGAAAGGCTGGCTGATACCAGTTCCTGCTGGTGATGGACCTGTTTTCTGAAATATTTCTGTGTGGACAACAGCAACAGCCCTCTTAAGTATCAGCTAGGGCTGACATCTGCACTGCTGCTGTACATAAAACTGCTCAAAGGGCAGGTGCAATAAAAACCACTTGACAACACTGCATGGGCACTCTGGAAAATGACTAAGAAATGAGTATTTCCATAAATACCCAAAGCTGACAAAGCCTGTGCTTTAGATCTTAACATTATACCACTATCACTAATTGGTCAGGTCGGTCTCTGCAAAACACTGATTATCTTGCTGTCTGTGTGGGCAGGTTTTGAAGGAAAAAATAAAGAATGGATGGCATAAATGGAAGTCAGGTAACTGAAGCTGACCAACTGAGAGTTAATTTTATGAACATATGTCTGTAGTTAGGGATTTTATTTTTTTTTATTTCATTTCATTTCATTTCATTTCTTTTTGTTTTATTTTTTTTTATTTCATTTTGCCCCTTTTTTTTTTTTTTTTGTTGCTACATGCTGCCTAACAGATAACAAATATCTGAACCAACTGGGCTGTATTTGCTTTGAGGCAGTTGTATTTCTATTCCCTGTCTTATTTTTTTAAACTCTACTTCAAGATCATCCTCCCCTATCTGATTTTGAGGAGGGCACATTGTAAATATTTTATGGTTTGGCTTTTTTTTTTTTTTTTAATTTTCCTTTTTTTTGCCCCTTTATTTATGGCTCTGGTTTTGTAATTTCTACTTGTGTCTATGTACCTGTGGCAACTGTTAATATTAACTATACAGTAAGGAAATTGTTACTGTGTTTTGTATTCTCTCCTCTTCAAGACAAAACAATCCTCTGCCCCTGTTCCCTGTGAATTTAGTTCTACTGAACAACTCCAGCGGGATAAGGAGGATTTCCACATCTTTGAACACAGCTGCAGGGTGCCTGTTGTACGAAAACAAGAAGTTCACCTCTTCTTGAACTGTCTGAAATGGCAGAGAGAGTTTATAACTTCAGATTCCTGCTCAGGAGTGATGCAAGAGCTCGGTGCTTGTGTGTCCTGCCCCTTCCTGAGCTCTCCAGGCCCATGCCCAAGGGAGACTGGCTTATCAGGAGTGCCAGTGCCGAAGCTGGGAGGGTCAGCTGGCAAACCCATGAAGTTCAGACCTTGGGAAATAATAATTCCCACCGTGTGGATAGCCTGATAATCCCTCAAAGAGCAGCAGGATGGCCAAGGTGGACACCTCACCACAGCGCATGTCGTTGATGTTGGCAGCGTTTGGGTGGGTTTTAGTGTATTTTTCCTACAACTTAAAAATACAAAATAACTCTTTTATTTAAAGTTATCCTATAAAGTTCGTGTATCTTGATACCAGTCAGATTTGTTGGAAAAGCCTAGTCAATACACAGTCTTTTAATACTGGACTACACTTAAAATAAGGACTGTGGGATTCCACACGGAAAATATGATTTTCAGGGTATCCTTGCAGAGATCAGAGCTGGGACTCAGAGAGGAAGTTACCCTTTAAGTGTTGGGAACTGTCAGAAGACCTTAAGGGAAAGAATTAACAAAATAGCCAGACTTTAGCATCCATTACATGCCCCAGAAAGGCAGGTTTGGAACTAACAATTCAGGAGCGTGCCTGTACTAGAGCCCTTGCTTGATCCCTCTCTGAGAAGACTTGGAATTTTTGTCTTAGATATGCTAAAGGTGACAAATTAGCCCAGGTGCCCATGAGTCACTTCACCAGCACGAACTGATTGACCTACAAACACTCAGAGTTAGTCACTTAGGAAAGGACTTAAAGGAGGCCACTGGGTCTCCTGAATCCTGGTGCACCCAGAGTAGGTCAATTTATTGCAATTCGAATGCAACCAGTCCCCATTAAGCCAAAAATTGTAGCACCGTGTGACGGGGCTGCAGAAGCTGCAGCCTTGACTTTACAAAGGTGGGAGATCAGGCTGTTTGTCAGGCTCTGAATGGGGCAAGAACAGCAGGTTTTGACTGTGGTGAGACTTCCCCCATTTGCATGTGAACAGGGAAGCCTCCTGCCGGATGTTTCTGCACGGAGGCTCATCGCCATCATCCTCAAAGGGCCCCCAGAAGGAGCAGCAGTAACCCTTTAACAGCTTCTTCACGGTGCTCCCTTCTGCAGGAGGAAAGTCGGCTAGCAGCAATTATTTCAGCCAGCTGAGCTTAGCCTGCCTGTCTTGTGAGAGAGGGACAATCCTCTTGTCCTGGGGACATCCAATGACCCAGTGCAGAAGGTGAGCAGTCCTGTGAAACACTCCTGAAATTATGTGTCTGTTCTTGCAGATGTCTTTGTGCACAAAATACACCCAAAGCTAAAACTAAAAAGTGAAAGGCAAGTGGCTTGTCACCCCTGTTATGGGGTCACACCCATATCTTTTTCAGAGAGATGTCCCAATTGCTCTCCCGTCGCCTGAATAAAAGGAAATGAACAAAAGAAGAGAAGGCTAAGAAGAAAAACTCAGTGTCTCTCTCAGAGGTGCCTGAAAGAGGGAGTCTTCCTTAACAGCAAGAGCTTAGACACTTGCTCGGACACAGATTGGTTTAAAACCTGCAAAAGGTGATTTTTTGGTGTGGCTTTCAGAAGAAAGGTTGCTGTGATATGCAAAGAAGGGTCTTGGTCAGCTTCAGAGAAAAGTGGTTACAGAGCAATGAACCTCAGAGCAGAGGAGCAGCTGTGCAAGACGTGGGTCTTCAGGGACAAAAAAAGAAACTTGAGGCACCCCGATTTCACTCTGATGCTTTTGAGGTCCTCTCTTGTTTTATTCTTTCTGGTCAAGTGTCCTCAAGAACACTGATGCTTCTTTTAGGTTACACTCTCCAGCTGTCTGGGGCTACCCCCTAAATGTGGGTATCCCCTGAAGTCCCTGGAAGGAACCGTGTTCCAGGGAGGGCTCGAAATGCGCTTTCATTTATGCAAAACACTCCAGTCCTCACAGCACCTACTGTTCTCAGGCCACTATTTCTGTCCCCTGGGAGCACAGCAGTTGCAAATTACCTTCCATTGAGACTATTGTCTAGTGGGGTTATGGATCAGAAGCTTGATTTTCCCTCCTGGGTTTCACATGGAACACACAAAAGCCTCCCGGCAGAGCCACCCAGGGTGATTGGCTGCCACCCACGAGTTCTGGGTCAGCAGAGTGTTTTGACTGAACTATGAAATGCATGCTGAAAGGAGTTGGAGGGGCAGAGTGTATAGAATGGCACTAGTGCTGCAAATCGTGCTAGGAAATGGCGCAGCCTTCGATGGGATTCCCCCCCCAGGAGCGTTTGTCATTAACAAAAACAGACCTGTAATAGATGTTTTCACCAAAGAGGATTCAGGTATGTTCAAAGGCTGGTGGGTAGGCCTGGCAGATCTGTCAAAAGCCTGGTTTAGCCAACGGAAGTGTTTTGGAAGAGCTTGGAGTCAGGTGGATGTTAAACCTGAAATCGAGAGCTTTCCCCGACTCTCGCAGGGTCCACGCAGGCTCGTGTCAGCTCGAGGGTGTGTGTGTGCCAGCACAGGCAGGCAGCCAGGAGAACCACACATAACCATAAATTCATGACTTAAACACAAATAATAAATAATTTCCATTAGCTCTTTAACCAGGGGATTCCCGAAGGAGAGGCTTCGGAAGAGGAGACACAGACATTGCCAAACTCGGCCCATGCCAGGGGATCTCTGCCCTGCTGTTTACACAGGCTTATCAAGGGTTATTCCCAGCTCCAAGGTCACTTGGGCTGATTTACAACTCTCCTCCAGTCTTCTGCTTTTTAACCCACTCCTCCAAACACCGAGCATAAAAGAACTCTGCCAAATATCTGATGCATCCTATTGAAACCTTGCCTGGAAAAAGAAAATAGCCGAGCTATTCAGGACTATAAATCCACACCAAATCAAGAAAGAGCTGGTTCTCCTTCCTGGTGCACACAGAGCACTCACTGTACTTGTGCGAAACCTTTGCCAATGTTTTTGTGACTGCACCCAGGAAAGCTCTGAGACACAGACTATAACCCCCCTGAGGCTTTTTGAGAAGTATTTCCAGAAATTAAGAGCTGTGTCCAGTCTGAGAACAAGCGTGGAGCTGGCATCCTCATTCATCCTTGGGCTTGCTTTTCCATATTCTTCAGGAGTGTCAATACCTCGTGCCAGTTTGACTTTTACTCAGGCCTGTCTGAAGAAGTCACTGAATGCCTGGGAAAGCTCAGGTACGTTATGATCCTTGTTTTAATCAAGAGATTGCCTGATATTCTTCTCCTCACAGGTGCTATCCAGCATGTAGAGACCCACAGCTAAGTCTGAGATCTCCTGAAGGGAATTCTCAAGCACAACCTGGTTTTTTTTTTCAAGGAGTTGTCTGGTTTAAAGCTCAGTTCCTCAGGATAAAGAGGCAGGTAAATTCCTCTTTTTCCCCATGGACATTTATGGACAGTCCATCTCATGTCATGCTGCCTTTCACAGCTGCAGTGATCAGACTCTATCGGAAATACCACTACAAAAAAAAATATACAGCTTTCAGGATCTTGAAGGGAAAAATTAAAAGAAATTTTTTTTTTCAGGGAAGACTTTTGCTGACTCTGACACTTCCTGTATCAAATGTGCCCTCTGTTTAATTTTGTCCCAGACTATCTGACCTCAAAGCAACATACAACAGTGATATTAGGACCTCAAAGCAATACACGAGAGTGAAATTAGGGAACAGGCTCCTGCAGGATGGTTTAAGAGATGGAAGACATAAAGAGTTGACTACAAAAAAGTCTTCCACATTTTCCAGGGACTGATTGATGGACAGATACACTCCTGGGGAGGCAGCCTGGCTCTGTCAGCATCAAAGGAGCAGGCAGCTGGAACACGCTTTTCATACTGGGAGTGCAGCAACCAAGAAAAAAAACGAGATGAAAAACATTTAATGGGGTATTGCATAAAACAGTCTGCCACAAGACGACTGGAAAGACTTGTTTCAGTAAAGCTACGTGAGAAACAAACAGAAACACAGTTATTTCGTGTCCCGTGATAGATTTTTTTCCTTGGTTTTGGCTGGGGTTTTTTGGTTGGTTTTGCAGGTTTTGGTTTTTTATGTGGATTAGTGAGTTTAAAGCTCATGTGAGCTCTTTTGTGCATGTCTCTTACCTATTCTGCTAAACATAAGGTTGCAGGACTCCCTTTTGTATAGGTTTTCCTCAGACGATTTTGTCCGGGGTGTGAGATGCCAGGGCAGCACGGTACCACTGGTGCCTGCATCACTTTGGTTCTTTGGGGTTTTCAGTGTCGTGCATCTCTTAGAAAGGAGCTGTTTTGGTCACGTTAACAGAGGCTGAGATGTGCTGGCAGGAGTTGCCTGGATGTGGACACGAGCTACTTGCTGGACACCTCCCTCATTTCTGTGTGTGCCTGTCTGTGACCCACATCCACCTTTTGCTTTTCCAGCAAAACCAACATGGAACTGTCCATTTTCCTCCTCTTTTGACCCGACTATTTCTCTTCCTGACATGTTTTCCTGATCTTAAATTTACGAGACCATTGCCTCATTCTGGCCCCTCTAAAAATGTAATTCCATAATGGAACCCTACCTATCAACACAAGAGAAAGGCAAAACCTTCTCTCTGAGTGTGATGTCCATAGGAGAGAAGGTTTTAGAACCCTCTTCACCTGCATTTTGTTGTGAACTTCTGCCAAGTCCGTTTCTGTCGTTAAATAACAACATTTTAATATTAAATCTTAGAGATTATTCATATGGTCAGCTGTATAACTGCAGTGAGCACTCAGTTTCATAGACATAGACTGTGCTGAAATGACAGCAATTAATGCATTGAAAATAAATGGCAGCAGCCAGCTCCGTCGAAATCCAGTTTATTTCTTCATAAGGTACCCCATTTTTAAAAGAATACAGTCACCCTTATCAGCAAAGGCTGACCTTACATAGCTCAGTGAGGACAAGCATGCATAGTTTATAACTGACCCTTTCCTCCTGCAGTTAATCTGGTGGAACATCTTGCCTAAAAGCACAAGTTTAGGATTGCAAAGGCGCATTTTTGCCCTTGATTGCAACACAGGTGAAGTACAGTTAATACCTGCAACGTGGCCCAGGCTGTTGGCTTTGAGAACTGAAATTTCTGAGGGCAAACACAAACACAGGCCCCTTGCTGCCCCCGAGGGGCTCCACTGGGACAGCCCTTCTGTGCTGGGTGGGGAATGCAGGGGGCAGTCAAGTGAGCCTGCAGAGACCTCTGCTTTCCAGCCTCAGGAATTTTTTCACGGCGTAGATAAGGCCCCAGACATTCCTCTGACTGGAACTGGGAGACCTTCCTGGCACGGTGGGATCGTACTGGCACAGGTTATGTGGAGCTTGGGATGAGTGCTCTACTGGAGACTGGTGGACATTGCCTTTCTGATCTTGAACACGTGAAAATCCTATGTGCTCAGAACAAGATCCCTGTTAAAGACACATGGAATCCCTGCTAGAACGTCCATGAGGCGTCCGGATGTGGCGCTTTGGGACATGGTTTAGGGGTGATTATGGGGTTGATGGTAGGACTGGATGGTCTTGAAAGTGCCTTCCGACCTCGATGGTTCCATGATTCAGTGATTCTGTGAATGCCCCATCCCAAGAGCAGCGCTTGGCCTTGTAGAACCTCGTGAGGTTCTCGTGGTCCCACTTCCCAAACTTATCCAGACCCCACTGGGCTGTCAGTGGGACTGGAATACCCCACTGGTATCTCCCAGCCTTGATGATTCTGTGACTAATGGGGCAGACACAGCTTAATTAAGCCATAACAAAAAAATTTAGGCTACTTAGGAGATATAAGTACTCTCAGAAAAGTGTCTTAAGTGCTACAAGGTGGAACATAATTTGCAAAGTTAAGAACTTCAGCTTCATGTATCTTTTCCTTTCTCCCCTTTGTTTTCTGGTCAAAATCCTTAAGATTGAGTCAGCTTTCAAAAAAGCGACTTCGGAAAGTCAAATTTAATTCAAAACCCAGTAAGATAATTGGGAAATGTAATCTTTTTAATATCATTTAGTTAATTCCTAAATATTGAAATAAACTCCATGGGATTTTCTCCATTTTTTCTCACTAAAATTTATTTCTTGTTTGTTGACTTGCCAGTACTAAGATTTACCTAAGGTACAAAAGGTTTTAAAAACTGAAACTGAAAAGCTATTAAAAAAAAGTTAAGTCAATTGTTTTACTGAATATGAAAAAGTGCTGTAGAGAGGACAAAATCCTTGCATATTTGAGTCCTAGATAGGTACATAAGAAGACACATAGACAGATCCAGGTTTCTGAAGGGAACAAAGTATGCAGGTTTAGTGTAAATTTTTTGCTATCCTAATTGCTTAATAGTATTCAGTGAAAGGGCTTTTCTGCACAAAGTTGAAGAAAAATATACATAATATATTTAATACCAGATAGAAAATTGAAAGGAAGGAAGTATGTGGATTTGCCTCCACCTAACTCCTGATGGCAAATAAAAATTAATTCTTGAAATGACAGCAAGAAGTGTGAACCTCCTCATTCATTATTCAGTTTTTCTTTTGTTGTCATATACACTATTTATGGTTCTTTGAAAATGAAGCTGTATTCTTAAAGTACAGTGCCTATTACCACTCCTTTTATTGTACATTTTTTGTTAGGCCATAAGTCCTTAAATTATCAAGCAATAGTTTTTATAAGATCAATGCATTTACATTTCATATGCACGTGCATGCTGTTGCATGAGTAAACTGAATGATTCACAAGCGTCAGAATAATAAATGGAGGCCATAGTGGAAGGAGAGATTTTGCTT
The DNA here is from genome assembly GCA_013397775.1 of Eulacestoma nigropectus. Lineage (NCBI taxonomy): Eukaryota > Metazoa > Chordata > Aves > Passeriformes > Eulacestoma > Eulacestoma nigropectus. The sequence continues at coordinate 277,172 of VZTE01002100.1, forward strand.
TGTTTTATGGACGTGGGAGAAAACAGTGAAGTGAGATTTTGGGAGGAGGAGGTCAGACTTTATCTTCCTGCTTCCCCCAAAACCTGCATTCAGTGACATGTTCAGAAACTCTCTAGAATTATAAGGCAAAAATGCAAAGGTTACATGAGTAACTGCACTGAAGAAGAATAATTATGTAGTAAGAACACAGCTGGTAAAGACTTATCAGACTGGATAGCACCACAAGCTTTTAAAAATTTGTATTTATGAGTACTGATGTATGCAGTTAAATGCAGTAAATTCATATTGTTGGAAACCAGATGAAATGAACCCCGGGGGTAACCAATTAAAGGCAATGCAATTATACAAGGACTTATTTGGAGCAAAACATTGAAGGGAGAGGTGATATTAAGAGGCTTAGAGAAAATGAAGACATGAGCTAAAAATAATAGAATTAAATTAAGGTGGGAGGTAATCAGAAATGGAAAAAAAATCAGAAAAGTTTACTTCTACTGGAACTTGGGATGAAAAGGATCTATTGACTCTATGAATTTGCAGTGGGATGCTTGTGTAAAATAGTTTAAAGCTCTAATTCTTAGTATGGTGATCTCAATTCAAAGAGGTACCAGAAAAAAAAGGGAGTACACAGAAGGAGGAAGCAAGAACAGGATACCTGGTTGGTGCACCAAGGCACTGCAGAGCATGCAGGATGTGGTTTGGAAAATCACATCTCACTGGAGTTGAATCTAGAAAAGGATGTGAAGGACCGCAAGAACTCTTCCTTTAAGTACATTTTGCAGTGAAATGAAGGCTAAGGAAGATGTTGCCCTGGGGCTGGGGATGCCATACCTAATGAAAGATAGGCTGAGGTGTTCAGTGCCATTTTTTGCCTGGTTTATCACTGCTCAGATTGGTCCTCTGGCCCTTCAGGTGTCTGAGCCTCTTAGCAGAGCCTGTGGGAGCAAAACCACACCCAGAGAACACAGAGTTAGTGAGAGCTTGGGCTAGCTAGCTAGAGACAAGTCCATGGGAGGCATCTAGGGAGCTGGGGAAGTGGCCTCTGTCACTGCAAGGCCACTCTCTGTCATTCATCACGGTGAGGTTCCTGATGACTGGAAAAAGCCAAATGAAACACCCAGCCTCAGGAAAGACAAGGAGGATCTGGGCAGCTAGAGGATGGTCAGCCCTGGCTCAGTCCCTGGGGATGTCACATGATAAACCCTCCAACAAGCCATTTCCAGACACAGGAAGGACAAGAAGTTGCTTTGGAAAAGCCAAGATGGATTTGCCAAGGGGTGATTGTGCCTTTCCAGCCTGAACACTTTCAGCGAGGGCATGACAAGCTCTGTGTACGAAGGCAGAGAAGTGGACATCGTATTCCTAAACTCCAGCAAGGCCTTTCACAGTGTTTCCTTCAATGTCTTTATTGCCAAACTAGTGAGATACGGACTGGATAAATGGATGATAAGGTGGGTGGAAAACTGGCTGGACTGCTGGGCTCAGAGCATTGTTTGTGATCCGTCAGTTGTCCAAAGTCCAGCTGGAGTTACCAGCAGCGTGCCTGGGGGATCAATATTCGGACCAGGAGTGGTTTATGCCTTTGTTGATGACCAAGACAGCAGGAAAGAGAGTAATAAAAAGCTCCTATTGCGGAAGCAGTCAATGCACTGCTATTTAGAAGGACCATGACAAGTGGCTCAGCACTAGTGAGGCCACGTCCCGAGTGCTGTGTCCAGTTTGGGGCTCCCAGTACAAGATATGGACTTTCAGAAGAAACTCCAGCACAGGGCCACCAAAATGGCCAATGGGATGGAGCACAGGACGTAGAAGAAGAGTTGGGGTGAGCTGGGACTGTTCAAACTGCAGAAGAGAATTTAAATTCCCAGCACAAGGGAATTTATTGCTGTCTGGGCCTAGCTCATGGGAGGCTGCAGGGGATGGAGCCAGGCTCTTCTCAGAAGGGCAGGGTGACAGGACAAGAGGCAATGGGCACAGGTTGAAACATTGGAATCTCTGAGTAGATACCAGGAAAAAGAAATATCAGCACAAGTCTGGTCTGACTGGAGCCCAGAGAAGGTGTGAGGTGGAGATACTGAAAACTCAGTTGCACAAGCCCTGAGCAGCTGGAGCTGACTGACCCTCCCATGAGCAATGGGTAATACTCAGTGATCTGCCTTTCACAGAATCACAGAATGTTCTGAGTTGGAAGGGACCCACCAGATTCATCGAGTCCAGCTCCTGGCCCTGCACAGAACAACCCAGGAATTAATGCAGTCAAGTGAGCATAAATTTGAAGACAAGGGAAGAGAGTACCAAAGGCCTGGAGAGGAGCTCTTTGCAGAGCTTGGTGCAAGGACATCTGTGGAATGCAATAGGAGGAAAACCTAGCCTGAGTTTCAGTGAGACTAGTGAATCTTTCTCAGTGCTTCCTTTATCTATTATTTTTTTAGGAACCAAGCAAATCTTGTTTTAGCATATAAGCTCTCCAAACCTTTTCCTTCTGATCAGTTTTCTGTCCAAATTAATTTAATTGAGAAGGAAAAGCACCTAGGAGCCTGGTTTAGGGACAAAGTTAAACAAAAACATCATTATAATAAAATAATTTTGCATCTTATCTTACACATTCAATATAGTAATTTTGTTCCCAGGCTGTTGTTAAAGCATATGATTTCACCATCAGCCATGAGGAAGGGAACATGTTTTTCATATCTGTCTGGTTGCCTGAGGAATTACCATAACATGATAAAGGATATTAACAGTTAAACATAAAACTGAGTTGAAGGTGCCCTTTCGCGCCTCGTCATACGAACAAATGGAAAATTTGAACAGTGACATTTCCGTTGGGCTGTTTTGCTACTAAAGGGCTTTTATTTTATAATCTTATAATTAGTACTTGCCCAGCAACTCTGCTCCACTCTGGCACATTGCCAGTCAACTGTGCCCCTCACGTGCTGGGTTTTGGGGCTCTCAGCAGTTCAAGCTTCAGGGAACAAATTTAATGCACCTTTCAAACAAAGTGAAGTCGTTACCAGGAGGTAACGTGTGCAAATGGACTGCACAAATATCAGTGGAAAACATGGGGTTGTGCGTTTGGAGACACCTCTAGGAGCGGGTGTGAGCGCCAAGGTGCTCCTACGTAGGGGTATAAGGTGTGGCCTAAGCTTCCTCTTCTCCTCACTGCTCGTCTTCGTTTTCGCGGGAAATCAGGATGGAAGGTGGCTACAGCTGGAGTCTTGATGCCTTAGGTTTTAACTTTTATATTTTTCAAATTCTGTTTCGCTTAGTGTGTAGCTCTGAAGTTTCTTGTGTCTTGCTAGCTGCTCTTCTAGGCCAGACAGACACAACAAAGCTTCTGCGAGCTTGCTGTTCAAGGACACTCAGACTGCCCTAGGCCCAAAGGTGTAAACCAGGGCCTCTGGAGAGGTGGAGAAATTGAAGAAGTTACATCATTAGCTAAAGTTTTAATTGGTGAATTTATGCTGATATGCAAATGGACCAAACCTATCCAAGTGTGAAGAACTCGTGACTTGTCCATCTTGGGGTCCATTCTGGCTCCCCAGGGTGCACCTTTGAAGGCCTTTCAAATAAATAGCCACCTTTATTCCCTTGTTCTTGTCTAGTCTCTGTTTCTAGGTAGCCACTCAAGGCATCAGTCTTCTGGATTCTGCAGGAGTCTGAAGGAAGGAAACACGGGATATGAGGATAAAGATGCCCTAAGGAAGGTCACTGATAAGAGAACAAGCACTCTTTATACCTGTGGAGTAACCACCATCCTGGCACAGGGAAGATCCACATTCAAGTTGCAGCCACAAATCACACGGCAGGTGGACTGAAGTCTCTGCCCATGTCCCAGCTAGCATTTCCCACCTCACTGACTAATCTGGATCAGATTATCTGCAAAAATTCAGTCTGGCCCAGGAAGAAGGTGCTGGGATGCATGGAGCTGGCAAGGGACCTCTGCACTTCCTCATGACCTAAGAGCTCCAGGTTACACAGCAAAGAGCTACAGAGGGATAAATGGCAGCTGATGGGGGCCTGGAGGGGCTTCAGTGGTGCTAAAAACTTGGATTTGAGTTTGGTTCCACAAGAATTTACCTCATTCTTATTTGGTTTCCTTCTCTCAGCTGTTAAATGGGGAGCAGACAGTAGTTGCCTGCCTGGCTTTGTGAGGGTAAGTGCAGTAAACACAGGATCCAGACACCAAGGTGTGAAAGGTAGATTACCTTTTATCCAAATAAGGAACTGCTAGGCCTTCTAGCAAAAAAAAAAAAAAAAAAAAGACAAAAAAAAAATAAAAGGACTGAAGAAATTTNNNAAAAAAAAAGGAAAATAAGAAATACAAGGACTGAAGAAATTTGGCTACACTTGGCCTGACACCACGTGTGTTATACACAGCAGTGCTGTGGTGTTTGCATCTCTCCAACGTGGCCACTGTGCCAACAAGCAGTTATTGATCAGCAGGACTTATGTCAGCACCTCTCATCCAGAAATGCTGTACAGGCAGTGCCCTCTCTCCAGAAGATGGGAAATCCATCAAGTGTTGCTTTCCCCCATATTTTAATCTAAATCGATGCGTGGGAGAATGGGTAAAAAAAAAGCTTGGAGATATCTTGCTGTATTTTATCAAGTGCATTTGGACTGCTGGCATCGGGGTTTTTGGAGCTGCTTCATTTTTCTTCTGTTCCTTCTGTGTTGCTCGATCTTCTGGTCACACCTGGGAGAACAAATAGCGTAGTTTATAATCTCTGAAGCATGAGTAAAACATGTTATCTTAAACAGCAGTCTAGCTATAAAAATAGCTGCAAATACTAACTATAAATATATAATAACACAGACATATTAGGGGAAGAAAAAAGCTAAAAACTCTTTTCAAAATGCCATTCGTTTTCTCAGTTCTGCCCAGCTCTGTGTGGAGCCATATCCGTGCCCTTTGGAGGATAACTGTGTTGGGGCCCATGTTTTCCCTCTTTTTGTGACTCTGGAGAGCTCCTATAGCCTGGATTCTCCCCTTAGTTAATGGTTAATGGAATTTTAGCTGAGGTGATAAATCCTGCTTCCTGCTTCAACCTACACAACCCTTCCCTCCCCCTCCCAAAAGAGGGTTAACTGGGGATTTACATTTCTCCACCTCTTCCCCTGCCTCCACACTGCTGCCCTTTGCATCCCCATTGGGGATTGCTCCAGAGCTGAACAAAGGGAAGTGTCTTCAGCCAGAAGAATGGGGATGGGATGTGTATAAATAAAAACACATCAGCTCGTGGTGTTTCTGTTGCTGGTTTTGTGTTTTCATTCTGGCTCAGTACTGGTTTACTTTGTCTGGCATTTTCAGGGAATGGGATTGGATCTTAGGAAAGAGAATCCCACCTTTCAACTCAACAAGTGTGAGATCTGCATGGTGAATCTCATGGCTGGGGAACAGGTTTTATTGGAGAGGACATAGATTGACAGGGGTTGCACATGATTCCACATAGATGCCTAAATTTAGTTTCCTGACGGGTAGGTGACTTCATGTAAGCTAAGCTTCTACATCAGGGTAAGCTGAATTGCCCTCCCAATACTGCACATTGTACAGTGGAGTCTTAGCCCATAAAAGTAGTTTAGGACACCAGCATTTGGGACTATTTCCCCCTTTTAGTATTCCATCCTAACCTGAGTCAGGCTTTTGAAACAATTTTTGGATGTTACACTTTTCTTATTTTCTTCTTCTTTTAAGATTAATATCCTACTTTAGGTGTTACAGGCAGAGATACAGCACTGCTTTATTGTGACAAATTCATATTTGCATTACTGTTAACCATTTATTTGATTACATTTCTGTAGGGAATCCAGCAAAATATTTTAATCTTGCTAAATCTACTGCTGCAGGGTAGATATAAAAACTTGCTTGGACAGCCATGCCCAAGAGCATTTTGCAGCGGTTCACTGTCAAAACAATGGCAAATTCTGTAGAAAAGACTTCCAGGTCTGCAGGAGGTCAAAAGTGGGGCATCAGTCAGCCATGCCATGGTTCTGTGAAAATAAAATAAGCACAGTCTAGAAGTACAAATGAGAGCAGTGCCTGCAAATGTGGGAAGGAATCCTTCCCCCCTGCTCCATCGCTGCTCAGGCTGGAGTTTCGTATTCAGGAACTGACGGAGCACAATCCAAGAAAGCCCCAAGGAGAGTGGTGGGAAAGATCAGGAGCAAAACCTCCCTCCCAGGATTTCCAGGGAGACACTGTAGTCTTGCTTAGCTTCAAGCACTTGAAGCCAAAGAGGAGTGCAAATTCTGGTAATTCTTCACGTGCATAGAAGCTGGAAGGTGTAGTAGTTTCCACATCACTTTGGGATTTTGTATCCAAACCACGTTCGTTTTTACTCCTTTGATGTACCTACCCTGGACACAGTCTGCAGACCAAACAATTCAATCAATTTCTGCTTTTGAAAGCACACAAACTGCATAAATGTTTATAAACCCCAAATTATGTCACTGTGCAGGTGAACAGTGGTCAGCGCTCCACTCCCTGAGCTATGGAGTTGTTCCCTAGCAACTGCCAAGGTGCTGAACAGCCTTTGGAGACAGGCCACCACCTGATAAATGATGGAGAAATAATCTCAAATTGGTATTTCATGGAGGAGATATTGTTAATAGATTGCCTATATGTAATTTACAGATACAACTTTCTGCCTGTGAGTAAACTCTTAGGTAAAAATTCCTCTGATTAACAACCACATCGTTATTTCATTTCTTATTTGTGTTAGTATTAATCCTATCCGTTTTATAATTAAAGTATTCGAATTCCAGCATTTGGTAGCTGCTGTCGTGGAAGAAAAAACGTGATGAGATGAAGTTTGACATTAAGATAAACTGATCAAGCAACTGCTAAAAACTCGAGCACTGGTTGCTTCCCTGGCTTGGAACTGAATTTGTAAGCACAGGTCTGGGCATAGAGGCAAGAGGGAGAAGGGGGAGAAAGTGATTTTGCTCAATTATTGAATTAAACTCATGTCTATGGAGACTGTGATTAGGAGCTTCTGGTAAAGCCCAGCCTGTAACCTCAGCCTAAACACCAGATCATCCATGCCATCCTCATGGATGGACCCTGCTAATCCAACTTGTAGTCCATTGCTAGAGGAGTTGGACCATCCTCCTTAGTTTGTATTCCAGTTACCAACTGCTTTTGAGGGCACTTCTTAGTATTTTTTAGTTCCTTACTTGTAGAATAACCCACATGAGAACTAGACTGGCAGAATTAAATACCCTCAGCCTGAATCAGCCTGGTGAATAAGAATGTTCCCCGTGAAATTAGCTGCAGTTTTTATATTACCACCAATGGGAATCCCATGGCTGCTTCTCAGAGTACTGCACTGAAAATGAACTCTTACTCATAAATGAGCTTTTGCAAAAGCTAAATCTCCTGAATATGCACAACTTTACTTCTATGTTGGCAAAGATTGCTCTCAGTTAGATTTGACCAACTCCCCCTCTTCTCCGAGGAAGTTCACAAAATATGTTGCATCTATCATGTGCTAGAGATTGGCTTCCACCTCCACACTGAGGCAGGAATTGTCATCTTTGCCAACTGCCTATTCAAAGAAAGAAATTACTGCTCCAAGGACTTGTGGCAACCGATTTGGAAGGACATAGAGGAAGGGGCTAGAGATTCAAATAGAAGAGTGATGTACACACAAAGAAACTCTAATGTTCAGTAGGGGCCAGATCAATCCAGTTTCAAATTTCAAGACAAACACACAAATCTTGGGCTGCAGGAATATATTGCCTTTGGCAGAGAAGTTCTGCCTCAGAAATCCTCCTTGTCCTTGGTTGGTCACTCCCTGGCCACTGCATTTACTGCCTCGTCTGCAGATACATCAGTGTGGTCTTGATGTAAGCTGAGTATCTGAGATAAGTTGTCATAAACCTCCTCTCTTGTTCCTTTCCCTTTATATTTTGGGGTTTTTCCTGAGTTTATTTATTGCCAGCCTAGATAATTTCAGAACACCAACCAATAGTTGCGCGGGGAGGAGGAGCAGGGAAGCGTGACTCTGGGAACCAACCTGTTTTGTAACACTGCCCTCGTCTGACTGAAGCAGCTCCCACATGCCCTGAACTGTGGAGTACCCTTCACCTCAGAATCAAGTATTTCAGTTCCACAGGCATTGCAGAGTGAGTGGGGGAGGATGAGACTTGGACACTGAGGGGCTTGAAGCAACAGAGATTATAGAGGCAAATAGAGGAGCAAGTAACAAATTTTGCCTGAAAGTCAAGAGATTTTCCAGGGGAGCAAGGTTGTGTGTAAGGTGGTTGTGTGGAGGAGCAGCAGGTGAATTGAAAGGAAGATGCTCTAAAGGAGACAGAATCAGGAAAAGGATGTGTAAACATAAAGGGTGGCTGTGAAGGAAAGCAGAGAAGGAAGAGTAGAACGAGAGAGGCAAACAGTTCCCTCTGGAGCAGATCTAGAACAGAGGATTTGAGCCATTGCTTAGAGCCATAGCAGGGTTTTAACTTCTCAGACAAGGGATACTGCCCTATCAGTACTGAAAGGTTACAGACTAAATACTTTATCAAGCATAACCAGCTCTGGTCTTCAGCAAGACTAAATACCCCAAGCTCCTGTAATGGTTTGATGGACCATCAGGATAGAAACAAGGAAACATGGAATGGTTTGGGTTGGAAGGGACCTTAGAGATCATCTCATTCCAACCCCTACCATGGGCAGGGACACCTTCCACTATCCCAGGTGGCTCAGAGCTCCATCCAACCTGGCCTTGGGCACTTCCAGGGCCTGATGGGGCATCCCCTTCTCGATTTGCCTGGAAGCAGCAGGGAGCTGCAGTGCCACCTCATATCAGTCACTTGCCACAGAAAAATCCCAGCTGCTCCTTTGTCTTTTTGTGCCAGCCAGGTCTCATTAATTGTATCAAGAGAGATGGAGCACTGGAGCGGTGGGTGTGGAGGGGACACACACTGTATTGCCAGGTGCTAATTTGGTCAATTCCTGAATGATGTTTGGACTTGTTGCTGTACTGCAAAAGGCCCACCCTGTTCACCACAGAAAAACCAAAATTGCCATGCAGCAACAGCCCCTGTTTAAGCTTGTGACTTGCCTTAAAACACAGCTGAAACCACTTTTGTTTTTCTGCAGAGTTAGACCTTTATAGATCAATCATGCGAGAAGGTTTCCTGCAGCTGTGATTTTTAAAGACTTCCCAGGTGCTTTGTGTTTCCTTTTCAGTGCTCTCAGAATCTATATAAAATGAGGAGGTTTGAAGGAGTTTCTCTTTTGCTGTTTTTGATTGTGTGTGATGCTGTTTTCTTAAAAGGCAGTGTACATTTTGGGCTAAGAGACGCAATTATTGCAACTTCCCTGTGTCAGGAGAGGCCTCACCACGGAAGATTATTCCATGAGACAGCAGGTGAGAACAAAAACAGCACAGTGTTACTCTCCTTTTGGTTTGCTTGGTTTTGCTTTCTGTCTTTTCACCATGAACCTGCCTGTGGGCACCTTTCAAAACAAGGTGGGGATGAAAAGGCTGCCTTTTGCTTTAGTAAAAGGAGATTGCTGGATTTGAGTGAGCTAAGTGTGGCTGGTGGTTCTGCCTGGCTGTTGGAAGCTGCAGGAAGGGGGGATGCAGCCAGAGGAAGGCTGGTGGATATGGGACACTCTGCCTCCAGACTCTGACATGGAGCATTAGTTAACGGGATTTGAGAGGCATAGGTGCCCTCAGCTCACCCCTGTGGGGTCCAGACTCATGAATTCAAAGTATTTGTCGTTCACTTTTTCACTCTAGATTACACAGATTGGAGGAGATTAAAGAAAAAGTTGCAACGGGTATCCTGGGAATGGTGGATGTCACATGCTGCCAATGTTCCTTTGTCATTAAAAGTCAGGCACTCACATATTAGTGCATAACTGCTTAACAGGCAAATGGGATATTGTAAACACTCCATCCTCAATAAATACCACACCGAGGTTGTAACTGTGCCTTATTCAGGCATCTCCTGGATGAGACTTCCCCTTAACTGAGTCTCACTTGGAGACCCTGATTGTGACCTGACCAGTTCTGTGTTTTCTCCTCTGGATGTTATGCACTGAACTAGCGAATGGCACAGCTGCAGGGGTTCAGGACTTGTGGTAGTTTGCAAACGCGCCTCTTCAGTGGATCTTATTAAACAAATACATAAATAAGTAAAATTCCAAACTCCTCATTGGCCAGGATGTCTAGACCAGTGTGTGAACTCGCTCTATTCACCTCGTCCTGTTTGTCCACTTCCTCACTTTGGGACATCGCTGCCTGAATTTGAGGCTGTGAGTGTTGGGTCCTCTCTGGAAGGTCTCTGTGCTCCTTGTTTAGGTGGTGCCTCGTACAGTGGTGCGTGCTCATAGTGCTCTTGTGGGGTTGCAGTAAATAAACTCTTTGAGAGAGTCCCTCAGGTGAGGAAATCTGAGCGATGCATTTGTGCGAGAGACACATGCAAGGAATTGATGGCGTTTAAGCATTTTGCTGGTGAAGACACCAGCTGTCCTGGAGAAACAGGAAAGCTATTGTGGACCTGGACCTGCCTGCCTTCCTCTGGTGCCAGTGCTGCACAAAGCAAGTTTTTGTACCTCTGATGCTATTCAGCTTAGCAAAAGGTACAGCCTGGGACCAGTCAGAGAACGTCATTAAAGAATGCTCAGCTTCCACCCCTCATATAAAGGTCATGTGTTCATATTTCAGTTATTTAAGTCAGCCTCCAGTGTTTGTGAAGTGTCTGATGTTCTCCCAGTGCTGTGCAAACAATAGCAAAAACAAGGCAGAATTTTCAATTACTCTGAGGTTTTTGTAACAGGAATTAAAACAATAAACAAGTTATTTTTAAACAAGTATATTTTAAATATTTTTAAAACAAGTATATTTTAAAATATACTTATATTTATATATTAATATATAGTTATATATTAATATATATTTTTATATAT
>VZTE01002100.1:288383-300425 GCA_013397775.1 Eulacestoma nigropectus
AACACTCTTGTTCTTATTTTTAAAAAGTTTGGTTTTCTGTGTCTTGTGCTACAATGTCAATCTTCAGAATATTTTTTTCTTAGCATTTCTGACATCTGGAAATATTTGAATATTATTATTGCTGTTAAGTGAAGCCTGAGATTCTTGCATAATAGCTTGTCTTTGGGAGTTTATATTTCAGTTTAAAAAACAACGACGTGGGACAACTGTGGTAAAATCATAAGAACTGGCAATCCTTTTAAGTTTTGAAGCCAGGTAGGGAAGCATTGTAAAAGAGAAGAAAACAGCCTGGCAGGAGACTTTTTCCTGACGATGAAACCCCGTGGAATTACGAGTGGCCAGAGGATGCAGAGGGGAGATTATAGGTCACTCTACCCACTGCAAGCACAGGAAAACTCGAATCTCCAATCATCGAGTCTGCCTTGTATTCGCGGCCTTTGCTAGGCTAATCCTCCCCAGCTCCTTATCTGTTGATAATCTTTCTTTATCCTGACAAGCGTTTGAAATGCAGGGACTTTTCGGCACAGACTCTGCCCTGTGCCAGGGGGATGCTTAGGGAGGATCCCCAAGGCTCAGGGCAGAAGCAGAGACTGTGACTGTCTGTTTATCAGTCAGTATGGTTTAAATGATGATTCGTGACTTGCTCAGAACAAGGAACTGGGCAAGGCTTGATCCCTTTCCCCTGAAGGACCCTTATCCCTAAAACCAAGGGTCTGGAAAAGCCCTGGCCTTCAAAGAGGAAGATAGTACAAGTTTGTCTGTCAGAGGTGTTTTAGCACTGAACAAAGGCTTAGGGAGCACTGAAAAGGAGATAACCCAGCAGATCTCTGGTTTTCCATTGTGGTATAATTACAGGGGAGCTTTCCTGTCACACAGCTGAGGGTGTCCCTGGGTGCTGGGAAAGACACTGGTGATACCTTACTGCCGTGGCTCCTCTTCCAGCACAGAAGCACGTCATGAGCAGGCATGTCTGGTCAGAGGTTCAGCAGTGTGGAGAGGTGTTAATTCATGCTCTGACGGCTCATCTTACCTCTGCTTTCCTCTCAAAGCTCTGAATTTCATAGCCTGCCATTCTGGATGGAAGGCCAGACAGTGTCTTAGCATGAACCGCACACCCGGTGTAACACAAATCCCTCGGTGAGAATTGAGGAATTGGGGGAACAATGCAGCCTCTATGCAGCTCTTATCTGATACTGGATGCTCATTCAGCAAGAGCACCGAACACAGTGTGGGCAGGAGGGAAATCTCCTTCAGAAAGGCTGACCTAGCACCCAGGTGATGGGAAGTGCGTCATCCTTAACTCCCTGAAGGAGCAGCGTCCTTATCTCCAGCTTGCCTGGCGGTCAGGGACACGACCCTGCTTTTCGGCCACAGGGCTTCGGTGTGCGAGCCAAGGTGGTGGCTCACCCTGTCACCTTGGCCTGTCCCTCGTACTGCTGGGATCTCTGTGCGTGTGCTCTTGGACCCTCTCTTCGCTCAGGGCTTAAACTTAAAATGGAGGCAGTTTGATTTCACGCAGTGAAAAGCCAGCGACTTGTCCTGCACGTGTGGGTGAATCCACCCAGAGAGGGACTAAGCAGCGGTTCAGTTGCCAGTTTCCCATCTGTGTCTTCCTAGCATGAAAAACTGAAATTCTCCCTGAGTTTAGACGCTATTGGTGCTGCTTCTCCATTCATCTTCCCCTCACCACATCCTCTGACCTGCTTCAGGCTTGTGCTGCTTTTTTGGCTTTGTGTTACCATCAGAAAGAGCAGGAGAAACGGCCCTTCCCAGTCAATCTCCTGTTAAAGTGTGTTTAGCTTTGATTGGGAGGGGTGGGAAGAGGTTCTTCTGTCTCTTTTTGACTCTATTTTACTTTGAAGCCATCAAACATCATTCCCCTGGCTTTGTCTGCCTCTCAAATTTGGGAGTCAGCACAGGGAATATGATGAAACAGGCATTTAAGGCAATTAAGGAGCAGGCTGGAGCACAGGCTGAGTTATCAATCATTGCAAGATCTACCTGGAGACATGAAAGAACTGTGTAGGTACTCAGCACATTCAGTATTGCAAGTACAGAAGAGGTGCTGCCTGGGGATTTCTTTGTTTCTCTTTTAGCTAAATCTGCAATGAAGTGGATCAAGTTGTTGCTTTACCTGCTCAATGTCTTATGGTTTCACATAGTGCTTCAAATCAATACTCTGGAAGAGATGAAAACAGGAAATAACTTTTCCAGAGCTCTGGTCTAATAAAAGCTCAGTTCCAGGACTGAAGCAGAAGATGGACTGAGAATCCCAAAGTGACACACAGCACTTAGCTTTGGCTCTTTTTAAATAAGTCGTCTCATGCAGCTGCAGTAATCAAAAAAAAAAAGTGCTCAGCATAGGAAAATCCAGAGGATAGAGGTGTTTTAGCCCACCAAAAAAAGAAAAAAATCTGTCAAAGATCAGATTACATCCTACAGTGTGTTCATGTTGTTACTCCTGCTGATTAAAATAACAATTGTGTACAAATTTTTACAGTGCCCGCTGTAAAAACTCTGCCAACTGCATCGAAAATGTATTTGCACTCAATATATTGGTGAGTTAGCAATAAGATTTTTGGCAAGTGTTTGTTTTTCTGTTGACAGGATAATATTCTAGTCATTCCAAATGGGTAAAAAGGAAAAGTTCTGCCTGTCCTCAGTTTTAATCATTGGTTGCTGTCCTATAGTTTGAAGCTGTGTGACCATAGAGCCGTTCTAGCCAGCAATGTTGCTGAGCTTGTTAATGCCAATGGATTCTGGGTTTAGAGCATGAAACACTTTGAAAATTTGGCAGTGATCTCTTGACTTCAAACCCGGAGAAACACCAGTCCAGTCAAAGATGTGCAAAGGGAAAGAAACCGAAGCAGTGTGTGGTGGCATGACCAAGCGTAGACAACTTTTGGGAAAATAGACTGGGATTTTTTTTTTTTTCTCTAGCATCAGCTACTGAATTTTAAAAAAAGGGTGATGATATTTCTTTAAACGAATCGTTTTCTGATGAGGTTTTGTGGTGTTGGCACTTAAGCAAAACCCCACTAGGTGTCCCCCGTCTGTCAGAGTTGCTCGGAGGAGCGCTGCAGCCCGAGTGCTCGGAGCATACGTGTGTCACTAGCGAGGCATCCATCGGTGTTTCCGTGCTACAACGAGACGCTTTTTAATGTATGTTCCTCTGGATATCACTCGACACACCCGCTGTAGATGTCTTGTGTACTTAGAAGAGGATCAGACCTCCAACCTGAACAATTTAGACCCTCAATATTTATCAGCATCATCTGGAAATACCCAAGGGTGTATACATGAAACCAGATTTAACCTGAACTTGCAAACCTCTCCAGCCAGTGAAGGTCACCTGGCAATCAGAAGAGTTTTTTCTGAGTTTTTTGGGACATTTTTTGCTGTGGGGTTAGGAATACTCCAAGCATTGCTGTCCTGCTGCTGCCTCAGATCTCTCCTTTTGCTTTGGTGGAGGTGGTGGGAAGTGTGTAGAAGATTCCAAGTGCATCTCTGCTTCACTTCAGTGAACCCCATTGCGTCTTGTTGGTTGCCTTTTTGGATAGCAGAAGTTCAAAATCTCTGTCAAAGGCAGAGGTGTTTGAAGTCTTTCAAGCAGAAAATTAACATGCTGACAAGGACTGTGGTTCAGAGTATCTGCAACCCAAATATAGCTGTACTAAATTTTAAAAACCAAACTAAAAATCCCACTGGTTATTTTCTGTGTAGTTCAGGCATTTTTTCGCTCATATTCCTAATGAGGTTTGTAAATAATCTTTAAAAGTAATCAAAATCTGGACTGAAGCTCTGTGAGGGGCACAGTGACACCATGAGTAAACTTGTAATCACAAATCTGTGCTCAGTGTTGTTTATGGTCTACTACACATCACTGCCGGAGGTAGTTGGATTTTAGGTTTTAAGGGGGATGAGGGAGAAGGCAAAACCATTAGAAGGCACAAACTCAAGTACCCTTAGGTGTCTATCCCAGTGCTACATTCGTTTTTAATATTGAATTCTGCTTCTGAAACATAAGAGAAAACAATCTTATTTGAATGTTTTAGTAATCTTTTTAATAAGTCTGAACACTAGCTCTCCATGGGACCCCACATGTTGCTGTTTCAAAAAATTGAAACCATCCTATATTTCTAGAAGAAAATTGGTTTTAATGAACAGAGACTGCAAGCTCAAAATACACATTAGCAAAAACCAGATTATTAAGCGAGCTAAACGCTCATGAGACTTGCAAATTGATAACTGGAGAGAAGAAAGTTCCCCACATAGCCCCGGGGCAAATAAAGCGAGGGCAGAACAAACACAGGCCCTGACAAGGTGCTGCAATATTGGCCCCAGGTCGCCCCGTTTCCAGCTTGGCTGAATGCTCAGCCTCTCTTCCCGAGGGCTGCTGCTCTCTCTCTTTGTTTTGAGTCCTTCAGGGCACATCTGTTGCCCTGTAACCTCCTCTGGGTAATTTTTTCCCCCTTGTCCTAATGCTGATGTTCCCAATAGAGCTCTGGAATAGCCAGCAGGCGGCTCTGGCGCCTTCGTGCTTATCTTGCCCTGAAATGTGAGGTTGGACCTCCCTTGAGCAGTCCCATGATTCCCTGAAGGAAAGCGGCCCCTTCATGGGGGAATCCAAGAGGGGAACTTGACCCTCTCAGCAAGGCAGACCTCGTGTCCTAAAAGGCAGGAGTCAGGGCAGGATTTGGCGTGACTCACCCTGGGTTTGAGTGCCATGTTTCCTGATCCAACACTTCTCCCAGCGTATTTCTCATCTCATTCTGGTCTTAGTCATAAAGTTTTATGAGTGCTTCTCTTCCTTGGCCTTTTTACCCTAGCTCAACACTGCTAAGCAGCCCTTTGTTCCTTTTAGTCATCCACCCACAGCTTTCCCAGTTTTATTACTGCCGAGATGAATGTTCCTTCTTCTCTAGGCCATTCACCACGTATTGATTCACCCAACTTCTAATCAGCCCGTTCTTATTCTCCAGTGTGGGATTGGGAATTAACTGAAATTTAAATAGAATCCTGCAGATTAGGATGTCTGCAGAAGCAGATCCTCTTTTGTACGGGGCAGAAGATAAGCTTTAGGTTTCTAAACGCTCCAGCAATCTTTGACATGATTAGCACTCCCGGGGAGTGTTCCTGTTATCCAGAAGGGCTTTAATTGTGCCCCTGGGGTATTGTGAGGTGGGAGGGGAGCCGACCTGTGTTAGGGAAAGATAAATCATTTATCACATATCTGGGTGTTTTGAAAGCCCCAGCGAACATCAGGTTGGAGCAGGAAGCTCAGCCACCATTCCTGCTGGGGGGAATAAGCTCACGGATAATTCCCCTGGCAGAGGAGGTTGGCACGTCACCTGCCTCCAGAGGATCTGCTGTGTCCCAGGCACTCTTTAGGAAGACATGGCAGCTTTTAGGGCAGACAAGGTGTACTGTGGCTGCTCCCCATCAATTACAGTGCTGGCAGTTCAGGGGGGTTTCAGCCCAGTGACTCCTCTCTGGCCTCATGGGCGGCAGATTGTTATTTTTTAGTTTTTATCTGTAGCTCTTTTATAGGAATAACTACGTCTAAGGTCAGGGCTTCATCTGGTAGAAGAATCCTTGTTATCAAGAAGCATAGAGGGAGCAAGGATATAATTTTTCTCTGGTCTTTAATTAGTGGGATTATTGAATGGTTCCTTTCCAAGCTAGTCCTTTAGGTTGCTGCCGTTTCTGACGTGTCTGACTCTGCTGCCTCCTGCTCTCTCTCCCTCCATTCTCCAGCCCTCTCACTTCCACTTTCGTGTCTTTCCTTCCCCTTTTATTGCATTTCCCTCCACGCAGAGCTTATGATCATCACACCTGCCACAGGCTTTGCTTAACCTACAGAAAAGATCAAGTGTTGAAGAGCCAATGTTGATGCTGACCTGTCATCGCTGTTACTCTACCGTGCTGAGGCTGCTGCCAGGTGGCCAAGAGAGGTCTGGCTGCTGAGTCATTGTTTGGAGACCTCTGCAAGCTTGGGCGTGTGGGACTGTCTCTGCATGGCTCTTTTTTAATTTTGGCAGGGCTCCCCTGTGACAAACAAGGGCTGGAGTCTTGTCCACTAAAAACAGTGAAAAGCAAAACAACCCTCAACTCACACTTCACGTCTGGGTTTCTACCCACAGCAAACCAGGCTTACAAACCATGTGCTCTGCTGTCTTTCTTCTGCACAGGCATGTCCTGATCTTTGTGGAGCTTTGCTTTTGCTGTAGGAGTAGCACTAAGACTGGTATTTAGTTGGCCCCCTAAGCCTTAATATCCATGGAAATAGATGTAGAAAAATATCCATCTATGTTTCCATAAAGTTTGGGATTGCTCACACACCAGGTGGGTTCTAGAACAAAGAAATAAGTCCAGTTACAGGTGTAGTTATCCCAAGCGGGCAGCATGAGCAAGAAGGTGAATAACAATTGGCTTGAGGATATTTTAATATAGAATTAAACTAATTTAAGTGAATGGCATGCTTGAGTCGACTCCCACCAGACTCAGCAGCAAGATCAGGTCCACAAAAATTAAAATGATGCTTGAATAGGAGAAGCTGGATGTGACCATCAGGCTTCTGATGCAAAGAAAGAGCAGAGAATAGACCAGGTGTGCATTAAGCAAGCAGAGAAGAGGTGACTGCTCACAGGCCAGCCCTGGTTGCCCTCTCCCTGCACACCCCAATAGTCAGTGTGTCCTCAGCCTGGCTCCCTGCGTGGGCGGAGGGAGGAGGAGGAAGGAAGGAGAGCAGGAGCTTCCGCTTGTGGAGCTGAGCCTTGCCATGAACTCCTACCTGGGAGCAGGGCATGCAGCACAAGGGGCAGAGCAGGGGCAGCAGCCACCCTGCCAGTGCTGGTGAGGATGGAGCTGGGGCGTGACCCTGAGCTGCACAGGAAGATCTGGGAGGAGATGCCAGTCTTTGTCCCGCTGGAGGAGGTGACAGCCCTCCAGTCTATGCTCAGAAAAAGAATATGTGTTTCCTTCTTGAGGCTGTCTTTCTTCATTTTCATGGTGTTATTTGAAATGCCTTCACTAAAGAAATAATTTTCCAAACACCAGTTTTCTTGGGAGAACAGGACAATTACTTCAAGAACGCTTTTTTGAGGGGAGGAAGTGCACACACATTAAAGTCTGTCAGGGAGAACCTTTGGTAGCTTTCATGAAATGTGATTTTAAAATGTATGCATCTTTCAACACAGGAATCTAATTAATAGACACAGATTTTGCTTTGTAAGTGAAGCAATCCTCTCTAAGGCTGTTGTGCCAACTGTGTGCTGGGGCTGAGAAGTCGGGTATTTGTAGACAGGTCACTCATGGGATGCTGAAAGAAACGATCTCTCGTTTCTTATAACCAAGGGTGACTTGGTAATGAGTGTCTGTCCCAGTGCCACAAGGTAGAGCCCGGCACAGACAGATTTGCGTTGTAGTGATGATACATTATTGATACAAGAAGTATTTCACCCAGTTACCCTGCAGACCTCTCCCACAATATCTTCTTGTGCAAGTGCTTTGAAATCTCTGTTGACACTGAGTGTGTCCGGCTGTGTCATTATGTTTCCAAACAAGCCACTCCTCCTCCCCATTGTTTCCTAAACCTCTTGCCGAAGAAATTATTTACTTCGGTGCTGAGCCACAATGAGAAAAAAAAATATATAGAAAGCAAGCCCAAGAAATCTGTAGGAGGGCACTTTTCAACTAGTAAAGGAAGGAAATGCTTTTTGGGGGAGTGGTTTTAGGGGTTAAAAATTACATTATCATTACATTCGACTACATTTTTTTCTTCTTCATGCTGAAATTTTTTCAGGAGAGGGAGATGACTTGCACTAAGAAGATCCATTGTCTGACAAGTGTCTCATCTGAATTCCAAGAATTAATTGCCCTCAAAAGAACTATTATTGCCACATCTGTTTTTCTGGCCCAAACATGAATGCTTTGGAATGGCAGCTTGTCTGTTGACACATTGTCTTCCTACTACCCGAAGTACTCATCCACACTTAAAATACTTGGGATTTTTTGAGGGGAGGAGAGACTCTTGGAGTTTTTTTTAATCACAGCGTTTGATTATCAACAGTACTGGGTTGTATAAAGGTGTGGAACAAAGGGGCCCTTTCATATAAGCACAAGTTTACAGTCAGCACAGGAATGTCCTGAAAATGTACAGAGGTCAGTGCTTAGGACTGGTGAGAGTCTGTATCTCTACAGATATGAGAAGATAAGGAGATATTTACAGGTGAATGAAACCTGGAGTCCCCATCAGTTGAAAACTTTATATGTTTTTATGCCAACTATAAAACTGTCTTAAAAAAAAAAAAAGGTCCATAAATTATTCAGATTAGAGCCTATCAGTTGCTGCCACTGGACTTTCAGGTGTCCAGTTAGAACTGGAATTAGGGCATGTCACGTTTTTTTCTTCATTTAGGATCAAGCTTCTATGTTGAAAAACATCTCCACCGAGGAAATATTATATGGCTTGGATGAGTAAAAAATAGACCATAAAAATCCGAATGTTCTAAGAAATCCAGCTCACTAGGAAACAATAAGGACATTTCTGTCCTGTGTGAGTGATTTTAGAAAGGTGTCGTGAAGCTGCCCAGAAAAACCTGAAACTGCGCAAAAAAAAATTTTCTGAGGTCAGAGTAATTCTTCATTCAAAAATATTTTGGTCAGGAAACTCAAGGTTGTGTATGAAAATGGCAGAGATGATTTGTGTAACTCTGCACGTACACTTGTTGCCTCCTGCATGCAGTCTGTAAAGCAGTCACACAATGACAAAGTTCAAGTGAGTAATGGAGCTTTTTCTTAAGGGTTTATGTGTGCAGGGATTTATAGATACTGGTGCAATGAGTTATCCTGTGTGGCAACTTCAGAAATAGATTCAGCGTGAACTTCCTTGCCAGTTAAGGAAAGTTATATACGTCAACATAGTTATTCAGTAAAATGCCAGATTACAGAGCAAGCTCTGTAAGACCAATGGTAACGGCAAAAAAAAAAGGGAAAAAAAAAAAAAATTGGTGAGTCTGTAGTCATCCTGCACTCAAGCTGGATAGGAAATGTGGCCACTGTTCAAAATGAGCAGGAACCTTATGTTCAACTCATTTGGTCAGTTTTGAAATCTGAATTTCTTCATGTTTAGGAAAGGAACCCATCAGGTGCTATATGCCAGTCTGCTTTTGGGTTCTTACCCAATTTCCTTATTTGAGCACACTTCTGATTGTGCCAGTTAAACAGTAAAACGAGGTTAAAAAACGCATTTTTACCAGAAATACCCACGGTGGTTTAAGGTCAGTGTGACTTTTGGCAGCAGCAGTTTGCCTTTAGTGGCAGAGATTGTGCACCTGTGCTTTGGCTGTTTTGGTGCCAAGGGATTGCCCATAACAGGGTCTGAGCCAGCCTGAGCTCAGCCCTGGCAAGGTCCAGGTGCCAGCGCTGGTTTGTTTTACAGCCCTGCAGTGCAATGGCCTGGGTTGCAAACACCTTAGCAGGTAGCAGCATCCTAAATTGCAGCTATTAAACTTGGCATTGCCCGCCCAACCCATGCCCTGCAAAGCTTTGCTGGAACTGTTCTTTAAGGCAGTAACGAGACCTTTGCAATCTCCGTGCTTGTTTTAGTAAACTGATCTTATCTGCAGATCAAAATAGATTTTAAAGGTGCCAAATGCTTGCAGTATATCTCCTATAACAACACATTTGTTGCAACAGGTGAGGGTTTAAGACGGAACAGAACGTTGGCCTTGGCTGCTCTTTGTGCTCCCTTCAGCTTCAGGGAGGCTGTGGGAGGGATGTGAACCCCTCCACTGTACAGAGATGTGACTTTTTGGGCTCTTTGCAGTGTGCATTGTGCTCTGCTCTCTCGTTTGGGCTGTTATCACCATGCTTCACAAGGACAATATGACACACATGGTGTTTTTCTTTCCTGTGCCTTACTATTAAATCCACAACTAAAAGCACGTTGCTATGTAACTACACACAAACATTTTGCTTTGAGTTCAGAAATAAAATTGCAGGCACCTGCAAGGGGCATCTCTTTCTGTCAATTCAAACAAATGAGAGCCCTCCTGTGAAACTTGCCATGTTTCTCCTTTCAGCCTCAGCTGGAATGAATTCTGCAATTACCTTTGGTGGCAGAGGTCTGTGAGGGTGCCAGGGTTTTATTTTCTGTCTTCAGAAATGATGTTGTGATGATGCTGAAACACTTTACAGCACTTAGAGGGTGTTATATAACAAGTTAAGTGTGTGCTCAGAGGAGTTGGAGCACTTTGGCCAGGAAATTGGTCTGGGGAGAAGAGTCATCGTGGGTCAGGCCTGTGTCAGGGTGTGCAGTGGGGAGGAGGTCAGACAGCCCTGGAATTTTGGTACAGAGCTGGATTGGAGACACTGCTGCTTTGGGATTTCTTCCCAAACACGCTGATTGTGGAGAAGCATTAAACCACAAACAGGATGAGACATCTGTCAATCTGTGGGCAGTTCTGGGAAGCGTTGTCCTGAGAGCTGAACAGAGAGGTGCTTCACGACCTCTGTGTGCCCTGGGTGGTGGTAAATGTCTGCTGGTGGGCAGAGCTGAGATCAGGGGGAGCAGATGGTATTCAAGGGCTTTCCTTGGCCCATGAACCCCAGCTGCCCCCACAGCCTTCAGCAAAGATAGCACAGGGTCACATCTTTGCATTCCACTGTCATAGTCACAGCATCTTATGGGACAGGAGGTGGTGGATAAAACCTAGCCATGAACAACACTGCCTGTGCCTGGCGGAAAAGTTCCTGTCCATCCTGTAGCCCAGCAGCAGAGCTGGACTTTCCCTGGCAGCATCCCTGGAACACACCCAAAATCTGCAGTGAGTTCGCCTTTGTGCACCTCGTTGCTGTGCTCTGGCTGCAGCAGGGAGCTGGACCCCCCAGATGGCTCTGAGGTGCATCATCGGTGCTGTTAAACACAGGAGGGGGAAGAAGAAAATAGACTTGTCTAGCGCTGTTTTCTCAAAATACAACCGGGACAAGTGCAAACTAATTAGAAATCTAGACAACTCCCATCTAAAACGCAATGGTGTGTCATGTGTGTGCCAACAGGCAAAGTGATTACTCAGTTGTTGTTCAGGCAAAAATTCCCACTGAGTAAGGTCAGAGTAATCACCTCAGGATCTGTCCCTCCTGTGCTTCCCCCCGCAGTTGCCACCGTGCTTTCCATGTGACGAGCTCCAGGCACTTTCTGATCCCGGCTGGGTGCGTGTCTCGCGCTCACGGCTCTGCTGACTCAAGGCAAGGCTTGGCACGACACCTGGACATCACCCATCCTCTGGGAGAGGAAACACAACCTCGTGGGCTTCTGTCCATTGCCCTCCTGCCAGCCCCTCCATCCCTACACCTACTTAAATCACCACAGGGATTAGGCAATGCTGCCCGTGGGAGTGATCACAGTGAATTGATCCCCTTCATTTCTTCACTTCACCTTCCTCTGCCTTTCCATACCCTGCCCTTCATTCCAAAAGCTGTGCTTGTCTTTTCCCCACTGCAGGGTGGCGAGGGAGGATTGCTGGTGCCTGGGCCCTTGTTGTATCCGTGTGCCCCCTGAGCCTCACAGTTTCCTGAGGCAGGTGCATGTTTTGCTCCATTTGTACATTTTTGGGGTTTGTATGCACTGGGGGATCCTCCTGTGCTCTCTTGAGATCTGTAATGGTAGGGCCCTGGTATTTTTGGTCAAAATCTTGGATGTGTCAGACCCTTCACACTTCTCCCTGAGTCAGTGTTACTCCTCAAAGGCCACCTCCAGAGCCTGTCTTTACCCTGGAGGTCCATGGCTTGCTCTGGTTTCCTTATTCGGAGTCAGCTTTCAAGATCTGGACCAAAGTTTTTGACCCACACGTGGCAGGAGAGGGGTGGGTGTGCTTTTTTTGAGGGGTACGATGCTGGTGGCTGCAGTTCTTTTAGTAGCTTGGGTAGTCCTCAATGTCAGTGTAACAAGCACTGCTAGACATTAAACTGTGTCACACTCTGTCCCCATCCTTCTATTTCAGGGATTTGCACTTCCCTGCATCCTTCCCCCCCCCCCCC
>VZTE01002100.1:300437-322708 GCA_013397775.1 Eulacestoma nigropectus
CCCTCCTCCTCTGCCATCTCCCTGCAGGAATGGATTGCATTCCTAACTTAAATACCAGGAGCCTCTCATCATCCTCCCATTGCTTCCCTTTCACTGTCCTGGGCAAAGAGCTGCACCTGCCCCTCTCCTGAACTGTGTTTCTCTCCTGGGTCTTTCACACCTGCCCCAGGCCAGCTCCCCTCTGCTCTCCTTTCCTCCCTGGGCCCCACCCAGCTTTATCTTCGAGACAGACAGAGATATGATACACAGCTGTGTTCCATTGGCTGATGATCTGTCCCCAGTTAGCCCAAACGCAAGCTAGCACAGCAAGAAGGAAAGGAAGGTACAGGAGGGCTTGAGAGAAAACTTCATGTTCTGTGGCAACAGCAAAGGAAAAAGAAAAAGGATTTGATTTACAGAAAAAAGGAGGCTGCAAGGTGGGCTTCTGGGCCAGTTAGCAGGATTCATCCACAGACAGGACAGTTCCCACTTCGACTTCATTTTCTTGTGCTCGGTAGTGGTTTTCTCTTTGTATTTCTCTTTATGTGCCCCTGGCTTGACGAACCATAAAATCACAGAATGGTTTGGGTTGGAAGGGACCTTAAAGATCAACTCATTCCAACCCCTTGTCATGGGCAGGGAACCTTCCACCAGAAAAGATTGAGATGTAGCTTTTGACGTTGTGTAACAGCAACGCTCTGGGAGGAAATGTCTCCCTTTCTGCTTGTGTGGGTATTAAGTGTGGCTGCTGGGAAGGAAAAGGCCTGTCCTTTGGAAGAGTCTTATTAAGGGAAACCAGCTATTAGCAGGTATATATGGAAAGGGTGGGGTTCCTTATGACTGCACTCATTTCAGCATCTCCTATCTGCCTCAGGAGTGCATCACGGTGATATCAGCCTTTATTAATATAAAACTCAGTATTACGCACACCTGATTACACCACAGGTGTAATTCAGTGGGTCTCTTGACACTGCAGCCCATCTGATTAAAGTGGCAGTGGAGTGATCAGTGACACCAAATTAAGCTGTCAGTGTCAAGGATCTTTTGGTGTAATGTTAAATTATATCCAAGGACTAAAACCTGGGAGACTGTGATCTAATTAGCTGGAGTTTATCCTGTGAGTGGTTGGGATGTAATAACTTGGTGATGCAGAGATGAAAATGCCCAATGGCCAATTTTCTCTGTGGGAAAGTGAGAAATTACTTGGGTTTGGTATGTGCTGCATGACTCTTCTGTGTGTTTTTTTGGTTGGTTTTGTTCCAGTCTAAGGAATATACCACTGTGGAAAGATCTGTTCACTTTAATTCTTTTCCAAGCATGTATGGATTACAGAATTTTCCCTCTCTCCTTGAGGAAAAGTATCTTTATCTCATTCCTGCTTTTATTACAGAGTTACCACAAAACTCTAATTAGAGGAAGCATGTTTTTAGTTGTGGAGCTGCTGAGAAATTAGTACTTCTGTTCTGAAGTCTGGTGTTGACACTTAAATGCTCTGTGGGAATAAAAAAGCCTGCATTTCTTGCAAAACAAAACTCAATTATTCCTAATGAAAATTTTCCAGAAACCTTTCATTTTTATAGTACAGGTGTCTTATGCTCTACTTTTATACAGATTTTAATAGAGAGATCACAGTTAAAAAAAATCACCCTATCAAAACAATTTCCTCATTAATTTTGTTAATATGAAAAAGTGTTTATCTTGCTTTCTTGATAGCACTTATATCAAACCATTTCTGCAAAACATTTAATTCTGTTTAAAATCACTTTTTTGTTGTTGTTTTTGTAGAAAACTCTTCCCTCAGATGTTTTGATCACCTCTATTCAGCACATGAGTGCCCAGTGTTTCACCTGGGAGCTGCAGGGTGGCTTCAGATGGATTTTATGGGACTCAGCACAGCTGAGCATGAGTCCCACAATATTTACCCAGCCATGAGATGAGCAGGTATAATTATAATGGCCTTTATCATTTTCTCATGGCAGCCTTGCTGATAAGCTGCTCTTGGTGACGGCTGCTCACGCACGTTTGGCGAGGAACCTGAGCATTTCTGTGTCTGTGAGTGCACACAGAGGCACCAGGGCTCCCCACTGCACCATTCCAGCCCCAAAGGGAGGGGGAACTCTAATCTCTTTGTCAGAACCAAAGCTTTGCTTGTCCTGCTGTCGGTAGTGGGGACCCTGATGTGGTTCAGTCATGGCTCAGGATGCCCCTTCCCCTCTAACCCTCCTTGCTCCTCCGTACTTGGCTCTGTGAAATCAGGCCCCTCAAAGCTGACCCTTCTTCAGAGAGCTCGGTGCCCAAACTGGCCTCGTTCTGCACAACTTGGAAATAAATAACCTTCTCCAAGTGCCATTATGCTGTGTCCTCATAATAGTTCTTGCTTTCTTTTCTTTTTCCTCCTCTAATCTCAGGCTGTCGATGTGCAGAGGAGTCTGGTTATTCTGCTCTGCCAGTGGGAAGAAGGTTTTTATCACCTGCCAGTCAGTGGATGCATGTGAACAGGCAGGAGAAGTCAAGCTGGCCTTTAAGGCAAAAGATGAGCTAAAAAAAAAAAAAGCATATTTCAGTGACAGTGAGAAAGTGATGTAAGGGATGAAAAGAATTGTGTGCAACTTAAGGAATTAAAAATGGCCCAGATTCAGCTTCTTCTCAGTTTCTTTTTCTACATGTCAATATTTAACTGTACAATTTTAGGGAGGTGGTATCTTGGGATCAATACTTGTGTTTCAAGTAGTGCCTTTGACCCACTCACATGACAAGCTTGCAACTCGGTGTCTAAATAAAAGCTCTGGTGACAAGTAGCTGACGCTGTTCCCGAGTGAACTGTGCAGGAAATGTGCTGGTTATTAACTCACTCAGTTTCCAGCTGGGGAGACAGACACTGGAGTGAAAGCTGAGCCTGAACTCGTGACTGTAAACATCAGGCATTGGAAATGGTCATCGTTGCTCACAGCTTAAGTCGGCTCCCCATTCCCCAGCACCCTTTTGTCGTTACCCAGTCAGGTTTCTCTCTTGAGAGATGTATTTTCAAGTCTTCCCACCTCTCTCATTTCTCTTTCCCTCAGTATTGCAATTCCTGTGGAGCTTCCTCATAGCTTTAAAACAGTTCCCACATCTCCCGTGGCCAGAAAATTCCCCATTCACCTCCAAATCATCTCTGGGGAGAAAGAGCAAAGTATTGAGGATGGTGTGAGGAGCTGGGGTTACATTTCTACAGTGGGTTTGGGATGGTTATTTTAAGGGCAAAACCTGTAATTTGCTCAGAATTTAGATTCATTTCATGCAAATGAAGTTCTTGTTCCCGTTCCATTTTTGTCACTTCTAATATATTATACTGTGTACTGGCAAAAAACCTCACTTTCTCTTTATGCTTCCTCCCACTTTTTGATTCTTTGCCTTTCACTCTGTTCACTTCTAGCATCTGATCAGCCAATTTGTCTACCTAAGGTTTCTCAAGATAAATATATGATATGCCATGTGCACTAAAACATGCTAAATGGATAAAAATAAGGAATGTTAAGGTTTTTAAAGTCCTCAGATCTCTCTATATTATATTAATTTTCACAAGAAAAGTTTCATTAATTATTTTGGATAATTATGTTTCATATGGTGAGGACTCTTCCAGGCTTATTGTCTTGATGCCCTTTTTTCCCTTAACCAGAAATACATGTTCTTTTGCCTGATGCCATTTCTTATACTCCTACCATTATCTCCCATGCATACCTTTTCCTTTAAGTACTTAATTGATGCTGGAGACTGTGCCCTGTTCAGAAACAATTACATTCATTCCTGTATTTTTCACATAATGTGCTGTGTGTCTGCTGCAGCATACAAAGGCTTAATAACAAGGCTAAATGCTCTATGTGGGTGCAGTGAAGATTAAGCTGGTCTGAGTATGGAAAGTGCAGAAAGTAAAGTGGAGGAGAAAGGCTTTTGTTCAACTGAAGTGGGGTGAGAAACCTTTTCCTCACCTGGGGCCACACAGGGTTCCCAGGCAGCAGTGTCTCTTGCAGTGGCACACACCAGTCTCTATTTCCTTATCACCCAGACCTTGTACAATGCCCACAGACCTGGGATGAGAACACGGCTACAGCCAGTGGGATCTGTGCCCCTCCCTGCCCCACAGCACCAGGATCCTTCAGCCTGCTGAGCCTGAAGCCCCCAGGGATGACACAGCCCCCACACAGCACCCGTGTGGGGTTCTGCACCCAGCTCTGGGGCCCCAGCACAAGATGCTGAACTGTGGGAACAAGCCCAGAGGAGGCCACAAAGATGATCACAGAGCTAGAGCACCTCTCCTGTGAAGACAGGCTGAGAGTGGGGGTTGTTTATCCTGGAGAAGAGAAGGCTCCAGGGAGACCTTAGAGCACCTTCCAGCATCTAAAGGGGCTACAAGAGAGCTGGTGGAGGGCTTTTCCCAACGGCATGGAGTGCTAGGATAAAGGGGATTGGCCTTAAACTGAAGGAGGGCAGATTTAGATTAGATATTAGAAATAAATTCTTCCCTGTGAGGGTGGTGAGGCAGAGAGGTTGTGGACTCTGCATCCCTGGAAGGGTCCGAGGCCAGGTTGGATGGGGCTCTGAGCAACCTCGGATAGTGGAAGGTGTCCCAGGGGGTTGGAACAAGGTGATCTTTAAGGTCCCTTCCAACCCAAGTCGTTCTGTGAGCAGGGAAATGGGAGTCCAGGACCATCCTTTGGGACAAAAGAGTGGAAATGGAGACTGGACAAAGATCAGTGGAGAGGATGAGGAACAGAGGTGGGACTTTGCAGGGCACCACGATGGGGAAGTTGCCATAAGGGTGGAGGTTTCACACCTCTGTGCTCAAGAGTCAGCTTTCAAAATCAACCAAGAAGGGAAACAGCTCAGCCCCAGCCCCATGCAATGGGAGCTGTGTGTGCACAGGGATATTCCCTGGTGGAAAACAGTACCTGTGGCTGCAGTAGAGGTTCATCAGTTTGAGGAGGGTAATGGCAGGAGAGGAGGGAGGCCCACACTGGTGTGTGTACAGGCAAGGTGTTGCAAAAGGATAGTTGTGTCAGCAGCTGGCCAAGCCACGTGGATGTAGTGAGGCAGAACTTGTTGCCTTTAGCCTCATTCTGGGGAGCCAGATTGGGTAAACCAAATTTATTAACCCAGGATTTCATTTGTAATTTCTCCTGGAGGAGAAAATTCAGAACTCATCTTGTTTTTTTCTCCCCCGGCTCCTGCCATGCCTGAAAGGAAGAGTAACCAGCTGAGGTTTAAAGTGTCTGACAGCAGTCCTGATGCAATGGCAGTGCAGGGTGAAATAACCAGTTGCAAACCCTGCCTGGGAGCGTGGAAGATTTGCTGGTGCCGTGCTGAGGGACAAAGCTGCCGCTGGTGCCCGAGCTGCGGCTTCCCAGGCACAGTCCCACCCTTTTAGCCTCTGGTGTGGGCACTGCCCTCGGTGTTACTGCCTCAGCAGCCAGAAGTGCTGAGCCAGTTGCTGCCTGTTTAGGTAGGGTTCCCGTCCTGTCTCCCAGAGAAATCAGAGTTGCATAAGGGCGCTGATTGGAAGCCTTGCTGGGGCACGGGGGAAAGGGAGGTTATAATGGGATAAATGTATGCAAGGCAAGAGCCTGTGGGAGAAGAGAGGGTGACAGCCAGGTTTCTCTCTGCTGGCTGGGGAGCAGATCATTCACCTGCTGATTGCTTTTAATTCTCAATCTGCTTGTGGTTCATGGTGTTTGACCTGCTGTAAATTCCTGTTACCTGTTCATATATCCATCCTCTTGTGTCCAGAGGATCCCTGTGCCATCACTAACAGCTGCTGGAAATGTCGGGCCTGGTCTGCAAAACCAGCCTCCCCCTGGGTTCAGTTTCTCCTGGAGATGTGTACAAATGTGCCCTTTACACACACCTGGCTTGGGTGGCTCTGAAGAAACTCTCACAAAGCTCCTTACAAGTCAGGCACACAAACCCTTCAATTATGAAAGGGGAAAACCAAGGTAATATGATTTGAGGGTCTGTAACAGACCCCTACAGTATGGAAAGGGATGCACGGTGATTTTTTTTTTTTTTTAATCCCTATTTTGACTGTCTGAGGGTGGGACCATGTGCTAAACAGACATCTCGCTCTCCCAAAGGTCAAGAGAAGAAGTTCAACAGGGGAAGCAGTTGTGTGGCCAGGTTCCTCCAACATGGGAGAGAGGCGACTCATCTCAAATATGGGAGGCAGCTAATAATGGACTGGCTATTTCAGTATCCTTCCTGGTTAACAGAAATGGATTGAACAATCCAAAGGTGGGAGTGAACTGAGTGATCGTAAAAAAAGCCGGGTCACCACGATAACAATTGTGGATTTCAGGAAAGGTACGGAGCTGTTAGGCTGTTACCTGGGACAAAAGTCTAAAGGGTAAAGGATGACTGGCATTAAGATACTGTATACAAAACATGCTGGTAGACTTTCCTGATGCAGCAGCCAGCTGGAAGGCTTTGTCTGAAATGCCCTGCAGTCCCTGGAAACAAGTTTGGTACAGACGGGCGCAACCCTGCTTCAGATGTGGCACAAACTCAAGTGTGGGGAACAGTTCCTTGGCAGAGCAGACCAGAAGGACCCAGCTGTGAATGGGGTACAGAGGATGTCCAGTGGAAAATTCGGCCTTCAGCAAGCACGGCCAAACTCTAAACAGACTTGTGCTACTTTATGGGCTCTCTGGATTTGTCTGTGTTTTGGGATTCCAGCACGTTGTACCTCGAGTGTTTTGTGTCCGCAGGAATGTGAACAGCATTAAAATCAAGATTAGGGTGATTGATACGGTGCTGTTTGTTTGCTAACCTGGTTCCAAAAGGTTATTCCGCTTTGTAGTGTGCTCTGAGTTATAAATGAAAGTATCCTGATGTCTGGGTCTGCTCCGAAACGTGCACAGCGAAGCCAAAGGTTCACAGTGCCCCGAGCAGTGCTGACATGTTGGCCTTCGTGCAGTCCGGGGAGACAAGGGATATAGCTCTTGCTATAATAATATTAATACTAATGAAAAATAAGAGTTTTGAAAGAAATCTCATGTAATTACCCCAGCCCTGTGATTCAGCCAGCTTTGTTGTCTTGCAGCCCTCTTGCACCCTAAATACGTTCTGTTAGCTACTGCTAGAGGTTCCTTTTACTGTTACAAAGCTGGAGCATGAAGAGAAATATGTGCCGTGTCCAGCTTTTCCTGTTCAGGCAGTAATTTTTTCCATGACGTCTAATCTTTTTCTTTTGCTGAACTGTCAGCAAAGCCAGACCACTTTGGCTTGGCATCTCGCCCACATCCACCTACGTATTTTTCCTAACAGCAAACAAACTAATTAAATGCCTTTATCTTATGAGGCATTCCTTTCTCTCAGGTAGTTACTGATTAAAAAAAATAAATAAAACTTCTCACTATTTTGAGAAAACAAGAGATGAGTCAGTGTGTTCACAGCCTGGTTTATTATTAAATAAGAAGCCAGGATTAAAAAGAAAAAAAAGAGCAGGGTGGAAAAAAATGTTAGTGCCGTCATATTGTGTTTGTGGCCAGTGAAAAAAGACTGTTCTCACTCCAGTGAGCATTTCCAATATCTATTAAAATTCATGAGCAATACATTTGCACATGAAGGTGGACAGGGGTACGTAAATGAGGCAGAGGTACCTCTCATGTGAAAGATTATGGTAATAAAATGTAAATTTTATAAACCGAAGTTCATATTGCTTCGTGTTCAATAGCCCTTTCAGGAATGCCAGCTGGAAGTAGAAAGGCAATTATTCAGAGTCAACAGAGGTTCTCAAACTCTAATAGATAACTATGACCTTAAAAAGAAGACAGAGGTTCAATTAGTAGCTTTTAAAAAAATAGTACATTTTTAAAGTTAATTAATTGGGAATGGAAAAGTTCAGACAGGTCATCTAAGCCAATATTTGCTATTGGGGGAGCGGGGTGTGGGGGGATAGCAGGATGCGTTCTCTGGAATTTGTAGCTCCCAAGCAATTCTCCTGATGATTTGGATAAATTCCCTGGATGTGTCTTGTCTAGTGGGTGTCAGGACACATCTGTGCTGCAGAATAGCACAGGATAACAAGGGAGCAGGAGCAAGGGACACAAAGCCTGGCTGGGTGGTGCCATGGGAGCAGTGGGGCTTGTTCTGGGATGATTTCTTGTGCCAGGACTGAGGAGCAAAGGTGGTGCTGGTGGGGGCAGGCGGCTCTCAGTTAACCTGAACTGATCCCCATGGACCTCCTGGGCCTGAACAAAAAGGTGCCACTGTCTGAGCGCTGACTGCAGCACCCTGACCAACCCAAGGCACCAGCCAGGCAGCGAGTGCTGAACACGTTGATAATCTCCTGCCAGGACAGCAGCCACTGTAATGCTCTAAGCTAAAGTGAAAACAACAATAAAGAGGTCTTCAGTTGTCTCCTTCCCTAATATTAAGCCCAGTTCTAGGCTTGCCTCTGTTTGTCTGGAGAACAATTTGTGCCCGAAGACAAACCAGGAGACGCTTGCTGCTATTACCAGCAGCCCTCATTCTACCTTGGGAGGTGTTGCAAAATGTGTAAATCAGCTTAGCTTTTCATCCCTTGGTTTTCTTAATCAGGATTTCAGCTCCAGCCTTTGATGCAGGCTTTACTCACAACAGACCTATTAAGTTATTTGCTCCTGCTATTGTATATCCAGGAGATCCACACATGCCCCACAGTTACATAGAAGCCATCCAGACTGACACCACTGTTTACGCAAATCTCCAGGATTTATCGTTTGGCGTAGACTTTGGGATAAAGTGCCAACCCTGTATTTAAAAACTACCATCCCAGTAGCATCCCAGCCCCAGGAAAAAAAAAAAAAAAAAAGCAGGAGCTATTGGCTTCCAGTGGCACCATCTCTAATCCCAGCCCTGAATGATTCAAGCAGACTGAGATCTCCCGTGCATTGTTTTGGTCCCTAATCCTGCCCCATTCTCCTCCTTTGATATGCAGCAGAGGGGTGCTGTTTGCCAAGGGGTGTTTAGGAGACACCAGATGCTGGAGGTTTGGTAGCACTGGGCAAGGTGGAGTCAGTGTGGCCTGAAAAAGGAGCTGGGAAGGCCCCATGGGTGGAGCTGATGGTGAGTTTGGCCAGACAGAGATGGTGAGGAGGGCTAAACAACCCTGACACCAGGCTCCCATCCTGCCTTCCCACCGGGCCAATTACAGCAGAAAAACAAGCTCTGCCAACCCAAGCATTAAGTGTGTGCCTGTAGACAGAAATGTGGGAGTCCCTGCCTCATCCCAAAATAGCCCAAAAGTCATTGGCTTGTTTTAACACCAGCCCTCCTCCTGCTTGTGAAGTCTGTGGATCCACCAACCCCACTGTTCCTAATCTTGGCCCTCATCTTAGCACAGGACCTCTGGGAGCTCGTCCTTATGAAAAACACTAATCCCTTGAGGACGCTGCGCAGGCTCTCATCCCAGGCTCCTGGATTTACCTCATGGTAAAACAGGAAACTCCTCAGCTCCTGTTGAATGAAGCCCTGGCCCTGCCCTGAGCTTTCTGGGGCGTTTCCACTGCCTTTGGGCTTAGATTAGCACCGGTGCCACGTGGGTGGGGGGGTTGAGGCTCCCGTGTCTGAGGGACCGTGTGGAAAACTAGGGGACTAAAGAGTTGCACGAATCAATATGTTCATGTGCCTGCAAGGCCAAACAAGCAAAAGTGAGGGTGTCATCCTGAGGGAAAACATTGATCTGTGGTTTGTTCAGGTGTGTTTTGAAAAAAAACCATGGCAGAAAGCAGGATGGTTAAGGGTTGGTTCATCACGGGCTGAAGATCCCTTGGGCTTTATGTCCTGTCCTGATGGACATTTAAAAATAAGATGGCTACCCTGTGGGTGAAGAGTCTTCATTCATTTTGTGCCAACTCAGGGCCTGTAAGCAAGGATATCACCCCATCATTAGGGCTCAGGGTGCTCACAAAGCTGTAATTTCTGTTCGGTTCTTGTAGTCTTGTAAAACTGAAGAGTCAGCATCACCTGGGGCAAAAGGGTCATAATTCACTTAGGTTCAGCTCAACGTCACTGGATTAGAGTGTCGAGAGCAGAAGCTGAGGAGTTTGATATAACATGAGCATCTGCAGGGCCTGTCTGGCTAAGATAAGGGCTGATTTATGGAGGCAAGTTGTCTTTGATTGGCTCAGAGGGCAGATGAGATTTTATTGTAAGGCTAAAACAAGTCAGTGCCTCCTGGAGTAATTCAGTGTTGATTATTCTGGGCCAGATTCAACTCATTGTGTGTAGATAGACAGATAGCATACATACTGAACAGGTATTATGGTTTGCACCTCGTGAAAAGAAAACTACAGCGTAAAAGCAGACGGGGTTGTGGTCTAGGCTTAAGACAAGGGGCAAGACAGGCATTAGGTCTCAGAGAAGCAGAAGGTTTCCTCATTGTGAAGAGAAGCGAGTGGAAAACTTGGCACATCACTGGTGCCAGGAACGCTGAACCAAATACTTTCGTTTAGGACAAATGGAAATTGAGTGTTACTGGAAAGGCTGGAAGAAGTTACTTGTTCCTATGATGACCATTGGCTTGCAATCATCTTCCAGGTAATGTTGCTCAGATTATTTCTTTTGATCATAAAGGAGGCTTCTAGCAGCTTCTCATAGAGGCCACCCCCATAGCCCACCCCCAAAATGTTGCCATGCAAACCCAAAACATCCAAAAGATCATCTGACATATGCCTCCAGCTCTGAGCCTTCCTTACACCCAGGAATCCTCAGCCAATACCTCCAGCCTTTCAGAAACTTTCCTCCATGCCTCAGTTTCTCAGGTCTTCCTCTGTCAAGGTAGCCCTAAGCCCCAGCCCTAACCCAGGAGACCAAGGAAGCACTTTTAGCTCAGGGTGGATTACCCCTAGAGACAGCAGCACTTACTGGAGGTCTTCAGTTCTTGCTTTTAGCAGAATGTGAGACTCAGCTCTTTGGTTCCTTCTGGACTTGTGTCCATAGGCATAACCCAACCCCAGTGGCAGCCCAGAAGCCTGGACAGCTCAACCCAAACTGTTGAACAATCAGCTTTGCCAGCAATCTCTCACAAGCAGCACTCGCCCCAGGAGGACCCACCAGAGGAGACACCTGGCTCTGCTACTCCTACACTCCTCTGCCTCCCTCTAAACTCAGGCATGAGCCCAGTGCTCCATCTCCTACACCAAAACCCTCTCATAGCTCCAGTGATGAGGGGTGTCCCAGGAGCTTCTCCTCACTGTGGCTGTTTTAATAACAAAGTGGAGGCAGCCTGCATGGGGTTCGGCTTTCCTTCCTTCGGCCAGCCCAGTTCTCCTGGGCTCACCTGGGCTGTCTGCTCTCTCTCTGGTCAGTGCAGGGCACTCAGCTTACCCAGACGCACAGCTCCATGACTGAGAAAGGTGGGATGAATAAATTCACTGTGTTTTCCTCATTTTCTCTCCACTCGTTGCTGGGGGAGATTTGGCACACTTGTAGGGACACCTGAAGCTGGGTGTGCTGCATTCCAGCTGGCTATGAAAATTTGTATTTAATGAACAACCTAAACAACAGTCATTGAGCGCTGCTGAGTAGCCCTATTCGCCCTGGTTTAATAGACTCTGACCTGGTCACATATTTCTAGCCCTTGCAAATGTGGTTTTTTGGTCCTCTGTTGGTGCTCTCAATAATTAATTGGTAAGCATGTTACCTGCTGTGGTCTGAGTACAGCCCCTGACCTGGGATGTGTGGGAGGAGCCCCTGTACTGCTGCCTGGTCCTGCTGTGGGAGGACTCTGAGCCCTTGGTGATGCTAAGACCCTTGATGCCATGGATTTCAGCTCCGAGGAGCTGGTGTGCTGTGCTTAGGCAGTGGGCTGAGCCCTTCCTTGGGATCCCTGTCACTTCTGGAACAGCCTCTGAGACCACACATCCGCGTTCATCCAGCACGTGCTGAGCAGGAATATGGATGGTACGAGGAGGCCAGGGAGAGATGCAGCAGTCAGAGGAAAGTAAAACAAACCCAAAACCTCCTTTTTGTTAGGAGCTGACAGAAAAACACCTGCTGGAGAGCTGATTTCAGCTGTTACGTGACACCAGGTGATACCATGGTGCTGTCTTGGGTGGGGTCTGCAGAGAACAACTGTGGTTCAGGAACGTTAAAGATGTGATGGCTGGTTCCAACAATGGGAGTCAAGGGAAATAAAAGAGGAGGAGAAAACTGAATAGGCT
Source organism: Eulacestoma nigropectus (assembly GCA_013397775.1). Taxonomy (NCBI): domain Eukaryota; kingdom Metazoa; phylum Chordata; class Aves; order Passeriformes; genus Eulacestoma; species Eulacestoma nigropectus. The sequence goes on from VZTE01002100.1 coordinate 312,593, forward strand.
GTGTTGGAGGCAGCAGAGCGCTGCTGGGTTACCTGCTGCAGGTGTTGAGCTGTAATGGCAAAGTCTCAAAAGGAAAAATTAAGAGTTGTGTAATTAATACTCTATGAATAATGCAAATAGGTGCCCTCACAAGTAGATGTATAACTGATTTTGTTACAGGGATGCTGCATCATTCCACAATGTGCTTTTAGTTTCCAGATCTCTTCTTGCTGTTCTTCCTCCACATTTCTGTTGCAGGACCTGGCTTTCTTTTCACTGAATTCCTAAGTATGTCACGTCTATCCCCATTTTCCTGCTGCTGGAGAGAGAGATCCTTAATAACTCGGCCCAGCTAAGACAGGAAGAAGTGAAAGAAGGAACCCTGGGGACCTCCACTGTAGGTGGCAGGGAGAGAGAGAGAAAAAGCCTGTAGTGACTGTGCTGGGTGACAGACAGGCCGAGTTACAGAGGATGTTGGCAGCTGTACTCCCACAAAACACTGGAACAGCTTCTCCAGGGAAGCAGACACCTGCTGCCTCCAGCCTCTGGAGACCACACTGCAGCCCTGCAGGACACAGAGGGGAGAGAAAATCTGCACTGGAGGAGTCTGAAATACATGGGCTGCTTATTTCCCTCCCTCCCCCCTGCCCTGTGAGTCACTGAGGATTCGCCTTTCGACTCTGGATGCATGAGTCCACCACGATTCGAAGGGCAGCGCCCAGAAGAGGAGCAGGAGATGAAGAGAGGCTTAAGCACCCTTCCGGAGGCAGCTGGCACACCTAAGGAAAGGAAGGGCAGGCTGGACCCTTGGCATGTGTGGTGACTGCAGGCACAGCTACGTGCCTGGGAGGTACAGCTGGGTCACCCTGCAGTGACAACACCCCTGCAAGTGCTGCTGCAAGGGACACCAAATGTGGGCATCTCAGAGCCGGCTTAAGGTCTGGTGGGTGAAGTTTGCAGCCAAGACTGAGTTGAAAGAAAGACAGATACATTTGCAGCTTAATGACCTTTTTCAGACAAGGGATCAGCATTTAATGTAGCCTAGGCACAAAGTAGGCACTAGATTGGAGCAGCCATTCCTTGGAGAGCCTCACAACTTCTTATTTGCTTGTATGTTAGAAAATATCTCACCCGGATGTGAGCATTTCTGGTGAGGAAATCTTCCTGTCCCGGGTTCTTTTAATGGCTTGATTGAAGGATGGGATGTCAAATAGCACTAAATTTAATCCATGGTTAAAGGATTATTTCTTGGCTTCTCAACAACAACATATTCCATGGAATCCTGGTGATCTTATGTGTGTCACAATAGAATATTTATATCCTCATTAGGTATTAATCATGTCACAACTCGGATCTGCAGCCAAACTCTGCTGGCATCAGAGGTGTTTGTACTGACATCTTAACATCCCTGCTGTCGGCCAAATGCCTTTTGGGCAAAACTGGAGGATTGGATTGGTTGTTCAGGAAGAGCTTTAAGGAGCTAAAAGCACTGGAGGGGGAGCCAAACCCAAAAACTGAGGCTGGCTCTGGCCTGGCAGGTTTCTCCAGCAGCAGCAGTGACTTCCCTCTTCCTTTTCACTCAACTCTCATGGTCTTTTGGGGAGCAGCAGAGCTGCCCCTAAAACCCCAGCATCTCTCAAGAGCTGGGCTGTGCCTCTCCCAAAACAGTCCTCTCCAGAAATTAAACTTTCTGTGGAGCTGAGGTGCTGGGGCTCGCTCTCCCTGCAGGACAGCCAGTGCCTTGCCCAGGAGGGACTCTTCTCTGCGGCTGGGTCTGCTCCCGCTGCTCGCTGCTGGCACGGGAGCTTTGATAAGTGATCAAGGAAGATAATTGAAGCCTCTCAGGAGACCTTCGAGGAAGCCATAATCCTCTGGCACGACAGCGTGGCTGGTGAGGAGTGGCCAGGGCTTGGCACAGAGCCCTTGGCACTCACCAGGCATCAGAAGGGGGCAAGAGGGCGTTTTTAGCTGAGAGATACAAACCTAACTTTGCTGGGAGCTTTGACCCATTTGGGTAGAAGCTCTGGCCCCTTACATCTTGGTCTCTGGTGAATTTTGTTAATCTGGGATACATTCAAGGCCTCAGAGCAAACCTGGGGGAACAAAGAGAGCTTGGGAAAACAGCAGAAGGGCAGGAAGAGGCTTGGTAAAAAGCAGTGTAGCTCTGCAACTGACCACTTTGTGTGTGCACGTGTATGTCTGCAATGGAGCTAAGAAATGCTTGGTAAATACCTTCTTTATGGGCCAAAAAATGACCTTTAGGGGAGCAACAGTTATTAAAATATGGTGAAGAAGGCAGATGGGGGACAAGGGGAGGAGTCATAGAATGGTTTGGGTTGGAAGAGACCTTAAAGATCGTCCAGTTCCAACCCCACTGCCATGGGCAGGGACACCTTCCACTCGACCAGGTTGCTCAGAACCCCATCCAGCCTGGCAGAAATAAACCACAATAAACCACTGCAAAGAGATGAGGCCAAAAGTAAGTAAGTTACTTGCAGCTCCTTTAGTTTTTGGTGATGCCAGAGCAGCATCAACAGGTACCATTTTGGACCCAAGTCCTTGCACCTGAGTTTGAACTTGGGTTGTTGGGATGGGATGGGGTTGGAGCTGTTGTCAACAAGTAGCATTGTAGAGGAATCAGTAGGAGTTTATATCCTGTCTCATGTGACTGCTAGAGAGAGGATAAAGATGACTTATTCTGCCACAAGAGGAGGTAGAAGCAGAATCCAAAGGCAGGATGTCTTTGGACTGATCAAATAAGTGCTTTCAAGGGTTTTTTTATGTGTGTGTGTATGTATATATATGTGCACACACATATATATTTATGTCTGAATATGTATAACAATACATATGTATCTAGAAATAATTTTTGAAATGGTAACTGAAGAACAGCGTAGGATTCTGGAAACGTTTAAATATTTACTACAGATAAAGTGGGCACTCTGATAAGTGACTGGGACGTGGAAGGCGTTTTCCCTATGAGCACTGTACTTCCTAACTGCTTAGAGGGGAATCATGATTTGGTTTTTCATTGGTCTTTTAAAACAAAGGCAAAACTGAATTTGAGGAATGCTGACCCAGATTGTGCTTTCTGCGTTGGGAACAACCATACCAGTGTTCATGGCTGAGGAAGTGGATGTTTTCTCCTCTTTCTCTTGCAGATGGGATTTGATTTCGTTCTTTCAGCAGCAGTGTCCCACGGGAGTGGATTACGGGGTTGTGGCAGAGCTGTGATGTGTCTAACTCGAACCTTTGGCAGCCTCGAGGGACACACCCCGAGGCAGCTTTTAGCAGTGTGGATGCTCTGATAGACCTCAGGGAGCTGGGATGAAGTACCTTAAGGGGAGAGCTGCAAAATGCTGTGGGACCGAGCAGTCGGTGGGATCAGGTCAGCAAAGCATTGCGCAAGCAGGAATGAGTTACTGCCGTCTCCTTTCCTGTGTTTTAGTCTGGTCCTGAAAGCAAAGAGTGATGGCCCTGTCTTTGAGCAGACTGTGCTGGGGGGAGTCTGGTGGACGTAGCGATCTGAGAGCTCCCCGCCTTGAGAAGTGGCCAATTTTCAGTGCAAAAGTAAGAAATGAGTGCGGCGTGAGAGAGCGCGTGCGCCCAGGTGTGCGGGCGGAGCGCGGGCACGTGTGTGCCTGTGCAGGGAGGGGCACATGCACCCGGCTGTCCCTGCGAGGGCAGTGAGGAAAGAGCCACGTTAAAAAGCTGGAATGGCTCAAGTTCCCATTGCTATTGCCTCCGACCTCACCCAGCCTCACCCTATCCCACGTGCCTGCTCATTCCTTGCAAAGAGATCAGATGGGGTGGATCAGTGGGTTGGGTCCTTCCCTGGGAAATCCCAGTGCCTTGTTGTGCCAACCTGTGGCATGGGGAGAGCCCTGCCTGCAAGCTCACAGAGGGGACAAAGCAGTGGCACGCACAGGAGGCCCTTGTGGCACACCTCAGAGCAGTTCTGGGAATTTTACATGGAAACAACCTGACTTTAAACCTTTTTCTGGATGCTGTAGAGCATTGGCTGGAGCAGGGTGCTGCGGTGTGGGGCAGGAGGGAGCAGAAGGCATTTGAAGGAGCAGTTCCAGATGTCTGCAGGCGTCAAGCACAACGCTGGCCAAGTCTCATAGGTTGGCGTCCTTCTGGTTTTAATGGGAGTCAGATGCATAAAATCCCTTGGAAATAGGTTGCTGTTGTTAAAGGAATGACAGCCTCCCCTGGAGCACCTTTTCTTGGCTTGCTGCAGGCCAGAGAGACTGTCAGCACAGTGCCCAAAATATTATGGAGCAGAACAGTCCCTTTCCAAAGGTGAGCTGTGCCACGGGGGACTGCACCCTCTGCCTGACCCCAAGCCAGCCCTGCTTCACCCCTGCCCTTCAGCTGCCAGCGTCCACCCCAGTGTGGGGAAAAAAGGAACCTCCTCTAGGCACACACCTCTGCCAGCAGGGAGAAGCTGGTGTGTTCCTCTGTATTTGTCAGCCTTTTAGTTTATTTTTACTTTTAACTCCTCCAGGAAGGAGCAAACTAATTGAGAGGTAAGGGAAGCTCAGAGGGAGGAGGGGGAGGATCAGGGATGCCTCAGCTTCCCCAGTGGCACAGGCTGGTTCTGAGCCACGATGACTCCCCAGCCCTGTCTCTCTGCTGGGTGTGCTTGCCAGCACAGCTCATTAACAACAGCCTTCACCATCGGGCTTCACCTGGCTCGAGTGGCTGTTTTGGTTACTAATGAGGAGGAATGAATGGATAAAGTCCAGTGGCATCAGCAACGCCGCCTCCCTGCCAAAAAGCTGGCTGGCAAAGCCCAGCCAGCCCTGTCAGCCGGAGCCACCTGTAGCGCGGTGCCTGCTGGCACACGCCGAGCCGGCTGCCACCCGGGGCACAGGGCTGCTGCAGAGCTGCTGCAGAGCTGCCTCGTCCTGCCAGGCCTTTGGGAAGGAAACAGAGGCTGCTGTGCTCAAAGCGTTTCTGGGGCTGTGTCCTTGGCACAGCTGTGGGGATGCCAGGAGCAGTTCTGCAGCTCTCTCTTTCCCCAAAGCTGGCACAGATAAGGATGGGAAGTGAGCCCCTCAGTTTCCAACTCTGCGAAGATTTTTGCTTTGGAAAGGAACCAGAGCTGGGACCTTTTTGGCAGAGAAAACGCTGCCCTGGTGAAAGGGAGGGAGGTGCAGGCTGTGAGTTGTACCTGTGGCCAGAGAGCTGGTCTGCATCTGCACTGGCTGCCCTGGTTTGCTGCACCAAAGCAAACTTCTTCGCTGGGAACTGGTGCAGTGAGAAATGTGTCAGGAGCCCAGGGGATGGGGAGAGAACAGAGATGATCCTGAGAGCAGTTTGGCTTGGTGAGCAATGGAGCAGTACCACCTTTCTTTGATATATCACCATCAGAATCTGGATTTATGTTGAGACCTGGGGAATAAAGGCTTTCCTACTTTGGGAAGTCAGTGGTCAGGCTAAATTAATCTCAGGGCATCCAGCATCTTCTTCAAGCTGGGATGGCCTAGTCTGCTAAATAGATTTAAAATCTTTTGGTTTTTTGGTTTTTTTTTTTTAAAGGAAGATGTAGATTTTTGTGAGCTGCAGAGACTGGCAGAGGTTAGGCTGAAGTCAGCCTTTATATTCACCACAAACATCTAGACTTTGATTTTGCAAATGCCTAAACCCCACTGTACATGTGCTTCTGGATGTAGCTACTGTGATAGAAGTTTCCAATGTCAGTTATAACTGTGGCCTGCTAAACCTCCTACAATGCCCCTAGCTAAGCATCTTAGCAAAAGTAAGGCAATGCTGGGGCAAAGCCAGCCTCACTGGGGGTTTTAAAACACGTGGCAGACAGCAGTAATTCAGCACAGGACTTGGCATGTTTTGCCTGTTAGTGGACTAAGAAAAGCAATCCTATTTAAATAGATAAAAGGGAAACGTATTGGACCCAGTCCCTGTTGAGGCAGGGTCAGGGCATGAACTCATGTGAGAACTGGCTCTGCCAGGGTTTATTTCCTCTGATCCGATCAGGCAATGGAGACTGGGGTGGGGGAGACTCGTCAGGCAAATTTCTCTCCTCGTGCATGTTCTGAGTTGGCCCGTGGCCCTTATTCCTGTCACGGTCAAGGGTTACTCTGTGCCTCTGGGGCAGAGCAAATGGGCTTCTGCCTGCTCTTCCAGGGGAGAGTGCAGAGCATCTTTCCCCTTCTCATTGCCACAGCTGTAGTGTTTGTCTTACACTTCTGCACGTTTCTACTCGAGTCTCTTAGACAAGTTGCTCTTTATTAGCTTTTAAATGGTCTTCGCTCTACATCACTGCAGAGGAAAGCCTGAAAGCCTCTCCCACAGCATTTCAAAAACACCAGGTAAATAAGGTAGCGGGAGCACTGATTGTAAATCCCATTCTTCCTCAAGTGCCTGCTCAGTGTTTCTCTGTATGCTCAGGACTTCTCTGGTGCAGCAGTGAGGGTTTTCCAGCCCAGCTGGGTGTCATGCCAGCCTCTCCAGGGTGACAGTGTCCCCGGGGCACAGCCTCCCCACCCCGCTCTCCATCACAGCTCACTGCCCTCCCGGCCCTGCGTCTCACTGCCGACAGCCCCTGACGCTCAGCCCGACGTGTTGGGATCTGCCTGTGCCACCTCCCCTGCAAAGGGCTTCCTGTGCTCTTACCCTGCCCTGCTTAATCAGCGCTCGCTTTGGGGTGTGAGTCTCTCCCCGGCTTGGGTCGGCAACAGTGGTGGACATGGCAATGCTGGGTAAATGGTTGGGCTCGATGATCTTGGAGGTCTTTTCCAACCGAAATGATTCTGTGATTCCATAGGAGTGCCTGGGTTTGGCATTTTACCACAGCCCTGGATTAAAGAGTGTCCTAGAAGCACGGAGAGGGGAGGCGGTGGAGCAGTGCTGTGAATGATCCATCTCTCTCCAGTACCAAACTGGTGTGGCCAAAGTGGTCACAGGCTTCCTGCAGAGACCTGGGCGCACTTGCAGGTGGTTTTGGCCAAAGAACAGAGCAGGCAAAGTGCAGCTGGGCATCTTCCTTCAACCCCCTGCCCCCAGGACTGGGGTCTAAAGAACCCACTGCTCTGCCTCCCTTGCTTGTGTGGGTCTCCTTCAGAGAAACACATCAAAAGTCAAGGAAGGGGCAAGGTTGGATGCTCCCTCCCCAAGGCACAGGATCAATGGGCTCTGATCAACAGCTTGAGCCCGGAGACAGCCGGGGAGGTAACACAGGTTTGCACCCCATGAGCACTTTGGCACCTGAAGGCTTTGCCTGGGATTTTTGGAGACAACCATGAGCTGGTCTGCACCTTATGCCACCCAGCTGGGGTTAAAGGAGCGTGGAGGAGAGGAGATATCCCCTCCTCCAGTCCTCTCTGCTAAGGGAGGCCTTGCAGCGCAGCTCCCACATGCCTTGTTTTTCCTGCAAGCCTGACACTTGAGCGGAGCCAAGGTGGTGCAAGAGAGGAGAGGAGGCAGGAATGAAAGGGCTGAGGTTTGCCTCGGGGCCTCTTTGCAATCACCCAGCAATTCTCTCCCCTCTCTGCCACCGCCGAGCAGCGTGTTTGAACCGCAGGCTTGTCGAGTCCTCTCGAGGCCTGTACAAACACGGTGCGGAGCAGCAGGTAAATAAAGCTGCCTGGTGCTGGGAACAAACTGCTGCGAAGACAGGTAATGCAGCAGGGGCTGTGCTCTCCCCCAGGGGCAGAGGCTGGGATGGAGGAGTGAGGAATGGGGATGGTGTGAGGCACCTTCCCCACTGCTGGGGCTCCTGCACGGGGAGACGGCACCAGCGGGTGCTGGCAGGAACCCAGACTGTGTCACTGGAGCTGTGCAGGCAGAAAAACCACATCTAGAGATGAAAAGGTGAAGGTTATGGTCACGAGCGTCATTTCACTGTATCTTTTTTTCTTATGTTTCTCCCTGGGCTGAAATAGCCGCCTGGGGCCATGGTGAGAAGCCCTAAGGATGCAGAGGAGCACAGTGGATGCAGAAACCCTGCAAGCAATCTCTGCCTGATTTTGGAGGTGAGCAGGAAGAGTTGTTGTTCATTTTTCAGCCCTCTCTACTGCAAGGGAGCAGTCGGAGACCTAGAGCAGACTCAGCTCCATGGAGCCCTTTGTGTGACATACACCTCAAACCCACCTCCCAAGCCTACAGGGTTTTTAAAGAACACACCTCAGATTGGAAAGAGACAAAGAAATGTCTGTAAGCTTTAGGTCAACAGCCAGAGACTCCAGCTAAGTCAGAGAAGTGCACATATGACCAGAAAAGTCACCCGTAGGAGACCTTTACAAAACAGTAATTCCTAATTGCTGCATTAGTGCCAATTTAGCACCCCCACTCACCCCTCCTGCCCCCAAGGAAGGCTGGTTCACAGGGAAAAATATCCACTCCGACACTGGCAGCGTGTCATTGCAATCCTTTGTTGTTTTTTTTGTCTAGTGCCAGCTGTGTTGCCTTCTCTGTAACGCATAGCTGGTGCCTGTTATTGTGAAAGACAGCATGGAAATAAAGACTCATGAGTGTGGCCTCATGTTTAATTAGAAGCTAATGTACTATTATTATTAGGCACTGAAGGAATGTACTGGCGAAGCAGTGTTTGAGATGTTTTAAAAGCATTTTATAAGTGTACTTTCCCCTTGCCTTGCTGGTGTGAACCACCTTTATTAGGAGGTGCAAGACTGCTGTTACCTGGTCTTACAGCTCTCTTGCACTTCAGGCAAGTACTGGAATTTAAGTATCTTTAATCTCACTGTTCAAGAGACTGTGAAATAGAAGGGAATGATGTGTGCTAGGCTAAGCCAAGTGTTTAAGCTTGAGAGACCAAGTGGTCTGTGGTTGAATTTGCTATATTGAGACACTGATTAAGCACAGCTTAATGAAACATCGCCACCTTATTGGTCTCCAAAGATGTGGAAGGAAACAGTAGGAAAATGACAGGGTTTTTTTGTTGAATGAGAAGTTTCACTGCCAGCACCTTTACGAACTTGCTGGCATTGCCATGCTCTGCTAAGAGAGGCATCGCTTTGTAACCTCCATGCAGTGGCACGAGCGTGGCTTCATCATCTACTTTTTAATACCATTTCATTCTCCATGAACAGCTACAGCATAAGAGGAAACCATCCCAGTTGTACTTCAATGTGTTACATGCATAAAGGTCAGGTTATGTGAGGCTTTATTCTACAATCTTATTCTGTAAATAACAAACACCTCCCATTCCTTCAAGCTCCTTACTTTCTGTAAAGCTGTAGGGAATCCAAAACTGAGGGCAGCCTTACATGTCAACAATTTGGGCTTCAACATCATTCAAGGCAAGGTTGGATGGAGCTCTGAGCAACTTGATCGAGTGGAAGGTGTCCCTGCCCAGCTCAGGGTGCCTTTAAGGTCCCTTCTGTGCCCACTAAACAGTTGTGTTCTGCTGCTGTTGGTCAATGGGTTTTTAGTTGCTTTATCGACTCCAAAATACAGACACGTTGTGGAACACAATCTTTTATTAATAACAGGCCACATTTGTACTTCAAAAAGAGTGAAATTAAAAGGTGTATTAAAACATACCCACTCTAAGAAATCTATTTTCTTCAGTAGAAAAAAAAAGCATACAACAGGTAGAAATCCTATATACACAGTATATCAGTTCTAGTCATCAGCCCCTCCAAACAGTATTTTGCAAATTGGTACAAGGGTGTTAGAACAGACCATCCAGTTCCAGTCCAGTATGAATTTCAGCTCTTGACTTGTTCACTTAAGACAAACCACTAAGCACCTAGTCCAGTTTACTGATCTCAGAATACATACAAGGTAGTACTGTACATGAAGACAGCAGTGTTAAGCTTTTACTTCTGCTTATTATTTTTGGAATCCTGCCTTGTTATTAAGTCTGCCTCATAAACTTTGAGTACATGGAAATCTGTAATCAATGTCTCCATTAAAAAATGTAGCAGAAACCTGATTAACTGTACCTTAAATAGCCCTTTCCTCAACTCCTGCATTAATTTCAAGCAGATTGCTGTTGTGCTTATTCTACACTGGAGGCTTTCAGCCCAAAATATCGATCACTGCAATGAACCACGAATCTATGCCATCTTTTTTTTTTTTTTCTTTTTGTTTCAAGGAAAATAATAATAAAAAAAAGCATAATGTTAGTCCTTAAATTAGTTTGGC
>VZTE01002100.1:322782-339723 GCA_013397775.1 Eulacestoma nigropectus
AAATTATATTGGCAAATTAAAAAAAAAAAAAAAGCAGGGGGAACGCACAAGTTGCATCCTTCTCTCACAACATCCTTGGGAGGGGAATGTCTGGATCCAGGCAGGACGGGCGGGCGCAGAATGAACGACACAGACCACGGCGTGGCAGACTCCAGCTCCTGGCCTTGCACCTGGCCTCAGTCACACTCAAACACCTCAGTCCATCAGCTGCCACCGCTGGTGAGCGCATCCCTGCGCAGCTGGAGAAGGCCCTGAAGAGCCGAGCTCCAGCAGCCTCCTCACACCAGGTAAAAAGGCACCACGCGGCACCTTTTCCTTAAGTGTCATTTAACAACACAGTAAGTGAGCTACTCCTGCTCTGCTGAGCAGGCGAGAGCAGGGTCTGACACTTGGGTCTCGGCATGTCAGTGTGAGCCCCGTGCTTCAGGAGAACCTCCACCGTTTTCGCATGCCCCCCTCGCGCAGCCAGGTGAAGAGCTGTGAACCCCTCACTGTCAGAAATATTGATATTTTCTGCACTGACAAGTTCTTCTACTACTTCAGAGCGCCCGTTTTCCGCAGCAAAGTGTAACGCTGTCCTATTTAAAGGGCCTCTGGCTAGAACGCTGGCCCTTTCATCCATCAGCAGCTTTGTTGTGGCTAAGTGGCCGCTGCGAGATGCCAAGTGCAGGGCCGTGTATCCTTCTGCCGTGGCGGCCTCGATGTCTGCGCCGTGCTTGAGGAGCAGCCTGGAGGTGCTGGTGTGGCCGGTTTCAGCGGCTATGTGGAGAGCAGTCTGCAGGAGCCCGTTCCGGATGTTGACGTCCGACTCCAGGTCGATGAGGAGGCGGGCGACGCGGTAGTGGCCCCGCTGGGCGGCCAAGTGGAGCGAGGTCCTTCCGTCCACGGTCTGCACGTTGACGTCGGCGCCGCGCTGCTTGGCCAGCAGCTTCACGATGGGGAGGTGGCCTTGCCAGGCGGCGTAGTGCAGGGGCACCCAGTCGTCCTTTCCCTTGATGTTCACGTTGACGCCTCTTCTCAGCAGGATCCGCACGATGTTCTCCTGGCCGTACTGGCAGGCTATGTGGATGGGGGCTCTGCCCTCAAAATCCACCTCGTTCAAGGATGCGTTCTTATCAAGCAGCATTTTGGTGCTGAAATCATCCCCGTTTTGGGCAGCGAAGTGAAGAGCAGTCCACTGGTCCTCATCTTTGGCGTTGACGTTGATTTTCCTGGCCATAATCAACTCCACAATGCTTTTAAATTTCTTCTCGATGGCTATGTGAAGAGGAGTGGACCCTTTCTTGTTGGTGAGGTTAGGGTTAGCATTGTACAGCAGGAGCCACTTGACACATTCTTCTTGACCTGCTTCAACAGCCAAGTGCAGAAGACTGGAGTTCCCATCTAAAACAATGTCAACATCTTGAGGCTGGAGGATCTTCATCAGCTTGCTGGTATCTCCAGACAAAATTGCCTCCGTTAGCTTCCTCTTCTGTATGTCTGTAGTACCAATATCTAAATGGATAGAAGGAAGAAAAAGATTTTTGAGGGTGGTGAAAACACTGGAACAGGTAACCCAGAGAGGTGGTGGATGCCCCATCCCTGGAAACATTCAGCTTGATCTAGCTGAAGGTGTCTCTGCTCATTAAAGGTCCATTCCAACCCAAACTGTTCTAAGATTCTATGGAAAAGACAGCATCACAATTCTGATACTCATCACACCTTACCTGTCCATGGCTTCAGCAATGAGCTGCCTGCAGAGCAATCCATCCCCCCGCCCCCACAGGAGTATCAGAACATTTTCAGGTCAGATTTGGGCCCCCATTAACTCTGTTTCTTGCGGCATGAAGACCGAAGGATGCTGCGGTTTGATCTCCCTGCACTAACCATTTTCTACCTAACTGGAAAACAGATATCTGGGATTTGCAGCACTGGACTGAAAAGTGAGGGGGTTTTTATTACAATGTTCCCAGGGGCTGCTGAGAAGGTGGCTTGAGTCCTCTCAGAAACTAAGGTGCTCAGGTTTAGGCTCAGTATAACTGAAAAAGCCACAAACTCAGCTGACCTGACTGGGCAGTGGCTTTAATCCCAGGTCAAGCGGGATGTTGGACTAGTACTGACCTCCCTTCCAACCAACAACATGACTGATTCTGTAATTGCTTTAATGGGAGTTTACTCCTTCACAAAAGAAAATGAGATTTATTATTTCTCATTAGATCATGTTTGGGAACCACATAATTTTTTTTTATTTTTATTTTTTCCTTTTAAATAACTACCTCCAATAAACAAATTTGTAGTGCTGACAGCAAGAGAAAGCAAGGCTAACAGTAATTTCCAGAATGCTATTCCACTCTCCAACCCATTGACTCGCACGGCCCAGTCCAAACAACTACAAAGGAAAACTTGACCATTACCTGAACTCTCCCTTTCAAAGGAAAGGGAAAGGGAGCCTCTGGATGAAAAAGCTGAATCTACAGATGAAACTCCTGAAAGCCGCTTGTCACTGGAGGCAAGTTTGGACTCAGAAGAGCTGCGGCTGAGATCCTCAGGGCCTTCCATAGTCTGTGAAATCCCTGAATCCAACTGGGACAACAACTCTGAGAGACTGTAATCCTTCACTGATGGTAGAGCAGGCTCCTGTTTCTTCTGGGACAGTGCACAAATCCCCTTCAAGAGAAGCACACAAGCGTTTTAGAAAGGGCAGCAAACAAAACTGAGCACGAGGCCCTACAGAAGAAACATAAATTTGTCAGTTTGCAGGTAGCCTTTAAACACGGTTTGTATTAAATGAAACCTATGAATAAGGTCACAGAGACTTTTCAGAAGCAGGAGGGCAGCTTCTATCAGGACTCACAGAGCCACTAAAGCCACGTGGCTCTTCTGTCTACAGTGGTTTTTAAGATCAGTCACACCCACATAGTTCCAGCCTTTATCTCCTAACTGTCCTGCTCTCCCTCCACAGAATAAGATGCACTTGCACTGGTTCTGCCCTGAGGTTTTCCTGAGCTGGTCCATGCACCTGCTGTCATTTGTGCATTCCAGTCCTTCACCAAGAGTCACTTCTGTCAGGCAAGGTGGTGCTCAAAAGCAGCAAAGAGAAGGTTGCTTAGGACCTTACAGGTCATAGAGGAGCCTGTTCCTCCCAAAACCCAGCAAGTTCGAACAAGACATGAAAGAGAAAATACCTCAGGCTGCTGTTCTGGGGCATTCTTAGTGTCCAGGTCCTGAGTTATCATCTCTTTTGTTTCATCTTCTGGTTTTTCACAAAGGGCTTCTGTTTCTGAAGTGATTTCTTCGGAGAAAACAAGAGAAGGTTTTAGTGCTTGGTTTTTTTAGGAGACTTTCTGAGATGCCCTGCTGCCTGTCTCTATCAATAGAACTTAAAAGCTCTGAGATACTGTGGGAGAAAGACTCCAATCCTGACCATTCCATCTAGCACCTCATCAGAGGGCACAAGTGTGCAGCCAAGCCAAGGGTACACAGGGCTGCCCAAACAATTCCTTTTCAGTCACACCACACTGGTGTTACACAGGGGCCACGCCACAGGACTGTGAAATGGGAATCACTCTACTGCTGGCAGACTTAAGACTTTTTTTTAGAAGATGGGATCCCTCTTCCCTTCAGTCCTCATTCCTTGTTTGAGCAGCAGCAGAGCGAAGAGGCAAATCCCTCCCATTAATGCTAAATGGAGCTGCCTGGTGACAGCACTTGCTACATCCCTCTGCACATTCTAATTCACAACAGGTGCTGTGGACAAGTTCAAGCCTTTTACTGGCAGAGGAGTGACTGTATGAACTGTTTCATTACAAGAAAACAATTCAGTTTATCAACATACAACAGTAAAAATTTCAAGAGCCAGGTCCTTCAACGCTTTGGTACACTGCAAACCACACAACTCCAGCTTGGCCTATGCCCTGACACACACTATCAGAAATAAACATAATTTCTGGCTAAATGGACCAACTGGTTCAGTACAAGGCTTATTCCTGGCGTGTTTACATAACACCATCATGGTCAGACATGTCCTCAGATAATCCCTTCCTCCACAAATGAGTAAGTGGCCTGTATCATTGTCTCCACCACACAACGTGCTCTATTTATTGTCACAGAGCTTCTCAGCATTTACCCCAAGGATTAGCAGAGTCCTGAGCAATAACATGACTCATAGAAGAATAAATGGGCAGCCAAGTTACAAGGAAATCTTACCTTGAAATGTTGGCCGCTCACCAGGATCATCTTGCCAACATTTTTGCATCAGTTTGATCAAGTTATTACATGAATGAGGTCTGGATTTGGAAACAGCAGGCAGCTCTGGGCGGTGGCCTTTAACTACTTTTACCATAATATGTAAAATGTTGTTTTCCTCTGTGAAGCAAAAGCACACAAATTTAGACGTCCCAGCAAAAGCAATCACTTCACTTTTTTCTAAGAGCATTAAGAGTGCATTAGGCTGAAAATTTGTTTTTTACACCTTTTTTTCTAGATTTTTTATCAATGGGGGAAAACAATTTTTGGTTGTCCCCTCCAACGAGGTATTTTTCGATGCAGTAACACCTGCTTCTCATGTATCACTTAAAAACAATTTTCAGTGAGCGACTGTTTTCTTTTTCCACCCATTAAAGATAAAAAACAAAAGGAAAAAAAACCACCTCAAACAATTCTTTGCTACCTCTCTTTGGATTTCCGTATCAGCTGTAAGAAAACAGAACCTTACGTTTTATTTAGACCAGGTACCTGTACTATTCGTAGAGGTGAAGGAACAACACAGATCAAGAGGTGCAGTAATGCAGCTCCTGACTGTAAATCAACCACTGGGCTAAATGGAATCTCTCACTGGAAGAAAAACTAATAGTAGACTGGAACTTGCTGGGACATGTTTGCTATACATAGGCCAGTCACAGACACAGGAAAGTCATAAAGAATAAATAGCTGCCTGTTGAGCAGTGCATTTACTGCAGGGTGGAACAGGGCTCATTCTCACAGACAGCTTTTGTTTTTTTTAAAGGAACAAATCTGTACCCACAATCTACAAATAAACTACAGAACCTCTCTACAGAGAGGCTGCTTCTGAACAACAGGAGAGCTGCCTGCCAAGTTGGCTTTGCCAACATTTCAGAAATGTGTGCAGACCACACACTGATCTGGAGCTGTGCAGCAAACTCCACCAGAAGCAAAAATGTGCAGACAAGGGCTCCTGCAGCAATACAGGTTGTTTTCATGACAGAGGACAAAGGAGGACTTGAGCTTGTGATCAGAATTTGAGAGCTTAAGTGTCTACCACACAAGACTGTCAGAATTTGGAGGTCATGCACAACATCTGGGGCTGGTGGGGCAGGAAGTGTCCATGGGAAAAAGGAAAAAAAATCCAAGATAACACACAACTTACCTGCAAAAGGCTTCTTCTGTGTAAGAACTCCCCAAATCACAATGGAAAAGCTACCAAAAAAAAAAAAAAGGAAGAAAAAAACTTTATTTCTAGATTTTTTTTTTAAACAAAACACAAAAACTCAAATTTATTTTCCTTGTTCCTCCACTTTTACATCTAATTCAGCTGATTAACACACACACACACACAGAAAGATGCAGCCAAGAACCATGATTTCAAAGTCTAGCTTTGGCAGGGAGGAACCTGAGGCAGCAAACACAGGGACTTGCTGGAGGCTGCCAAGTTCTTGGTAACATTTACCAACCACTCCACATCAGCACTGACAAAATCAGAGAAAGCGTTACAGTGGATTTAATTTAATGCGTCTACCCTGCAACATGACTTTAAAGGAATCCATTTAATTTAGAATAAGAGATATCTCTTTAATCTACAACAGTGATTTCCTTTTCCTAATAATCTTGCCATGAAAGAAGAGCCAAAGACCTAGTGATGAAATCCAATGAAGATAACTCAGAATTTTGTCACAGACTCCAAAAGTAAGTCAGGATGTACCTTTAGAAGAGAAATTAAAGGTGGGCAGAGTGCCTCCCATTGTCAGTCGCTAACAAATAATTCCAAGACCCAGGATCACCTGCAGTTTTTTAAAAGGCCTCTACCCTAGAAAGATTTTGCAAAACCCAAAGCAAATGTGACATGTTGCAAGACAGGGCTCAAACCAGATTTAGGGGTTTCATGCTTAAAAAAGTAAAAAAGGGCTCATTTTATGGTGTTACTAAAAGTGCATTTAAGTGTTTTCATAGTTCACCGACCTGTACACATCATGTTTGGTGTCAAAACACCTGTTTTTCTCCTTGATGCGCTCTGGAGGAAGGTAGGCAATCGTGCCACACAAGCCATCCATGCTGATGTCATGGGAATGGGACAAACCATTGCACTTTGCAAGCCCAAAGTCAGAAATCTGCAGGAAAAAAAAAAAAAGGAGGAGGAAGAGGGTGAGAAAAGTGCATGGTACCATTAGACTTCCAAGGTGTTCACAAAATATTTTCTGCAAAGAACAACAGATGCAACCCAACAACTATACTGAAGTGCTGTTCAGAAATATAAAGCCAATAAAACATCTCTGGAAGCATTAATACTATGGTAGGTTTTTCTTTATGGTTAAGCTAAAAGAAGAAGAAGAAGAAGAAGAAGAAAAAAATAAAGGCAAGCAGTTTTTGCAAGTAGCGGCATGCCAGCCCATTACATAGCAAACACAACAAACAGTCAAGACAATTTATTGTAATTTAAACCAGTTGAATTTAGATACTACAAACTACTTTAATGTAATTATTGGCCCTGCCACCCCCTTTCCCTACGTAACCTCACGCTGTACGACGTGTTTAAATGTCCTGGCTCTCCAATGAACTCTGGAGAATCGCTCTTTCAGATATCTCTCTTTCTTACACTGACCATGCCGACGAGGACCGAGCCCAACAGCAGAGCCACCAAGGGCTACAAAAACCCAAATGGAAACACACACACACACACACCAAAAACCCACACAGGGAACTCTTTCTGGCAGCCAGGAGATACAGCAAGTTGCTGCAGTGACGCAGTGAGCACAGCTGAAATGAGCAAAACAAGTGACAGCAAGTTTATAAAAAGGACACACCTCCACTTTAATTTGAAGTGTCAAGCAAATATGCATTCATTTGCTCTCAAAGGCATACCAATCATCGAGCAAACAGATAGGCCAGGAATTTCCTTTGTCTTACTTATTTCCCACTGGACAAAAATGTCTATTATGCGAAGTGGAAATTTCAAGAAAAGCCAAGTCTTTTTGGACCACTGAGCCCACTGATTTTTGTCTACATGTTAGATAAGATTCCCCCTTCCCCTAACTTATACATTCTTTTTATCTAATAAATACTCAGGTTTTTCAATGACTCATTCTCCTTTTGATCTTCACAGCTTCTCCTTTGAGAAAGTTTTCCCTCAAAACAACAAGCATAATTAAAAAAAGCTTTTCTTTTTTTTTTTTTTAAATAGGCCCTAACTTTATGCTTTGAGAAGTTTCTCTCTAAAGGTACCACAAAACTAGTTGTAACATGTGTCCATTACTGGAAAGGGAGAAAACTGCTGCCAGCTTCTGCCTCCTGGAGAACAGGTAGGTTACACAGCCATGCAAGGAATCTCTCTTTGTCATAAAACAAACAGAGCAACCCACACAGCTTCAGCAAGAACTTCTCCCATGGACAAAGAGCTCAGCAGAGGCATTCTGAGGAGCTGGAGAAGTCCTGTACCCTAGAACACAGGTATACCCAACCTGTTGTCCATCTTTAATCTGTAGGGTAATGTGGGAATGACTTGAGAACAAAAACATACACACAGAAAAAAAAAAAAATAAAAACACACACAAAAAAAAGGGAAAAAGCAAAGTCATCTGGAGGAACAGTTTCTCATCCTTGGAGAGCTACACTCTCAAGAGAGGGACTGCTGGACTCTTCAGCAAGCCAAGCACTGGAGCCCAGGAAAGAAGCAAGTAGTCAAGAAACTCACGTCCACAAGCCAGGTCACCCTGGGAAGAGCCAAACTGACCACCCCAGGAAATGCTGCATGAGTCTGGGGCCCTTGGGGCTCCACAGGAGAACAAAAGCACAACCCCAGCATCACACCAGGCTGCGGTGTCAGGTTAATAAATGAACCGAACGCTGCAAGTCTGAACCGATCCGACGTGGTAAAGCTGCTCTCCTTTGATTAACATGGAGCACAGGCTTGTATACACCTCAAGAAATCCAGGCATAATTAAAGCCACACACCTCCCTCTTTGTCTAAACAATGCCCTGTTTCCTACTGCGTGAGTCAAGAAATAAAGATGAAATGCAGACAGCAGGGTGACACTCCTGTGTTCAGAGCCACCAGCTACGGTGTGTGAATCTAAGGCTGGGGGCTAAGGCAGAGCTGAGCGCTCCAGACAGAAAAAGTCACCCTACAAACTAAAACAGCTAAAGTTCATAGTATACACCCTCCCTGGGCTAGCAAGAGCTTTGCCTTGTGGAACTGTCCCTACCTAGTCTGAAGGACTGGGTGTTATGCCAATTAATAAAAACATCACGTGTCCAGCAGGGCTTCAATCATATCAAATTCTGCAGGAGAAAGCACTGGAAATTGAGGATTTGTTACCTCGCAGTCTGCAACAAAATGTTGAGATTCTGCAGGTATATTTTCATGGCTTTTACTAGTTCCTCTAGGGTGAATTTTCCACGCTGCACGGTGTATTTAGTCATTCAAGTTCTTTAAACACCAGTGGGAACTGCGCAGTGGGTGGAAGATACAGCCATTTAACTTGCCTGTTTTGCCTTTCAATTGCTTGCCAGGCACCTCGTTCTGCAACAGCCTTGCTGGGGGAAGGCAGTGAAAGCTGAGCACCCTTCCCCACTCCTTCCTCCACATCCTTGCTGGTCCTTGCAGCCCACCCTGGGCTCTGCCCTTCCCCACCATCCGAGGGAATCCGCAATCTCGCTCCTCACATCAGCGATTCCAGGTGGGTCCCGTGGCGCTTCAAAAGCGCCCGTGGTATGAGCAGGGGAGACACGGAGGCGACAGACTGCTCCATGCAAAACCCGCGGTGGGGAGGTAGGAAGAAGAGAAAGCAGCCTTGGCCAAAGCCCACGCAGGCGGTGGGATGGTTCGTGTTCAGGCAGCTCTGCTCGTTAAAGGGCTGCATGAGAACAAACACGTGCGCGCCGAGCAGGGACGGGAGCTGCACGTGTTCTCCTGCCCACTTCCAGCAACGCGCACTTTACTGAAGGATTCCAAGATCTGAAGATTTCTGTTTATTTATTTACTTTTCGTTTAGTTTGTTTTTAACTCGTGCACGCAAGCCCTTCTCTGCTTCTGCCGTTCGTGGGGTTTTCCGTTCTAGTTCGTACAAAAACGCTCACTTGCAAAGTTTCGGATGCTTTAAGAAATTCTGGGGGGGTTTTTTTGTTTGTTTTTTCTTTTTTTTTTTTTTTTTTTGAAAACTAGAAGATACGCTTGCATAGCTACAGCAGCTACTACAGTCAGCTACTCCCAAGCACTGCAGAGATCTAGTTCCCAGGAACAAAATGAGTCCTTGGAAAGTGCTTTTTTTTTACTGATGACTCCTGACAGACTGCCCTGAATTCTGCACTCAGCTCCTGATGCTTTATGTCATTTTTCTGCATGCAAAACTCAAGAACCCACTGCAACGGACTCCGGGACAGAGTTCACCAAGAGGTTTCTACATCAAATCCATTGGATTAATTTTTAATCGCTGCTGGAACAGCCAGTATTTGTCTCTGTACAAAGTCTCTGCACTTGGATATTGAGAATGCCCTGACATTTGTCTGTGGGGTATTCGGGTGTCTGGCAGCAGGGGAGGTTTCCCTCGTTTGTTTTTTCTGGGGGTAGGGGAAAAAGGCTGTTATAACATTTTTGTTCTTTAAGAAATGCCTGAATTTTTTAAGAAATTTGCACAGGTCACAGATTTGGACTACTAGAAATTGTGACGGAAAATTAATTCCAAACACCAACACAAGCTGCACTTCAAACCTATGTCTTTACTTCAGCAATTTTGAATGCACTTCACTTAGCTTCTAAAAAGAATCCTTCTGAAACAGACTGTATTTCCATCCTTTTCCAATCTGCCCTGAAACTTCTAACTCCTCTAGGTGGGACATTTGTAGTGCTCTTTACAGAAGCAGCACAAACCAAAGCCAAACATCCATTTTAATCCATCGTGAATCTGCATTACTGTAACAGGGATGGTTTTGTTCCCTCCCCTGTTCCACCACAATTAGATCAATCAGAGAATTGATCAAGGTGCAAACCAGCTTTGTTGGTTGGGATTAAAGAGCCATGCAACAACAGCCCTGCATGGAAACCTTGATGAGGAAGGGTGACAAACAGGCAGAAGGTACACACAAAACAAAGGCTCTCCTCATCTGTAATAACAGGAGAGCAAGTGCAGCTGATAAGAAAGTAGCTGGCCTACCTACATCAGGCAGCCTAATAAAAAGAGACAACTTCTCTTTATCAGCCTGGCCTCTGGGTATCACTTGGACCTGCAGTTAACAACCTACAGGACAGGAAGCTTTCCGATCATGAAATTTGCCATCTGACTAGGCTGCTTCTAACTCCATGCTCAGAAATTTTGCAGCTGAAACAAATAAAAGTGAAGCCCATGGAGGCAACTTATCTAGCCAGACCATCAGCACGGTACAACGCAGCAGCAAACTTCACACCGGTTTAAACTGGAGAACTAGGGAGGGGAGAAAAGCAACTGCAGTGAGCTTAAAGCAGTGCAGAGCTGAGAGGAGCTCGTTCTGCTTCAAGTTGTTTAAAACCAAAATCTGGGAGATGAAAAATAACTGGTCAGGCTTGTCTCTGTGTGTGCATGAACCCACACATATATATACATGTGTGTCTGTGTGTGTACATGTACAAATATATATATATATGGTGACATAGGGAGCTGCAACAAAACCCAACAAACCCAGGCTCGATGGTGGGAGAAACAAGAACTTAAAAATAATCTTTCTGCCCAAAAGTATTAAGTTGCAGGTTGGTTTAATTTTAAACACCTGAGCGAAAAATAACACTCTTGACCATGAGCTATTGGAAGACAGGAAACCTGTGAAGCAGCAACAGAGATCAGGAGGGCATGGCAGCTGGCAACAAGCTGGGCATGAGGTTTCTGCACGTGGTGGGGTGTTTATTCTCCTACCAAGGGCCCTGGAGAGAGATCGCATCGCAGCAGGGAAGGAGCAAACTCACGGCCCACGAGGGCAGCGCTGGAATGTGGCATTGCTTCCCCTGTGCCAGCGATTGCCACATCCCAGCAGCTCAGGGACACATCCAGAATGTGTGTGGAGGGCAGCAGAGCTGGAGAACGAGCTCAAAAGATGTGGCCCAGCTGAACAAAGAAATAGATGTCAGACAGTGTGTAAATACTGGAAGACTGAATGTAAGGAACACTAGGGAAAGGGGCAAGGGAGGATCTTGTTGGTACAAATAGAAGTGAAAGGTTGATATGAAGGAAAAAAAATCCCTGCTAGTAGTCTGATCCCTGCTGGCAAAGCCTGCCTGGGTATGGAATAATCCTGCCAAGGAAAGCTCAGTGTTTAAGGCAAACAAGATGGAGCAGGACATGGCAGGGAAGGGAGCTCCCAGCACCAACTCACAAGGGAGGATGGATGCATCCATCTTCCAAAAACCAGCAAAGCGTTACCTTGTGCTGTCCATGTTATACACAAATATTTACAACCACCAGGGAATCCCCCAACATGCCTTTGGTAATGTTAATATCCGTCTATCTAGATCCCCGCTCAGGCTAATCCCATCCTCCTAATTATCCTCCCAAGAACAAAATTCAGCACACGCTTATGTAATGCACAGGCTTTATGATATGGAGGCACCCACTTGATGATAAGTTCTGCACAGCAGCGCTGCCTTAGTCACCAGCCTCACTCAGGGCTTCACAGCGAGCATGGTGCTCGTAAAAGGAGCAGGGTGTGTTTGCATTTAACTGCAGGATGGCACAGCAGCATTTCTAATGCTCCCCACTGGAAGACTGACTGTTTCCTGGCTCAAGGGCAAACAGTTTATAAAAGTCCTCCCTACCTCCAAACTCTTCTTTTGCAGTCTGCAACATCTCTTCACTCACCTTAGGACTCTATTAGGGACAGGTCACCTACTAAATTAATGCCGACATTTAAAAACACTTCAATCAGCAACTCCATTAGCCTTCCAGCAAGAAAATGCACATTAAACCAAGCTGCAGGGTCTGAAATTTAATTATAAATTTCACGTCACACAAAAAGAAGGTTTGGGGCCACATTTTTAAAGTGAAGGCGCCTCACAGAACATGTTCATCTCTTATTTTGCATACAGGTTCTTGTGTCTGCTTTCCTTCTTGGAGGGGTTTCCAAGATGCCTGTGGATGTAAAAGACTGCTGGCTGGAAAAGGTTTGGGTTAGACCATTCCTTTCTGAACTCCATGGAAAGGACCTGAAGACCTTCATGTGTTTCATACAGAAGCAACAGTTCAGGGATGTCAGCAATGACCTCACCAGAGACTTTTTAATTTTTGTACACTTTGCACTTTGCCCCCTTGTGTTACATCACCACCCAGATATAGGCTGTGCAGCAGGCAGAACATCAGGCACTTCAGCCTCCTGCAACAGTGGGAAAAACACAGCCTTCCTATCTTGGCTCGTGGATGAGTCAAGAATTAGGAATTTAAGAAGTTATGCAAGCTAGCATGAACTTTTAAGTAAATAAATACTTAGCAAAGGCCTCTCAGCACCAGTGTGTGAGAACAGACTCCGAACAGTTCAAATCCTGATGTTCTGGTCATAATAGCATGACCACCTGTAGATGCCTCCTACCTCAGAAAGAAAACCCTTTTAAGAAATTAATCACTAAGAGGTCTAGTAAAAAAATCTGAGACCATCACAGGTGTGATTTCATTAGTGGCACACATCTCTTATGGCTCCAACCCTCTCATGACGTCAGGAGATCTGTCTTTATATAATGAAAACTTCATGTTTAGAATGGTGCAGGCAAGACCAAAGCCACTCGATCAGTGAGGGGGCCAGGAAAACAGGGAGCAAATGGATATGACACTGCTAAAAAACAGTAACTGAACACTAAAAAAAACAGGGGAAAAAACTGTATTTCAGTCTCTTTCTTTTCTAAAAAGAAAGTTGAGAAAGCAAGTCCAGCTCTCAAAACAGAACCTCCAGCCGAGAAGGCTAACAAGGTTGCCACCTTACTCTGGAAATGGATAACGAAAAGAATTTCATGCTGTTACAGGCACAAAAAAATTCCTTTCAGTGACCTCTGGTATGCATGAACAGTCAGGACAGAGATACCTCCTCACCATACATGCTCTGAGCAAATGGAAATGAGTTGCCTCTGGGAAGGCTTCTCCAGACTGCAGCTGTAAATGAGATCTCTGCATTTAGTGGTGCAGACAACGACCTAGAACAAGGCAACCACGGGAACTGTGAAGTAGCAAAGATGATTCAGACCTGGTGAAAAACACCTCTTTTCTCTCCCTGTTCTCACCTGCCTCACCGCCCTGCTGCAAGAAAATCTGTAGCAGGACCCATTAGGTCTCAAAACCAGAGTTCACTACCTCCTTCTAGTATTTCAGGAGGGTTCTCACAATTTCCCTCACTGTACCCCTATTTATGGACCAAAACGGTGCATAAGTCAGGTGGATTTCTTTAAGGGCTCTGTTTGGGTGGGTTTTAATTTGGGGATCAGAGGGGTTGGGTCAGCGGGCATTTCTCTAATTCTAAAGGAACGCTGCTGGTTTCTCTCAGGCTTTTTGCATCTGGCAGGAGCCGCAGGGGAATATCCAAAGGTGGGTGCCTGGCACAGAGTGTCCAGTGCGTACCTTGACGTGGTAGTGGGCATCCAGCAGGATGTTTGCAGGCTTGAGGTCCAGGTGGAGCAGTGGAGGGGACATGCAGTGCAGGAAGTTCATCCCCACCGCTGTCTCGTGGATGATGCGGAAGCGCAGTTCCCAGGGCAGAGGCTCGGAGGCCAGGAGCTTTTCCAGAGACCCCGTCTCCATGTATTCCATGACCAAGCCGACCGGCTCTTTGCAGATGCCGTAAACGGGAAGGATGTAGCGGAACTTTGCCATTTCCATCTTCCTGGCTTCTTCCAGTAACTCCATGCGCTCCCTGGGCGGAAGAGAATGGGAGATGAGGGACGGAGCAGCTGTTTCTCCTCACGCCAAACATGCACAAAACATTTCTTATAAAACCAAACACCACATTTCATGATCATCCCCTGACTGACCCACGCTGCCCCTCACCAGCCTGCACTCCAGGTGTATTTCCATATTTACTAATTCTGGGTTTTATGCTTTCAGTGGTAGGCAGCTCCCAGCTGCAGGACCACAGGCGAGCCCTACACTTCCACAGTGCGAATATCCCGAGTGCAAAGCCCATCTCCCCTGCTTTGATGTTTAAGCTTTGCTGTTCAGAAAGAGGATGATACACCTAGAGCCCAGGTTTACCACTGCTGTAGCTGCTTGGGCTGAAGTCATTAACTTTTTGTGAGTCATACGGCTGTGTTAATCAGAAGAGAGCACGGACAGCATCGTTCCAGCAACCCTGCTGGTGCATCCTGAGTGTGCACAGACCCAAACTTTGGGAGAGGAATCCCTGGGACCCACCATTTAGGGGAACAAACTGCCTGCTGTAGCCAAGGAGACACAACAAAAGCGTCCCCAAAATACAGATCTGACAACTTCAAAACTGTGCTCACTCAGCTCCAGCAGATCCAGAAAAACTCCCAGCACACCATTTTCAGTGATGTAACAGGCCCGGTCCTGGCAGCTGTAATGAGCACCCCGGGTTGTTTACAGGTCACTTCAGCCTGACCCTGCACAGGGTTAAGTGTTACTCAGTCCGAGCTGTAGCCTCCCAGGTCAAGACCCTTAATTGCTGGGCCATTCTTCTGCACCTCCCTCACAGCCTTCAGAAACAGCTCACAAGGACTCAGGTGGAATAGAGGAAACAAGGGTCCTCTCCCCACGCTGGCTGTGCCCATAGAGAGGGGCCACACGTGGTGGTTTAAAGAACCTTCAATCTGTAAAAACTGCATTATTGGTG
Source organism: Eulacestoma nigropectus (assembly GCA_013397775.1). Classification (NCBI taxonomy): domain Eukaryota; kingdom Metazoa; phylum Chordata; class Aves; order Passeriformes; genus Eulacestoma; species Eulacestoma nigropectus. The sequence continues at coordinate 337,783 of VZTE01002100.1, forward strand.
TTGATGCACCGTGCCCAGAGCAGCTTTGGGCCATGGGCACTCACACATCACTACTGCTGTCACGAATTCACAAAAGAGGGCACGGGGAGGTCAGACAGGTAATATTTCCCGAGCAGACCCTCTCTTACTAAACAACAGCTCCTGCAATGTACCCAAAGATGTGCACACAATCTTATGGACAACAGCACCTGGAGTAATAGGACAAAGTTTGTGCCCTGTGCCACTAACAAGTGATGCCAGTTACCACTGTGGGTGCCTCGTGGCAGAACCTCAGCTCAGTCAAACTGTTTTGGTTTTTAAATTTTAAATCCAAGGCCAGCTAGAAGCACTGTCCACTTCTAAAAAGAGAAAACGCCAAGTCCAGCCTTCACACAGCCAAGTCTTTTCTTCGCCTGTGTCCCCCAATGCCTGGATGACCTGGGAGAAGCTGAAACGCAGCCTGTGAGGGACCCTCAGATTTTGGGAGCTGTCATTTGGCCCTCAGACTCGGCAGTGGGACACTCCCCAAAGCTGGGAATGTGGTTTGCTGCTCACCTGCTGTGGCAGCCTGCAATAACCTGATGCAGGTAACATTTCCCACCAGGGCCTAGCCAGGAACAGCAAACCTATTTCAGAGGCCAGATCAGGCTGAAAAATTGTTTAAAGAGGGACGTACACACTTGAGAGAGAAGAAAAAAAAATAGATAAGGGAAATCTTTTCTATTAACCGTGTTGGCTCCTGCTGCTCCCTACAGCAACTTTCTTGTGAAATAATTGCCTTTGCAGACAAGTACCCAGTTTGCTCCTTGGCACGCTGGAAGGGAGCGCCCATGAATAACACAAGCAACTCCTTGCCCCCGAGCCACACGCATAGCCAGCATAATTCACCGGGCCTCGGCGGGCTGAGCGCTGGAGTCAGGGATGTAAAACACCCGTCTGAGCCCTCCCAGGCAAAGCAAGAACCCAGCAACAGCCAAAGTCTAGCAAGAACCACTAGACTCCCTGGGATGGGGTTCTCGGGCTAACAACAGCCTCGGAGAGCATCACCAAAAACACAGAGCGGCTGCTCGAAATGGGGCGTTTTCTACAAAACCAGAATTTTCTGTTTCAATAAAATCATTTTTTAAAAAAGGCTCCCTTTCTGCTTGGACTAGATCCAGTGAACTGAGTGAATTAACAGACTAACAGGCGAGTGCCCTCTATCTAATTTGCCTGTTTAAATAAAGCCCCCATGCAACAATTACACCCTTAGCACTTTCCCATACCCAGAGCATTCAAAACTCCATCAGCCAGAGGCCTGGTACAGCCGGGGAGGCTCGCTGGCCTTCAAAAACAGCTTTCAAAAAGGCCCCTGCCACCTTCTGAAAACAGAAAAGGCGAGAAGACAAAAGAAATAAAGAGAGCCAAAGCAGTCATTAGCCAAGTGCTGGAGCGCACTTGCATTAATCGCATTAACACAAACAGCTCGTTAAAGCAAGATCTCCTCCGCCAGGCGAAGATCAAAGGTCTCTCCCTTCCTTTTCCCCTCACAAGATGCCACCGGCGCTCGGCACAGACCGAGGCGTTCTCGGGGCGCCCATCGCCTCAATACACGAGTGCCAGCGCTGCAGCGAAGGGCGCTGCGGGGATGGAGCCTCCCAGCTCGCATCTGGCACATCCAAGGATGGGACGGGGGCGTGTGCTGTGCTGCTCGGTTACTCCCGTGCTGAGGAATTACTCTGCGCCCTCCCAAGAGAAGGAAAAGCAAAGCTCCCCGGTGGGGTTTCTTCAGTCGGCAGCCACGGGTCTAGGCTCTGTTGTCAGAGTTTCTTATTCAGTACCTACGCGACTGAAGAGTCGGAATCATCTTCTCTAGGCGCCTCGGCTCCGTTCCCCTCTCCCTACAGTACTGTATCCTAACTTTATAGTAATAAAGGAAAAAGGGGAAAAGAGGGGAGGAGAGAGGGAAAAGGGGGGGAAAGA
>VZTE01002100.1:355300-405655 GCA_013397775.1 Eulacestoma nigropectus
AAAAAAAAACAACAAAACAAACCGAACAGCATATTCAAACAGCTTCATGAGTTAATAAAACAAAAATAAAAATCTCAGTTTGGATTTATTTCCAAAAGCACCTTGAGTCTAATCTAATGAAATGCAGAGTTGCTAAGCATCAATGTGTGGAGTTGTAGTCAGAGGAAAATCACGTTTCCCTAAGAATGCAACTAGAAAGCCAAATCTACCCCGACCGAGCAAGTCTGCACAAAGCCACTCGTGTGTTTATACAACCTGAATGTTCCCAGGTCTGGCTGCATGGCTGGAATATTCCCATTCCCAAGGCAGAGACCCACCCGCCTCTCTGCATTTCCTGTGTGTCCGACAGCAATATCACAGGTTTCCTCGTGCTTGGATGCACCAGGATTCTTTCCCAGCAAGTCATCGCTGCCGTAGTGGGACTTGTGGGAATCTCTGGAGACCCGAGGGGAGGTTGTGGTTAGGTCAGGGAAGGACTGGGCTGGGTGAGTGAGGCTGATTATGTGCTGCAAGGTGAGCAGGGCTGCAGCCCAAGCTGGAACACACCTTGGGCTTTCACCCAGCCCTGGGTCGTGAAAGCAAATAAACAGAGGTGCCAGAGGAGAATAAACATCTGCATGGGAGCCACTGCAAAAGACAAAAGCCCCTTAAACTTTTTGGTTTGAAGGCACAAAGAATGGAATTTCCATGCCTCAGAGGCACAGGCGGTTCTTACTTTTCCAGCATTTGTAACACAGTTGACCGAGGTTCATATATCAGTTTTCTTAGCTGACATAACAATGCTTATAACTCTGCTGTTTATCTGACCTGTAGTTTATCTAACCTTGAGAAAAGTATGTTTTATTTTAAGAAGCTCTGACTTGCCGTGTTTCCTCATGTGATCTCGTAGCAGCCTTTCATTGGCAAAATGTATCCAAGCGTTCTGTCAAGCAAATATTTTCTCTGGATTTAAACAGGAATATTTAGTGGCAATACAAATAACTTATGAAAGATTTATTAATTAATAACTTGCTGCTGCCAGATTCGTTAATATAGTGATATAGCATTGAGACAGTTTCAATTTTCTCTGTCACTACAAATTTGGTTTAGGCATAATGAAAGGTACTGTTTTTCAGTAAGTAAATATTACCCTAAACAGAATAACAATGTTCAAAAAACCAACAGTTTCAAATCTGAGATCTTCTGTCAATGCACCTGCTTTCCATCACCAAAACATCCACAAATCCTAAATATATTCCAAGCACTTAAAACCAGAACAAAAACACCTCCTGTCCCTCCCTTTTTAGCTTGCAGGAAAGCACACCACGTAATACACAGTTGGTTGGGGTAGGGAGTGTTCTGGTGAAGAAAGTACTCACAAAACATGCAAAGCCAAGAGAACTTTGGTGCTTCATGAACACAACGACCTTCCTGGAGCAAACCCTGCCTTCAGCCCATGGACTTCTATGGCAAATAGAAATATTTATTAAATTACACATGCACAGTAAATGAGAATCTTAGAAATATAAACAGAAATTAGAGTACAACCCCGTGCTGTTTTCCGAAATAAATGTCAGCTGTCCATCTCCAGAACCCCACTTACTGACTGTTTTTTTTAAATCTTTGCACTTTCTGTCTTTACATTTACATTCATGTACTGGTTAACCACAAGCAATCAGCAAGCCACCAAACAATCTTTGCATTTAAACAGCTCTGTCCTCAAATCTTTTGAGCTTAGGAGCTCTCTGATACTGTGGACACGAGGCAAGTTCTAACAGCAGAGGTAGAAAGCTCTGACATGTTGATATGTGACAAGGCGAAAATCCCAAGTGGTTTTACGTTTAGGTGTAAATAGAGGTAAAAAACTACTTTCAGGAGAAAACTTCAGACATATGTAAAGGAATATCCTATCATCTCATGCAAGGAGCAGCCACAAGTGTCTCTCATCTACCTAACAAAGGTGACCGCTATGCAGAAATCTCCCTTTTTAGAAAGGTGAAATCATAGCCTGCACCCAATCAAAGACTCTTAAGAATCAAGAGGACTAAATGCAAATTCAAGAACAGGAGGCAGGGAAAGAAAATAGTCTTGATGATAAGAATAATCAGGTGAATCAAACTAAATGACACTTTGGATATCTTTAGGCCTCAGAAATTACCGAAAAGGATTCACCTAGCTCATTTAACCAAGTAGGTGCATCATGAGTCCATTTCTGCTCTTCATTAGGACATTCTCTCAAGAAGAACAAGAATGTAAAACCTTGATCACAGTCCACATCCACTCCAGTGGGTGGAATACAGGCAATTTCCTGGTACAGAGTTCTGAGCTACAGATTCATGTGCTTAGTAAAGGGACAGAACCCTAAAATCCTTATTGAAATCCTGAAACCTCACCTTGCCTACAATAGATCTTGCACCTGATGCTCGTTACTTCTCATCTTTTCTAGCACAGATGTGCAGAACAAATGGTTCCACTGTTCCTAAACATCTTTGAAGACACACCATATTCCTTTCCTTCCACATCTGACTTTTCCCCATTCCCATATTTAGGCTATACAGCCAAAGGAGTTCCTTCAACCTGTCCTAATGGGCTTTATTTTCTAAAGTTATGATCACAATGATGTGTGGTTTTTGTTTCTCTTACGGTCTAGAAATTTTACTCTATCAGGTCACTGGAGTAAGTTGAGTTCTCCAGAAAAAAATAATGCATCTGTCAGCTAATGTCCAGAGGGAAAACGAACACATTTATGTTGCCTTGCATCCACTGAGGGGATTTTGTCATTTATAGCTACCCCAAAAAGCAACTTCAGCCCATAAATTGAAGAGAGACATATCTTGGGGCTTCACCAAGAGGATTCCAATCGATTTTGGACTCTGCTGACACATTTTACAAAACAAAGCCAAACTGACTGGTTTAAAGCAAACACAGAACGATGTGTTCCAGGAGCAGAGTCCCACAAATTGCCCTGTTATCCTTCACCTTTTCATCTGGAGAGGCTCTGCTCCTGCCCTCCCCAGGTCTGAAGCTGAATGGCACGCACAGCAAATACAGCCCATAGTTCAGCCCTTACTCAAACAATCAAGGCATCTGCTATGAAAGAGTGTCAATGGAATGTGGCTGCTCCAATACAGCCAAGGGCAGGACATCACCTTTGAAGCCACGACAATAATTTGAACACAAGAGGCAGCCTGCAATATAGGGAATGCATTAAAAATGCTCTTTCTTACCACAGAGATGAGAAAAACTGGGGCAGCAGTAGGTGTGTTTCCCTTGATTGGAAAGGATCAGGTGAACGGAATGAAGAGTAAGCTCACCATGAAATATTGTTATGAGGGAGACAACCCTGATCCTGACTGGTAGAAATAAGTCAGAAGTCTGCTTGAATGGTTTATGAACTGTCACCCACAAGCAGAATCATGATGAAACCCAACCCTGCTCAACTCCCAGTTACTCCAGGTTGAGAACTGCCCATGGATGATAGGAACTATCCTTATTAAATCATGGTGCCCATAAAATAGAAATGTTTTTGCAACTGTTTTAGATAGGTGAATAAATATCCGAAGATCTCTCACAAGTTCCTACGCAACATAGAGCACTAAGTGAATTTTATAAAAAACGTTTCTATGTGAAATACTTTTTGAGATAGTATTGTTTTAATTTTTTTATGTACTCCCAGTGACAATAAACAACTTTTTTTTTTTATTTTTAACAGTTTCTTCCTCCTTATCACAGGCATGAAGAGCAACATGTTCATGAAACCACACTGGGTTACTGAAGGTAACATAAAACCAAAATAGAAGCATGGAGAAGACAAGACAGTTTTGGTAGGAAATCAACTGACAGGAACATAGAATTAAGTGTTTTTAAAAACCGAACAGACACCAGTAAATATTGCAGTAACATTTAATTAACTCCCTCCAACACAGAGACAATTACATCCACTACAAAAATGCAGAACATTTTGCAGTATCCACAACACAAACCAGGTCCTGAATTCTCACCTACCATCTCGTAGCTGAAAAGGCTGTCTAGACTAATTGAGTGAATGCTCCTCATTCTTTGGAGCGGGGATGTGTCTGTTCATGTGTTTCTGTTGATTTATTTCTCTGTGTATTTTTACCTTGTCCCCTCCCTTCGCTTGTCCCTGCTCCTACTCAAGGTTTATGAGGGCAGTGCAGGTAATTCCAACAGAAATGGGAAGGCTGCCCAATGATTAAATTGAATTTGGTGTCAGGATGCAGCATCCCACGAGTCAGGACTTACGTGACAAGGAGGGACTAAAATTTAATTAACCTCTGCCTCAGTCCACAAAAAATCCACACCTGAGAGTGAAAGTGGGCAGGGTGTCATTCAGCAGCACAACTGCCAGCAGACCAAATTCAAAGTGCTCCCCTCATTTCCCAAGAATTTAACCCCCAGCCTTTCTGCTGTCCTGGCACAGCTTTGTAAGGCTACACATGGAATTTGGGGCAAGGAACTGCTTTCAACCAAATCAAAGACCTGGGACAGGAAATGGGAAATGGGTGAAACTCCTTCGGCTGATAACTTACAGCTTTTTAAAATGTAAATATCATTCAGGTTGCTTAAAGAAAAATACATAAATTTAAAAACACCATTTTTATTTAGGATTACCTGGTTTTAGTCATTCTAGTCTTAGTAGAGTGGGTTAAACGAAGCTGATGAGCATTCCATGTGCAGAACAGAGCACTCCCACAAGGAGTTAATGCAGGCAAAGTGCTGCATTTTAAATTCAAACTCCAGTGTATTTCACAATAGCTCCCTGAGGGAGACAAGCCCTTATTTCCTCGGAAGGGCTTGAAACAGGATCTGAGAAATCCAAGGTCCTGTGTATATGGAAACATAGAGGCACATAAAGGTGAGTCAACTAAAATATTGAGCTAGACGGATCAAAAACCACTTCACTTCTTAATCAGAGCAACCATACGGGGCTTAAACTCATTTTAATTCGTTGGCACCAAAACTTTTGAGTGTTTCACTGGAACTTTCTTAAATATTCTTTATGTGTAAACAGGAGAGGAGTGAAGTTTTTCGGGCTGTTGCCTGAGTCAGAAGCTGTACCTGGGGGGAAACTGAACCTGACACAGTGAGAGGTACCACAAGTGTCGGGGGAAGCTGCACGGGTGATTTTCAAAGAGAATTATATTCATTGCTGTGGGAACATATTTGCAGGAGGGGTGGGAAAGGTAAGCAGCTTTCCCTGCCCTCCAAGTTCTCCTCTTTCACAGTGTGCCCTACCCCACCTCCTGGGGCTGGTGGAGCCTGCCTACTAAGTTGGGAAACATTCTTCTAATTAATAAAATTCACTGCATAGTTGAAACTTGAAAAAACACGTATAAAAAAGATTTAGCAAAATGCTCTGGACTCAAGGATTCCAAACTGCCCACTTACAAATACAAAAAAAATGGAACATGAAATCAGTTAGCTGGGGTTTAAGCAGGTTTTTCAAGTGAAGGCTGTGCTTAGTGACAGAGTCAGCAAAGTAAAATTCTGAGGGCTTTGAACTTTTTTCTGAACCTTCCTCATTTTTAAAATAAATAGACCAATCCTGGCAGTGTGTGAGTAAAGACTGGTCTGTATTAAAGGGCATCAGTATCAAAAATAACTACTGGAAGAAATACGATTCCTGTAAGATATGAGACATAACGGCAGTAGGGTTTATTTGTAATCAAACTATGCAAACAATCCAACAGTTTTCATAAATAATGATCTGTGTTTTATGCTTAGGCTTATAGCTTTAAAAAGAAGACAGTGGGGTACTACGTGTGTAATCCACTTGTAAATAAAAATTTTTATTTAGAGGTTCTCACAGATTGATTTAACAATAGAACTACCTCTCTGTAAACAGAATTTTTTTGTCATTCCTTATTTAATGTAAGGAAAAATTAATGAAAAAGGAGGTATCAGAGCATTATGTGAATAAAGATATTCTAAATTTAGAGTCAAAAAGGACAAAGAGATATTTCTAGACATCCTATCTGAAATGTTAAGAGGAAACTGAAAATGATTTTAGACTCAGTGAGGCAAAGTTTAGCAAAGCAAAAATGGATTGTAAGCACCATCAGAAAACAGAAGTGACTTTGCTCCATGGCTGCAGTGTATTTACTCCAGTAAATACTGATAATAAATACTCCAATACACACTGATTCTAATACAATGCACACGAGGGATAAAATAGCTTTGTAAAGCACCACCCTTTGGTCTGACATTGCCTTGCATGGAAATATTTTTATCCTCGTTAGTCTTTGTTCTTAACCTCAAAAAGTTAGTTTATGTCATTAATATCATCACAAACTTTGATATGAAAAAATCATAGGTAATGGAGAAATGGGATTTAGGGATGATAACCTATGAATCTTTGAAAGGCATAAAGAGACATAAGGACAAAAGGATCAAAGGCCTCTGAAAACCAAAGTTTTTGTATTGATTAGTAGTTCACTATTTCAAAACCAGCATCGGATTTGTCCACATGAGGTTTGCAAAATTGTTTAGTTTTACAGTTTTTCAGTAACTCAGTTCAGTGGTTTCTTCTTCACCATTATTTTTTCAGTTATATCACTCAAATGAAAGAGCAAAACTCATGAAACATGAAAAAGTTAATGTAGACCAGATAAACAATTTTCCTGCACTATTTCTTTCTCTAAGAACTACCTTGCTCAAGTTACACCAAGGGAGATGGTAGGAAAATGTCGTCACACTCATGGGTGCAAAGCTAATGCTCACTGGCCACAGATAAGAGCTGAGGTTCTGAGGCCAGGAGCGGCAGAAGGTGCTTCCCCATAATGTCATATCAATAGGAAGCCACTTCTGATCAGGAGTGAACACCCTCAAGATGCAGGAAAAAATTATATAGGCATCAGTATTTATGTTAATGTTGTTTAAGAAAACATAGCAACTGCTCTTGTCTTGGGTTACTGGGTACAGAAATGGCACAGTCAAAACAGAATGGATAAATTATTTTATTTAACGCAGGACATTAAAAAGTGGTCAAGGTACAAACCATTTTTAGTTGAAGCTAATCTTGGCAATGCTTGAACGTTAAACTTATATGAAAAGCTTGTTGCAAATGTCTGATTTCTATCTGAGCGAAGAAAAAATCCCAAACGTTTCCAACTAACCAAGGGAACATCAGATTTTTTTGCATCTGTTCAGACCAACAGTAAACACTCTAGATCTGGCTACAAACTTCAAATTTATCATTAAAATGGGTGTTTTTCACATATGCTCTTAAGACACAAGAGAAGTTGCATCTTTGTCAAAAAGATCATTTTAGTCCTGACAAAGGGAAAGAAAACTTGAATTCAAGGTCACAAATGTTATGCGAGTATCACAGAACGGGTCAGGTTGGGAGGGCCCAGAGTGGCTCATCTGGTCCTACCTCCCTGCTCCAGCAGGGCCATCCCAGAGCACAGGATTTTGTCCAGACAGTTCTGGAATATCCCCAGGAAGGGAGCTCCACACCCACCCTGTGTGATCTGTTTCAGTTGTTTTCTTTTTTGTGATTGCTACTCCAATAATCTCATGTTACCTACAAATATAGTGGGACACATTGTTCAGGGGTAAGTCTGAGCAAAAAAACTTCCCATTGTGAGTCAAATCCAAAGAATGCTGAAGTTAGGAAAGGAAAAAAAATGCCAATATCAAGTATTTCACATCACAGTTCTGCCAACAAACTCCTCTGAAGTGCAGTAACTTCATACTCTGTGAGTAGCCTTAGCAGAGAAGCTGCTAATTGCTATCTACTGATAATGCACCAAATAAAACCTGCAAATCTCAGTGGCAAACAGGTTTCCCACTGTCTCACAGCTGCAGCAACACCTGAGTGCTTTGTACCTTAAAGCACAACTTGCTGCACAAAGGCACTTCCTAGATTCAATAGGAAAATTTTGTAAAAATCAGTATTTTCTTAGGTATATACTATGACACGCTTTGGCTTAGGTCACAGAGACATTGTTAATGTTGGTCCAATTCTACTTTTTTCACCTTTAATTAAAACTCATTCACCTTTAATTAAAATGTCTACACCTGTAATTACACTTGATTACAGCGTTAAGAATAAAGAGCAGGATACACAAGAGCCAAACCAGCTATATTAAAAGTCTGGTGTATTATTGCCATTACATCCACAGAGTCTGCCTGTAATTTTCTGCAGAATCGGATTTTTTTTGTTTTCCTTTTGAGCACATTTAATACTATTTAAAAACTGTAAAATACAATAGCCATCATAATAACACCAGTGTATTAAGGCCAACACCGTAGAAACAATAAAAGTTTCCCTTTTCCTGTAAAGATCCATACAAATCCTAATTTAAACTTAAAATTCTTATCCCTGAAAGGGAAGAAAACTCTACCATTAAAAACAATCTGTTAAAATCTGCAGCTGCTGAGGCCCTAATCTCAGAAAAGAAAACCTGAGCAGACATTCTCATGACATCACCTCTTCACTCTCCTTCCATATTAGTAATAGTTGTCAATACAAACAAAAATCCAGGATAATCAGGAATGAAGGGAAAAAAACCGGGTATAAACCCTTGTTGAAGGGCTTCGTGCAGGTGGGGCTTATCAAAGCTCAGGTGCAGGTAAACTGAAGTCGGTGTTATTTTCCAGGTAAACTGAAGTTAGAATTATCTTTTACACTTGGGATGGTCTCCCAAACTGCCACAGGAGCTGTGTGAAAGGTGAGGTAGCAGTGACCTGCTGTTCCCAGCGGGTGCTCCCAGGTGCTCGTTCAAGTGTTCCCCAGTGTGATTGCAAAATTCCTCCACGCATTTCCCTACAAAGCAGCGTTCTTTCCATTCACATGTGGCAGTGCCGATCCAGTGTCCTTAAACTTGCTTCCTGGGGCCATTGCCTAAAAGTTTTAGTTATATTTACATTTCTTGTGCGTTTCTCTTGTAAAAATAGCAGTCAAGATTCCAGTCTTCTCAATGACGTGAATGTTTTTACTTTTTTTAAATTACTGGATACCTTATTTTAAGTATCTAAGGCCGTATTTTGCAAACATTTACACCTTGCCAGAAGCCACAAGTTGTAACATTTTCATTACAACCACACAGTAAGAGTCCTGTGATCACCATCCCAAACATCTGCTGAGGGTGCCTTTATTGTAATTTAACTCCACGGCAGGGCTGTAAAACCTCTTTCCACACAGAAAGCCAAAGCAAGCATTACCAGGAATGCAATTCCAGTCACTGACACCAGCGTGGGATCCCACTGGACAGGGCTGGTTCCATTTTATTGTTCTTCTCAGGGTCCAGCTCTGGAATTGGCACAGCTGCTGAATTGATGAGAAAATTGATGGGGGAAAAAAAAAAAAAAAAAGGATTTGCAGCTGAAAGATGGTTCTTGGGGGGCAATGATAGAGAGAGAAATCAGTTTTCTGCTCAACTGGACACATGTTTGTGTAAATGAAGCCACAGGAATGAAAACCAATGAGAAATAGTTCCACTGGTTTTTTGTTACTCCGAACAGACACAACAGCAAACTTCATTAAAAAAAATCTTCCTGGCCCGTTCTCCGTGGTTTTCCACCTCCCTCCTCTTCCCTGTGTTACTAGCTCAAAAGATCTGCCAGATCAGCTGCTCTGAGAACCACTCCCTTTATTCCCAGCACTCTGGATTAGTTTTAAGGGTTTCAAGAGCCTCGGAGCAGATCAGCTGACGGATCTCAGTCAGCGGCAGACTTCGGGAGGAGGATGGCAACAAGCGGCTGGGAGGAGGCTCTTCATTTGCTCATACAGATCTGGAAGACAAACTCTGCCCAGTAGCCTCGAGCATCAGTGTGAAAGCCCGGCTGTGTCTTCCCTGATGCTCGTGCTGATTCCACCGATTAAAAAACTTGGGTGCTGACACAATTCCGGGCTGAAAAAAGCGAGCGTGCAAGTGGGAAACCGTGCAGGAGTCGCTGTGCCAACTCCATGGTGTCAAACAGACACCATCCACACGACTGGCTTTGGACTCTTTGTACTTCCAGCTACTAAAAATACCCCTCTGGAAGTGTTCCCCTACCGGGAAGTGAATTACTGGAAAGCTTCCCAGAGAAATGATGGTCCGGTTTTCCAAGTGGGACTCTCCTCACGTTGTAACAGTTCAATCCAAACTTCTGCAACCAAGCTTTTCCCTGAAACAGGAAATCCTGGCATCCCTAAAGACAGAGGGAAAGGTAGGAAGAGCAGTGTTTATGCTGCACATTAAATAATCCGTGGTCAAGTAACTTTATTAAAGTTATTCCAGCCACGGTATTAATATCACTGGAACAAAATATCTCAAGTTGTAATTATTCTAATTGACCAGCGCCAGTATCCACAATATCCCAACAACCAGAGGCAAAAACCACCAGAGGGAAAACTGTGGGAGAGGCTTTGAAATTCTCCTGTCCATTATGGCCCCACTTTGTCTGCACATCCCACCTGAACCTCCCACATCCCCTTTCCTTGTCCCTACATCCCACCTTACCCTCCCACATCCCCTTCCTTCTCTCTACATCCCACCTGACCCTCCCACCTCCCCCTTCCTTGTCCCTACATCCCACCTGACCCTCCCACCTCCCCCTTCCTTGTCCCTACATCCCACTTAAACACCCACAACCCTCCCCCCTTCTCTCTACACCCCACCCACCCTCTAATCCCTCTGTTTGTAGTTCTGTTAGTTTAGGCTCAACCCCACTGTTTTCAACGTCCTTCACACCAAACACGGGCACCTTTAAAGGCAATGGAGAGCTGGAAGGATTCTGGAAGGATTTGCAGCCAAGGGCAGACCACACACATTCATTTGCTGCTTCCAGGCTGATAAGTGTCCTGTGCAACCAGAATTTGTGATTTCTTGCAAGCATTAATTGATAACAGCAAGTTCTGGCTCTACTTGAATTACTCCTTAAACCACTCTTCATTTCGATAAAAGGCTTACAACTCCATTTCTAGACACTTTTCCAAGTAGGCAGACTCAGGAACACTGCCTGTACTGGGAGAAGACAAAGTGAATTAAGAAGGAATTGTGTGTTTTGTGTAATTAGAATGACAGCTATCCCCTTTACTACCTACAAATGCTCTCAGGGGTGAGTGCATGGCTTTAAAACAGCAGTAAACAGAGCACTCTTCTCCAGGCTCTTTCTGCCGGGAACACCTCCTATCTCTACTCAACCCACTTCTTACTTAAATAACCACACAAGTATATCATGCCTGGAGGAAAACTTAGTGCATGTTGGGATTTGCATGTATTTCATGGGAAAAAAAGTAGTGAAAAAGGGAGGAGAGTGAATGAGAAATAGGTGCATTTGCCTTCAGGACAAAGTTTCCAATTTTTCTCTTTGGTTACGCAATGTAAGATCTTCTCTCCTTTTTTTTGTGTCTTTAAAAATGGTGCTTTGTCACTGATTCCAGTCTCTTCAGCAAAAATCTTCTGTTTGCATCAGTATGGACTTCACAGGAGGGCAATAAAGCAACTATTCTTTACTTTTAAAGACACACACAGCCCCAAAATGAACCCACTCCTGCCCAAACACCCCCAACCTATGTACCCATATTTGCAGTTCAGCAATCCCAAATTTTACTCCCTAACGAGGGCACAAGTGCCATCTGTATGTCAGTCAGACAAAGGTGTTTATTCCTTTGAAAGCTCACGTTAGGGTCAGAGGTGTTGGTGTGGAGAGAAGGGAAAAGGAGTGTGAACAAGCAGTTTATTTATTATCTACCAGCCAGTATAACAGACTGAGAGCCATTCTTTTGTATCTCCCTTAGCAGAGAAAGGATCTGGGCTTACTACTTCCCCACCCTTTCCTGTAATGAGCTGATTCGATTTTTTTTAGAGGTTTTTTTTTGATTGTAAAGCCCCCCTTTCCTGCAGTGTCACCCCCCTGACAACTCTCCTGTGCCTGACTTGCACGCAGGCACCACAGAGGTTTATTCTGGGCGTGAGAAAGGACCATCACCCTTGAGAAAAGTCTGCTCACAACCCCGCTTCCACAACTCCCAAAAGCCACGAAACGTGGGCCTTCTTCATTCTCTTATCTCTGGGCATCTCACTGCTCGGTTTCTGCATGTTGCTGCACATAACAACCCACCGAGCGTGTGAATCCGAACCTTCGAGTTTAATTTATGGTAAATCCACACAGTGAGCACACACCGACCCTTTCCCCTGTGCGGGTAACAGAACACGGATTCTGTGCAATAACCACTAATTATTGATTAATAATTAGTGCAGCCAACCACAGCCTCAGTTCAGCACAGCAGGCTGAGCTTGTATTCTCTCATGTATTTTTCAGCTGTACTTCCAGTGTGCCTCGTTGCCCCTCAGACTCCTCTTTCCCCACAGTTTTGAAACCATTTCTTGATGCTGAGAATGTTGGGGCTGTTCACTCTAGAGAAGGGAAGGTTGTATAGAAACCTCAGAGCACCTTCCAGTGCCTGAAGGGGCTACAGGGAAGCTGGAGAGGGACAATTCATCAGGAACTGGAGAGACAGGACAAGGGGGAATACAAACTGAAAGAAAGTAGGGTTAGATTGTATATTAGGAAGGAATTGTTCCCTGTGAGGGAGGGGAGGCCCTGGCACAGGGTGCCCAGAGAAGCTGTGACTGCCCCATCCCTGGAAATGTCCAAGGCCAGGTTGGACGGGGCTTGGAGCAACCTGGGATAGTGAAAGGTGTCCCTGCCCATGGCAGGGGGTGGGACTGGATGATCTTTGAGGTCCCTTTCAACCCAAACCATTCTATGATAACCAGGAGCAGGACAAGAGACAATGGCCTCAAGCTGTGCCAGGGGAGGTTCAGGTTGGACATCAGGAAGAATTTCTTCACTGAAAGGTGGTCAGGCACTGGAAGAGCTGTCCATGGAGCTGGTGGAGTCCCCATCCCTGGAGGTGTCCAAGGAAGGCCTGGATGTGGCACTCAGTGCTCTGGGCTGGGTGACAAGGTGGGCATCGGGCACAGTTTGGACTCAGTGATCTTGGAGGTATTTTCCAGCCTAAAATGATTCTGTGATTTTATGTTCACTAAACAGGAAAGATACCAGTCCTGGAGACTCCAAGGTTCCCCTGAGCTCTGTGCAGAGCTGTGCTGGGAGAGACACTGAAATGGGCACGTGGCTGGAGGGGAAGGCTGGCAGAGCTGGCTGGTGTCTGCTCTCATTAACAACACCCTGCACGTCAATCCTGACGCCACAACTCTGGCAAATGAGCCAGAGCTTGTGCTGCCTCCTTCCCTGAGCTTCCATCACGGCAGGAACATAAGGCTCAGGTGGGCAGGAGAAGGGTGGGAATCTGTAGAAAATGAGCATCACTTGTTTCTCCTAATTTCAACTCCTCATTCTGCCATTAGCACACTTTTTTTTTGTTGTTTTTTTGCTACACTTCTGGGACACTTTAAAAACCTAGAGTCGAAATGTGCAAGTAAACAGAAAAATACAGGAAAGCACTCAAGTGACAGCAAAAAGATGTTAGGACTGAAAAACTTGGCTTTAGGTGAAATAAACCCCCAAACTCAGTAGTTTTTATTGCTTTTCCTATCAGCTGCTCTACAGACATTGCACCCAATAATCAGCTTTTCAGAAGTGTTAGCAACTAACCAGGTACTTGAACTGGCCAACACAGCTCCTGGATAAAGCAGGGAGACAAGAGCATTACACCCTAAATGTTGATGGAATCCTGACTCTGGGGGCGACACTGAAATCTCCAGGACAAGGCTCACCCTCACTGTCCCTTTCTGCTCAGCTGTTGGGAATTTAGCAACAGTGAGCTTGGACTCTCTAGATGAGCGATCCAACATTTCAGCCATCATCAGCTGTGCAAGAGAGCTGGAGAGGGACTTTTATAAGAGTATGTAGTGACAGGACAAGGGGGAGAGGGTACAAACTGAAAGAAAATAGGGTTTGATTTGGTATTAAGAAGAAATTCTTCCCTGTGAGGGTGGGGAGGCCCTGGCACAGGGTGCCCAGAGAAGCTGTGGCTGTCCCATCCCTGGAAGTGTTCAAGGCCAGGCTGGATGAGGCTCTGAGCATTGTGGGAGAGTGGAAGGTGTCCCTGTCCATGGCAGGGGGTTGAAACCAAATGATTTTTAAGGTCCCTTGCAACCAGAGCCATTCTGTGATTTAAGATTCTATCGCAGGGGCTCCCTGTGCTGAATCCTGTCTGAACTGAACTGGCAGCAGGACAGATGCAGAACAGCCCTGCAGCACCCAGCAGGGAAAATAAATCCAGAAGAGCTTTCTCAAAGCATCTTAGGGCAAGAATCGTCCTTTCCAACCATGGCTGCACTGATTTTTTAACAGCTTCCTGCCACGTACAGTGCAGAATCAATACTGAAGACAATCAAGACAAGTTGATGAGCAACATGATAGAAACTCTCTTTTTCCTTTCTCCTGTTGCCACCATGAGACTTGGGGTTTGCTATAGGGCAAAAGCCCATTTGTGGAAACAAACCTTGGTAACTAATCTGAGATTCAAGTCACTTGGCTGCACAGTCTGTCTCCAAAACTGCTTTTCAAGCAGAGCTTCGCTGTGCATCGTGGTGTGGATGCGCAGATCCTCCTCCCATGTCCATCTCCTTTTACACCAGATGAGGCCAAATGTGAGAGGGCCCAAAATACAAGGGTTAAAGAGTTTCCAACAGGTACACCCAAATCAACAATAAATGCCAGGCCAAAAGGAAGCACAGAGCCATTATTATCACTGTAAACATCACCAAGGAAATCTCATCACTGACCAAGAACTGACAAAGGTATTTACCCCATGCATTTGCATGGGGTACCTATAGTGTGGATATGACTGTCACCTGCATGTGTGGTATTTATTCCATTCCTGGTTTTCCAGATGAGAAATTGAGACATCTTTGTGTATGCAGAACAAATCACTGACAAACTGGCAGGGAATTCAGTTCTTGAACGAAACCCAACTGCTACCTGGCTGTTAACTTCACACAATCTCTGGAACAATAAAAGAGTACAGAAATGTGGCTGGTGAGACTGGCAGGAGACTGGCTGGCGGGTTTCTGCAAAATTACTCACTTTTCATAGTGACAGAGTTTAAAAAAAAAAAAAAAATTAGTTTTAGAAAGTGTAGTAACACTTGATACAGTCAATTCTCCTGAGAGAACTCAGCAGAGAAACCATGGAAGATTCAGTCTCTTCTGCTTTCTGTTATTACCAGTAACAAGTTAGAGAATAAGTATTTCAGAATGCTACCCCGTGTTTCTGTAATTCGGGATGTACACAGTTCCATGAGATGAGGGTTAATCTTACTGCTTTTGGAGCAAATCTGTGAGATTCAAAGGAAAAAATGTTCGATATTTTAATTAAGGAACAGAAAAGAATAACACTGGCAGAGAAAGGGTTCTGTACCTCGATGCTCCTTTACTTCAGAGCCCAGTGTGCCACAGACAGCATTCAATTAAATAATAGTCTCAGCAATAAACAATGACAATACACAGAACACCACACAACATCACTCCTTTGGTTCAAAGTAATTCCAGTTTGTGACTGAACAGTTGTTAAGCAAAAACCTCCGACACGTGGCTGAAAACAACAGAACCTTCACATCCTGCAGCTGAAAAGGCAGGGAACAAACTGGCAGAGGAAATTTAGATTGCACATCCCATATGGAGTGGTTTTATTTCTTGTGCAGTTTGAAAACAGCATCAGTACCACTTTGGTATTCACCTGGAAAAGGCTTAGTTGGGAGAGCAGTCACTGCTTGTCCAAGGGAAGCTCTGTCTGAAAAGGCAGCAATTTCCAACGTCTCCAAACAAAATCATTTGAAACAAAAGCAAACAGAATAATTTGTTCTGAATTTTTTTTTTTCATGGTGCAGCACACCCAAGATACAGTTGTTTTCTCCTAGGGATGTTAATAACAGTAGTAATAATAAAAACATGCTGGGAGATGATGAGGCACCACAGCAAGGGCTGTGGTGAAAGTCACGATCCTGTCTCAAAGGAGTGCTCTGGGAAGATCAGCTTTTAGAGAGCTTTCTATTGCCTGGCCTAACCAAAGCCTTTCCAGGGGTTCTATTTTCCCCTCCTGAACATTATTTAAGGTAATTTTTACAGTAAGAACAATCACCCACTGGAACAACCTTCCCAGAGATGTGTCACTGGAGGTTTTAAAGACGCAATCAGACAGGATGCTGGTTAATGATGATTTTATGATTCTACCAACTCACCTATGCTCCATTTCCCCAAAAAAGGCTGGACCAGATCAATCATCTTTGGAAGTACCTCCCAGCCTGGGCTGTTCTATACGATTTTGAGGATACTGAGAGACTGAAGAGGAACATCTCTATGTGAACACCAACATGCAAGCACTCACTGCGAGATCCTTCCTTCTAAAATCACCTGGATTCAACCACTGCCAGAAAGGCAAGATCCTAGTGCCTGGATGGGAATATGGAGGCCAGGCAGCACAGGAGGGATGCCAGACCCCATAAGAGCACAGAAAACCAGGGGATCACATTAGGATAATTTTCTGAAGCCAGAGAGGTCTTTAATGGTCGATTACCTCTGAGCGCAACTCTTATCAAACAGGAAATTATGTGTTAAAATGATGCAGGCTGATTCAGTTCAGCACAAATGCCACTGTCAGTAGTATCAGCATAGAGCAGATGGACTCTGCTATGACAAAAAACCTCTTCCTCCCCAATTAAAAGCCTAATCACCATTTACATGCAGCTCAACAAAACTTTGATCTTGTAGAAATTCTGTATTTACCGTAACAACTCGACCTAGGAGCTCTCCGTTTGCTTTCCTTTCCTTTTTTCCCCTCTCTCCATAGTACCCTGCCAAAAGATAATGTGCCTTTACCAATTAGGCACCAAACACGGGGGGGAAAAGTTTCAAGTACATAAACAATATATTTCATAAATAAAACCTGGATTTCTCTTGCCCAGTGGGTTTGGTGTGAAACAAAAGCATTTGTGGACACGACAGCTGAGGAGAAACTGAACTAGCCCAAGCCAGTGGTGAAATAATCCAGGAACTGTACTCAGGATATTGGGAGGCTAAAAGATTACAGGATCTCACAGTATTTGTGTGAAAAGTACCTAAGGAAGACAGAAGTGGGTAGGGAATGAAAAATTCTCTTCTCACACTGCTAAAAGGTACCTCCTCTTTCTGATAGGCATCCTTGTCCCATCAACTACTGGTCCCTCCCATGCAGGTATTTTATAGACTTGTTGACATTTAAATAAAGGTAGTTTTGCTCCTCTGACACACAAAATCTGTCACCAGAAACCCCTTTCCTATCCAGGTCCTGCAGCTTTACACAGAGCCTGGCATACCAAGCCTCTGGACACAGCCATAGCACCAAGCAAACCACTGGAGGTTAATTTTAATATCCAGACATTTATACTTTGGGAGAAATTTGTTGTAGATATTATAAGGCAACCTTTAGGGGTCAAGTAGTCCATGTTAATAGAGACTTTCAAAGCTGAAGTCGTTCCTACTCATATTTTTTGCTAAAACATAGAACTTTTCCATAAATACGATAGGCACAGACAGGATTTTTACAACCACCAATCCATCCTCGCTGTCAGACACAGCAGCTGCTTTATCCTCGGGGAAAAAAACCCTTCAGCACAGTTCTGTGGCTCAGTCTGCTGCCCCAAAGGACCTTGTTCTTCAGCCACAGCTGGGTTGGCCCTTCAGGATTCCAGGCAACAACATTATATATATATATATATATATATATATTTAGATATATATTTAGATATATATATATATATTTAGTTTATTCCTTTTTGCTATCAGCTCGTTTTCCCTGTGGGAATAATACTATCTTCTCGACATGCAAAAGTCCAGACTGCACATCCGTGGCTGGAGAATGGAATGAAGGTGTAGTGTCAGCAAAGATGTGTCAGACCCAACCCACGATTTGCATCCCCAACAGTCATGCAAACCTCGCCCTGTAGGCTGGGGCACACTGACTCCCTGTGGCAGGACACGGAATATGCTTCAGACATTCCTTTTTCTTGCACTTCACACAATCGTGTGTGTGGCTGCGAACTTTGGAATTAAGTTTTGGGAACAGAAGGAACAGAATCCATACGTTATTTCTGTGAGAAAGGGCAACACGGGGATGAAAGAATTAATGAATCGTGTTGGTAACAGTGTGTTTCACACAAATACTCACCAGGAAGACACAGTAAAGTACAAAGACTATATATATATATATATGTGTGTGTATATATATATAAAAAGAATGCTTTCTCAAATGTTTATTACACGATGAAATAAGTCTAATTGAAAAAAAATTCACATCCTGAACTTCATCAAAGGGGACTGATTGCTCTTCAGGCCTATTAGCTAAAAGCAAGATTGAAAGAGCAGGTTTGAAAAATTACATGAAACTGTATCACATTCTTCTTTCAGTCTGTAATTGGTTTGATTGAAACTTGACTAGAAGACCATAGAAGTTTGCTTCAGCATTAGACCAGCTCTCTGGCTCAAGTAGCACTAACACTGTGTGATGGGTACAGGGTTTTTCCCATGACTAAAATGGAAATAATTGGTAATATTTTCTTCCACACCACACTCATGCCCACCCCAAAACCCCAAATTCCACCTACTTTACCGATGTTGTTAGATACAAGACCTAAAGAAGATAAGAAACAAAGACAATTCCTGTTTTGCCACTTTGTGTCTTCACATTTCAGTCTCTCCCAGCTGACCACAAGTACATTCCACCCACTGTGAACAAGGTCTTCAGATGCCATTTCCAGACTTGGAAAGAAGTGACATGGTATGGCTGAAAGGGTTTTTGTACATCACAAGTGCCGTAAAATTTAGGATTTCCCTGCTTTGGTTAAGGTGTGTGATGATGCACCTGTCAAATCTCAATCTTACTGCACAACTGCAAGGGGCTGCTAAATTTGTGGTGAGGTTTTTTTTTTTTTTTCCCCCTTTCTGTTATTTTTTGAGACAGTGCAAGGTCTAGAGACCGAGTGAGAATCTCAGACCGGGGTCTTGCAGGGTGATCTGCCAATTTCAGCTGAAATTTCATTGTATAAACATTTTCCCATCTCTGTTTGGTATCCAGCAAACAATCCTATTAGAAATTTTCCAAAGGTCTGTGTGTTTTTTTGTCTCTGAGTACTGTCCATGCCAGCACTTTGCCAAGTATAAATTAGTAGCTGTACATCTGCTGCTGCTGCTGCTCTGTCTGAACCGGCTGCTGGCCCGGCTGCTGCGGCGTGGCCGGCGCCGGGGGCTGCAGGACATCAGTCTGAGGCACTGACCTCCAGGCCAGGGGGTGCTGATCTGTGATCTGGTTGCCCAGGGGAGCAATGGAGTTCACCAGGGTGGTCAGGTTTATGAAATGGGCCACGGACTGAGGGTTGGGCGCCTCGGGCTGCGGCGGGAGCTGAATGTCACTCTGGCGGTTGTGCAGCATGGCCGAGCCGCTGACGGTGTCGAAGGTGACGGTCAGGATGGAGTTGTCCAGCTGCAGCTGGCGCTCCGGGGCGCTCAGGTGGCCCACGGCCACGGGCTGCAGGTTGGTGAACTGGGTGCCAGCTGCCGTGGTGATGGGGGTGACGGTGATGTTGGTGAGCCCCACGGAGCTGGACGGCGCTGTGACGTTTGGGTCGCTGAGGGTCACCACCACCTGAGGAGAAACACAAAGGTAACCTCAGCCTTGCAGCTTCCAACTGACCACCAAGTATCAGGGAAGTGCTGGTGGGCTCACATGATGCCAGCAAGAGAGGTCACGCACAGATGGGAACACAGGAAACTTGGAATGTAACAACTTCCACATGTAGAAATAAGATGGTAAAAGGAGAGAGGGATATGCAACATTTAAAACAAGCAGCCAAATTAACTTTCACTCTTTTAATCACAGCTTCAGCCAGTTAGTGATTATCCAGCAAACAAGTTGATGCTAACACTAGAGGAAATGAAAACAAACACGAGGAGCTTATTGCTCCAACTTCTTGAGTTTTTAAAGTCTCTATTCATCTTTTTGTTACCACAAGTTATCCAATCAGCTCCAAATGTTCCAATCACTCCTTTGTGATTTTTTTTTAACCAAAAGAAGGGTTATCCCTCTAAGCAATGCCATCCATCACCCTCCTCCTGCAGCTCACCTGTTGGATGCTCTGTACAGCTGAATTAGTCTCATCTCCAACACTCCCTGTGAATTCACTTTCCTTCTCTGTGTATTCACTGAAGGCAGGGTCCTCAGGCACTTGAGCTTCCTCCTCCTCCCCTGACTTTTGTTTTCGTTTCTGGCCCCGTTTAGGAGTTTTTATGTGCTGCTTCCCTTCTGGTAGTTCACCCTGTTCCAGGGCTAATTCCGGCTGCAGCAACACATTTCCAAAGAAAACATTAAGTCCTTTTGCTTAGTGAGTTCCAAGAAAGAGACAATTACCTGAAGCTGGTCTACTGTCAGTTCTCAAGCGAAGAAAACAACCTTTAGCAAAATCCTGACTCCAGGGATTGAGACCTCACCCTGTAATTACGTTTTGCCAGCACCCCTGTTATACAACCAAGCAGATCAGCAGCTTGTGGCTGCTTGGACATGTTCCACTGGGGCTGACTCTCCAAAAAAGCACATTCCTCACCCGTCAGCCCACGCCCAGCTATGTTATGTACCCAAAAAGTGATGTCCCACCTCACCCTCCAGCAGGCCTGGAACTCACCTGAACAATCCCAATTGAAGAGGCATCAATGGTCGTTGTCTCTGGCAGCGGCTCTAAATCATCAATCCTCACTGAAAGGATCTGAACACAAAGAGGTGTCAGCTGGAGAACTGCAGCAGTGCAAACCACAGTCAAACAGCACAGCATTCCCCTAAAAAACCCTGTCACCAAGCAAAAGTGATGTAATCTAACATTTTACACACACTATTTAAAACAGGGAGTTAACTGTGGCTTTTTAAAAAACAACCTTTTGGCATATCATCTTTTCCTTCTTGCTGAAATCCAGCAAAATTTAAACACAAAAAAAGACCATGTCCATTTTTGTATTCTAGACAGAAGACAATCCACTGGGAAGTGATGAATTCTACAGAAAACAACGTGTTTGGAAAAAAAAAAGTATTATGTTAGCATTTCAATTCATAAACCTATCAACTGTGTCCTACCTCATTATTTTCAGATGAATCTACACATCTCAGCTCATCAAAGAATAGAGACAAATTGCCCTCTGGATTTCAGATACGTAGCTGCATTTTAAATCCCCAAATCAATAAACAAAGCATTTTGTTGACTTCCTTCAGAGTCATCATGATAAAACAGCAAAGCAATGCTAATGAAAAATTGGTAGTTAAAAAAGTAGAAAAAGCCTCAAAGGGAACAGGCGAGCCTTAGTCAAACCTAAACAAGAAATGCTGAGGAGAAATACAATAGCTGTTCAGAAATTTAGAACACAGAAAAAACCCCACTGGGGTCAGACAAAACATCCCTCTAATCCAGATTGTCTCCAGTCAGCATTCGTCTTTAATACTGAGAATAATTTTCTGTCATCAGCAGATGCTGCCATCACCTCTCTATTCACCACTTCTTTCAGAGCATTTCTGAATACAGAGAACACAATGGGGAAAAAAGAATCCATTATACTCACTAATGGATGGAGACAAAACATGAAAAAACATATATTTAAGCCGAGGCAGAAAAGAAAAAGAGATTTAAATAATCAGAAGAACTTCATTTTTAGGGACTGAGAATCAGGTATATTTACTACTAAAACATAACACAGTGAAATGGCTGATTCAGTTAAGTCCATGCTTCACAGACACTACCTAAAATTGAGCCCAAAAGAACAGAAAAAAAAGAAAGAGAGAGGCAAAAAAAAGTAATTCCTTTCAAGCCAACGAAGGCCATAAACATTCTTTAAAAAAAATACTAAAAAAACAAAAAAAATTTCCACAATCCAGCACACAAACTCGCTCACCTCTGGGTGTTTACGCCTCATGTGTCGACTCATGGATGCCCTGGTAGAAACCTTTGTCCCACACAACTGACAGCTCTGGGCTTCCACCTTGTCATGGGTGAGCTGGATGTGCTTCTGCAGCATGTAATCAGTGACATACTTCTTATCACACACTGAACACGTCCACTGTTTTCCTACTGGTAGCAGAAGGAAGGAAAGAAACCCAATGGATGAGCATGGTATCGCCAAGGCCTCAATGAGAGGAACAATTTATGTTTGGTAACAGGATGTGCAACACTAGTTCCAAGACTGGCCAGTCTAAAGCAAAATTAAGGAGCAAAATTAAGGTTTTTTTGCTGGATACTGTTTTTTAGAGGGTTTACCTGTATGAATCAACTTGTGAGTCTCCATTGTGTTTCTCTCACTGAATGTCTTGCCACAGAGCTCACACATGAAATCTTTGATTCCTGCATGAAAAGCACATTTGGCACCTGTGAAAGCAGCCTAAAGCTATGTGGGACAATTCTGAATTTTGTATTAGTAACATTAAAAAAAAAATAAAAATCACAGACAAAAAGGCAGAAGCAGCCCAGCTTCACCAGCTGTTTTTATCTAAGCCATTCCACTATATCCAGCAGAAAATAAATCCAAGAGAAACTGATGTGGGGGGGTAAAATTTTGTTTTGGGAAATGACAGCCTGAAGAATAACTTAAAACAAACCCAACACTCTAGACCTACCCAAGACCAAGAACCTAAAATAAAGCAAAACTTGAAACCAACTAAACTGCATTTGTTTGTAGAACAAGCGGTCCTGGCTGAGGAGAGGACAAAATCTCACTTTTCAAAGAGCAGAATATGCATATTTTATTAGTTTTTCTCATATTTTCTGACTGTTCCATGTTAGAATTCTCACAGGAGGCATTCAACTGATTCAGTGTGATTTTTGTCCATCTTTGGAGTCCTCACCTGTGTGTCTCTTGTAATGCTTCAGCATGTTGACTTTCTGTGCAAATTTTCGGTGACACTCCTTGCACTCATATTCCTTAATCCCTTTGTGAAGCTTCATGTGGTGACGGAGGGCATGTTTTGTCTTCATTCCTGTGAGACAGAAGGTACAGGACACTTAGCCCACCACTCCCACCTTCAGGGGAGAACTCAGGCTCATGTTGTTAACCAACAGCTCTATTTTATATTTGCTGCGAGTCCACAGTTGCCTATTTTTAATTGTTTATGTAGCAGTGCACATTATCATTATTATTTTTTAATTCCAGAAAAAAGCTCTGGTAAAATCTGAGTAACCACTGATAGAGAAGCAAAACAGCAGGGACAAGCAAAGATAAAACATCCTCCAAAGTGTCAGATTGACTACTGCCTTTCACTAAAATACCAGCTCAGATTTGTTCAAGTTATAACACAAGCTATTAAAGAAGTCAAAGCGACTTTGACTCTTAAGGCTCCTACAGAGAGAAATGACTCTACTTCTTAAGCCTGAAAACAGACCAGAGTGAAAAAAAAAAAAAAAAAAAATCAACCTGCATTCACTTTTGTGCTGCAAATCAGGCATTCCTCAAGCTGACAGAAGCAAATGCTACTAAAATCAGTGCTGTCTTACAGGCCATGAAACCAAACTGTAAAGAATTAGGGTAGCTCATGTAACCATAACGCTCCTGATTAATACAGTTTCTACCTCTCAAAAATGCAGGATTTACAGCACTGCCACTATTCTCTGCATGGAAGTTGTTTTAATGCAGATATTCACCTGCTACTCAGTATCACAATGAATGGAAAACAAGGCATCAGACATACCTTTGCCACATTCTGCACACAAGTATTCTCGGATATTATCATGGACTCGCATATGTTCTTTTAACATGTCTTTTCTAGCAAATGATTTGCCACATTGCTCACAAGCATGACTTTTTACACCTTGAAAATAAATTTAAAAGACAACGTAAACAAAAAAAAGATGTTAATGAGTAATGTGCATCTCCTAAAAATTGATTAAAGTGGTGAATTAGAGGGCAACAGCCCACCTGTGCTGACAACCACACCTTTCATGCACATTGTAGCCCAAATTAAATTAGAAGACTTTGAAGAGAGAGAAAAGCTGGCTTTCTGTGTGAGAAAAAAAAAAGATAAAGCCTGAGGTAAGAGAAGACTAAATAGCATGAAATAGTAATGAGCTGTTAAAAATGATTTTGCAATAGCAGGTTTCAGCCTGTGTAATGGTGAGAAGGTGGCATGGATAAGAATTTGAGGAAGAACAGAATACAGGATTAGGTGAATCCTGCAACATATTAACTAGAAATTTGGATTGTGTGTCCAGGTCAAATCTCTTCATTAATATTACCTGCTTTAGAAAACTGCTTTACTCTAAAAGAATAAATATAATATTTATCTTATATACATATCTGTAACTTAAGAGGGAAAATTCTCTAGCAAAAACAAAGGAAAAAAAAAAAGGCAGGCACTGGCAACAGAAATTTTTCTTTAGTATTGATAATTATGAAGAAAGACAACATTTTTACCTGTATGTATAAGCTTATGTCTTTCCAGATTTCCTATACTGTTAAAAATCCTCCCACAGATTTCACATGGATGGATGTATCTGAAACCAAAGAGACCGAAAACTGTGATTCTTTTCTTGAGGCAGAGGTAATTCTCAGGCATCTCTGCCAGCAAGTGTATTTCATTTGCTTATACTAATGACTGTAAAAGTTCCTTGAACTGTAAATTTTTTTAACTGAGCCTTAAGAAACGCCTAAGCTGACTGCAAGCTTGGAGCAGTCTGGCATTGCTATACATTCTAATTTTTTAAAAAATATTTATTAAAATCATTAATTCATACTTTGCAAAGCCCAAACTGCAGGGCTGTTGACTCATCAATCTGTGTGAAGTCAATCACTAGCGACACGCATTTCAAGCTTTTAATAAACATTTTAACCCCCATTACGCAGCTATTTTAGTACAGCCAACTTCTCTAAGAGCACCCCAGGTGGCAGAACCATTAGAGCTCCAAAAAGACAGCTCTTCTCAGTGGAACAAGTCTTACTTCTGCACGTTGGGGTCGGGCAGGTTCTCCCTGTGGATGACCATGTGCGCGTGGTACGTGGCCTTCAAGGCGAAGCGCCGGTTGCAGATGCTGCAGCCATAACCCTTCTCCTTGTGCACGTCCATGATGTGCTTCAGGTACTCCTTCCCTCTGCCAAAGGTCAGCTGGGGAATGAACCAATAGTGAATGGAAGGGGGAAAAAAGTCCTCGGGCACAGCAGTGACCGGGTAACGCATCGCCGGGACCTCGAGCAGACATAAATATCCCATGTACCGCTAAAGATCCTGTGTGCCACGGGATGAAAAATCTCTGAGAGCTGGATTTAGGCCTGAAACTCTTTGGACATTACAAGCACGCTGCTACAGGACATCAATTCACTCTTTTCTCTAGCTGGAGATGGTATCTCCACTTCTGCACAAGAAGAGGACCTCAAGCTGTTCGTGCACTGAGGAACAGCCTTGAGGAGAGAAACGTTTAACCTCCACCAGCTCACCTTGAGTAGTGGGAGCAATTTTGGTCACCACAATATAAGGAAGATATTAAACTATTGGAGAGTGTCCAAAGGAGGGCAATGAAGATAGTGAAGGGTCTTGAGGGGAGGCCATATGAGGAGCGGCTGAGGGCACTTGGTCTGTTCAGGCTGGAGAAGACTGAGGGGAGGCCTCACTGCAGTTACAGCTTCCTCAAATGGGCAAGAGGAGGGGCAGGCACTGAGCTCTGCTCTGTGGTCACAGTAACAGGACCCGAGGGAATGGCCTGAAGCTGTGTCAGGGCAGGTTTAGGTCGGATATTAGAAAAAGGTTCTTCCCCCAGAGGCTGTTTGTGCACTGGAACAGGATCCCCAGGATCTGGTCACAGCCCCAGCCTGACAGAGTACAAGGAGCATTGGGACAGTGCTCTTGGGCACATGGTGACTCTTGGGGATGGTCCTGGGCAGGGCCAGGAGTTGGACGTGAGGCACCTTGAGGATCCCTTCCAACTCAGAGTATTCTGTGATAAGAAGGACGTCACAGATGGAGAAAATGTCTGCTGGGCTCTAGGAGCATGGTGAGCTCCTGTCTGCACCATCAGCTTTGGCAGCAGCTCCAGAAGGGCTGGAATTTCCAGGCACTGCAGGGCAGTGACTCTGGCTCAGCTCCTGGAAGTGCTGCAGCTACGACAGACAGGTGCTGCACTACTGAGCTCCAGACCTCACATCCAGAGGTGCTCCAGCATATCCATATGTGCTCCAGCATGCCAGGGTGAAGTGCCAGAATGACATGACCTCTTGCTCCAATTTGCCCTGAACTAGTCAGGGCATTTCTGACAGCACTGCACAGCTTGGTGAAGATGTACTTTGAGATCAGAAAAAAAAAATAGATTTTTAAGAGCTCAGAAGAGAGATTTCTCCAAGTCTCATCTGTATATTGTTCTGCTTTTGGCTGTTCAGTTTCCCCATCTCCTCACATCAAATCCCATTTCCCACAGCTGTTCCCTTACACAACTGTTACTTCACAAACACCTGCAAAAGCACTAAAAAAACCCCAACTTCCAAAAAGACCTTTCTGATTTGAATGGCTCAGCTGCCCTCACTTGGAAGCACATAATTTTATATAGTTTATGTACCCATGAAGTGTCAGGCAGGAAAATCAGCACAGTGAAAAAGCAGTGATGAGCTGCTGTGACACCACACCTTCTCATGCTTACTGACATAAGCTTAAAATCAGTTTGCACTTAAAACCAGCTCCCAGATAAGAACAGAAAACTGAAATATTATTATCTCCAGGTCTTAAAATGAAGATAAAGTAAGAACTTTCACCACATTAAGTGTGGGCTGTGAAATAAGCTCTGATTTCCAGGGGTCAAATCAGTGGCTAAACAACCAAAGATCCCCTGTCCCTGTGTCAGTTTTGCTGTTCTCACTGACTGGTTTTGCACCCCACCTGCCCCAGCACAGTGTGCTCACCCAGGAAGGGCACAGAGTCCTTAAGGACTCTGTTATTTCTTTACAAACTGGCAAAAGCCACGCAGTGTGGGGTTTAAGAAGTCTTCCTCTCAGCTAACAACTGAGTAAATTATGTTCCAGCAGCAGTGGGTATCCACTAGAGGACTATGTAATCTCATAAAAATTAATCAGTTTGTGGACTCTATCAATCAGAAATGCTGTAACCATTTTAAGTTGCACATAATTAAAAGGTAATCCAGGATGTGAGTGTTCCTTTATTGATCCTTCCTCCAGTTTTGCTTGTTTTCTTCCACAGGAAAGTGAATGTATCTGTCCTTCCCTTTTTAAGTGTTTAGCATCGCCCTTACTGGACACCACCTCAGTTGTTATGGAATAGCCTCAGTTCACAGATTAGAGGTAACAGCACTGCAGAAGACAGCAGACCTGTGGACTGGACTTCCCTTTGAGAGCCCTTAATGTTATTTAAAATTCTGAATGATTTATAGACACCTCCACTCCCTCCCCCATCCCAAAACAAGTTAATTTGAAAGTATTTAAAGCTACCTGGCACCTTTTGCAGCTATACTTGTGAGGCTCTGAATCTGCACTTTCATCAGAGTTGTCATCGTTTTCCTCTGACGAGATTCCAATTTTACCAATGAACTCTTCCCTCTGGTGATCATCCATTAGGGCTATGTCCTGTGTAGAGTGGGAAAGAATATTTTGTTTTAATAGATGAAACTTCTTCAGAAGGCGATACCTGGTCACCTTTTGTTGCCATGCAGACTGCTTTGCATTAACTGCTGTAATATTATTTATTTAGAATATCCTCCTGCTTCGTTCAAGCCAGAGTTTCTCTGTCCAGGACCACACAAGGAGTAATTGTTTATTCAAACAACTAATATTAATTTTTTTACATATAAAAAGAACTTTAATGTAAAGAGACTCAGCTGGTACAACAGCACATCTATAAAAGCATCTTTATGAGCACCACTGAGTGATACAATTCCCTTTTAATTTAATTCCTTACAATTCAGTGCTGTCAAAACAATCTGCCTTTTCTAATTGATTATTAACACAATACCTTAAAATGGACATGAATATGATCTCTCAACACATCCACCCTGAAAAATTTACGTCCACAGATCTCACACGTGTATTTCTTGTCTCCATGTGTTAGAAGGTGTTTGTTCATATTGCTCCTACATGAAAATACCTAAAAGGAAAAGAGAAGGAAGGAAGGATTTTTGGATCATGTCCAGCAGGGCTACAGTTCTTTGCAACCTATCCAAGGGAGAACACATTTACTATCTCTTTTTTATTCATTCTGGCCAGAAACATGCAGGAGCTCCTGTTAACCAGCCAGCAGTCTGCCTTGAAACTGCTGGCATGGCAAAATCCAGGGGCACAGTTCCAAGGAACTGACTGAAACTGAACATTCATCAGGGGTGGGCTTCCAAAAAAAGCTGCAGCAGAATTACACAGGGCAGAATTTGAAATATTTAGACTGTGTCTTTTGAATCATGAACCTTCCATTTATCTCTAAAAAGATAAAGCCACAAAATCTACCTTGACTGATATGAAACATATCCAAAGCATCAAAACCAGAGGTCTACACAGCAGCTTAAGAGTTCCTGAGTACCTTTTGCACCATGAATCATTAAACATTCATAAAATCACAAGTTAAACCCACACTCCTTGTGACAGCAGTGACTTAAGATCACGAGTGTTGAACATGTAAATGTCATGACCACGCCACGAATTCACTTTTACTCCCCATGGAAAACGATTCCCAATGCACACAGTCAGCTCCAGCTGTTTACAACCAGCCAGAAAAACTCCACTTTAAATAACATAAGCCATGAGATTCCACTGACACACACAGTGGCCATGTGACACTCTACATTGTGTTGCATGTCCTGAGTAAACTTCAAGCCTGAAATGCAGTTTTGTTCCTATCTTTGTCCTAACAGCTCCCACCGTCCATGGCCACAGTGGGCTTGGATAAATAACAGAGCTACAAGTGTTTGAAGAGGAATGTCTTGACTGGACTCCACACCCTCCCTGGGCAGCTCTTCCAGAGCTCTGCCACCCTCAATGGGAGGAATTTCTTCCCCATGTTGAGGTGGAACTTCTTGTGTTTTATTTTATGGCCACTGCTCCTCGTGCTGTTGCTGGGGCACCACTGAACGGAGTCTGGCACCATCCCCTCACACTCCTTGGAGATATTTAAATGGATGGATGGATCCCCTCAGTTTTCTCCTCTCTAGACTGAACTGCAGCACCCCTGGAGCTACAATGCAGAGCCTCTCATGGCACACCTGGCACAAGCTCCTACCTTCCCACACACGGGGCACCCCGAGGGCTCCTTCTTGTAGCGAACCATGTTCTCCGTGCTGTGCTCAAAGTCTTCTCTCTTCACACGCCTCACCCCTTAACACAACAGTCCCCATCAAAAAAACAAAACAAGAAATAAACCATGGCTTTCCACTGCAGTCTGCAGGCCCTTTCAGGAGGAGACTGGGAAGAAGAATGAAATGCTGGGAAGAGCCTCAATGCAGGGTTTAATTGCTAACGAAAGGGTGATTTCTAAATTAAAAGAGTGTTTTAAGAATAGAGAAGCAGTCTGCCAAAGCGATGTATTATGGCTTATTGGTTATTAAACCAGCTGTAAAGTGTCTGAAAATCCTTTTGTCAAAAACATTTTCGTCAACACCAGGAAACAGGCAGATCTAGGAGGCCTTGGCACTTCAATCTGGTATGTGGCTCAGAAATTCACCCTCCCTAAGGAGGAGAGGGAGTCTCTAAGGACAGATGCAACCATCCAGCATCAGCTTTAATGCTCAGAGAAGATTTCAGACCTCTTTCTCTGCTACTTTCAGGAGGGCAGAGGGCTCCTGCTCTTCTGTGACAGCTAAAAATGAGACACTGCCAGTGTCATAGAGCCCCTTGTCCTCTGGTTCTCCTCTGGTTCTTAACACAAATTAGACAATCTGGCTGCTTTTTTTTTAAATCACCTTTGGTTTTAACATCTAGATCACTAAAGGCATTCTAATACATATTTAGCAATCTACCAACTTTTTCCAGTCTTTGAGTACCTGTAACATCCTTAGATGCTTGAGATTTTGAAGAGTAAACTCTCATAATCTCATTTTCATATATTGCCAAGTGTTTCAAAGATACCATTCCACTGACACTATATTTATATAGTAGTCACTCTCAGCTGTACATGGCAGGTTAACTCTCTGCCTTCAGATTTTCAAGCTGCCACATAAATTTTAAAACAGAAGGAACAGAATGCCAAGAAAGAAAAATATATCATTAAAATCAGCCAGTCTAAACTGCTGCCTAATAAGCCATGCAGCTTTCACATGACTGTTAGTAGCACTGGATCCACTAATGTTATTTTTCATATATGTCACATCTTGCTGAAACTTGCAATTCTTGATCAGGTAACTGATAATAATAATAATAAAAAGACAGCTACCATCTTGAAGAATCTAATGCACACACTCATTTCCTTAACCTGCCTACCTCTACTGCTGTTTCAAGAGTAATAATGAGGTTGATCTGCAGTAAATTTACCTTCCAAGTGCCGTCTTTGATGGTCCAGCATGACATCCTTCCTGTAGAACATCTTATTGCAGATCTCACATGCAAACTTCTTATCCCCGTGCTTTTTCTTGTGTTTTGAAAGGTTGCTGTTTGTAGAGAAGAATCTGAAACACATCTCACACTGGAATGTCTTGTCATCTGCAAGCAAGAGAAACCATGCAGCTCTTTACAGCTGAAAAGGGGTTTTGTATGTTTGTGAGACAGGTGGTTCTTCTGTTGGATCTGGGTTTTAGCATGTACTCCATCACTATGCTCTAAGGGCAGTTACCCGGGTGATTCTGGACTGAACATTATCGTGGGGCCATAAAAGTAACCAGGATGTCGTTTTCTGAGCCTAAGATCACTCAGCAGAAATAATGTGAGTAACCACAAGGGATGGCTATGGGAGAAAAGGACAGGTTGTAGTGATACTAAGAAAAAAACATTTAGAGACTACTGTAGGTATAAAGCAGGAGAAAGCTGAATAAAACTGTAATCCCAGAAAACTGCAGATTATCACTAATACTGGTCCCCTTTCCAGTTCCTCTGTTGCAGAGGAATGAAGTGGAACTTAATTTCAGGGAAAAAAATGAAACAGAGATGATGACAGATTATCTGTGAACAAAGGAAACACCAGAGAGGATATTACACAGGTGAGCAGGAGATACTAAAAAAACCCAATTCCTAAGTGGATGTGTTGCTCTACAGATTATTGGTTACACTTTTTTTATCAAAAAACCAGGTTGCTTCTTGTGATGATGACCAAAACCTAAATCCCTACTGCCCTTCTGTAGTTTCTCTGCTGAGATGGATTTGGGGAATCTTCCCAGAATGGAGCAGAGATGCCAGAGGAACAGTTCTCCATTCTCACCTGTCCTGCAGTTGTGGAATTCCAGCGCGCTCTCTATCCGAAAGGCCTTTTCACACGTGGTGCACTTGTATCTGTACTCACTGTCCACCTGAGGATCACAAACAGGAAAAACCAAGTCACGTCTGGCAGAGAAATTCTAAACCTCAAATACTACTTCTGTTTTCTGACCTTTCCTTCACTTTTTATTCCTTCAAGAGGGCATTTAACTACACATTAGTGCAAAATTCTGATGCTATATCATACTGCCATGTGAGCTATAAAACAACCCCAAAGACCATGCTCCTGTGTGGATGTAGCAGCCTTCCTGATATTGCCCTGGTCCAATACAGAGACAGACTGTTTGAGAAGCAGGATGTGACCTGACTCATCTTCCAGATGAGACAGCAGCAATCTGAGAGTTAAGGACCCTGGTGCCAAGCAACAATGGAAATCTTCACTATTAAGGTGCCACTACGGGCGTGTTTAATATTTCTATGGCAGCAGCATTGAAAGGCAGAGTTCACACACTAAAGGAATGATAGGTGGGGAGAAATTAAACAGGACAAGCAAACAAGACTGGAACAACCCTATTTGGCAGCCTAACTCAAGTCAGATCTCACCTCTGTATGATGCAGGTCCAGCAAATTCCAGCTTGTCTTGCTGGAAGTGACGTCTGAAAGCAATTTTCTAGAGGAAAAGGGCTTGCATATGCTCAAAAGCACTTTTCAAATTCATCAATTATTCTAAGATGTTAGCAGTCCCTCTCTGTCCTTTCTCACTCACATGGAGCTGCCCAGCTCACACCTGGAATCTCACTATGCCTTTCCACATAAACCCTGCAAGAGCCTGAGAGCCCCCTGCACTCACTTCGTTCCTGCTGTGCTTGTATGAAACGTGCTGCTTCAAGCTCTCCTTCCTGCTGAACAGCTTTGCACATTCCTCACATTTAAACAGTTTGTCACCTGAGGGGATCAATCAAGATGAAAGGGAAGTAGTCAGTGATTGTTCATAATCAACTCCAGGAAAGGCAGGGGAAACCAAAGCACAAGCAACTGCAAACAGGCTAGCGATGAAAAATTTAGTAATCCACGAGATCTAAGTTGTGGATTTTAACCATTTCCAACGATTTTGGTTTAGTTCCCCCACCCTTTTTCAGTGATGATTTTTCATGGAACCCTTACAACCCTTACAACTCTTACCCTTATAGGACACAGACCCCTGGAATTGCATGCAGCAGGTGGGAAAACACTCAGCTGACATTCACACAGCTATGTCACCCATGTGCCTGTGAAGGCGGGGGTGATATTTATGTATACATTTAAAGGCAGTAAGAGCTTTGGAAAAAAACATCACATCCTTGCCCTTCATTTAAAAGATGTACCTAACTCAAACTGTAAATACTTTTAACTTCAATTTTGCACGATTATCTTCTCATGCTTTGGTCTGAAAAATTAAAATAGTTTCCTAGAGAGAGTTAAAAGAAATAAAAAAGCAAAACCAGCTCTCTTATAAATATGTATCCCAATACCTACAACGAGCCCTGCTGGTTAACCCAAAGGCGGAACCAAGACACAAAATCAATGGCCAGGCAAGGGAAAAGCCAACCCACCGTGAGAACGGATGTGCCTGCTGAGGTTGCTGCTGTTCTGGAAGATCTTACTGCAGATGCTGCACTGATAGACCCTCTTGTGCTCCCCCAGCTGCTTTATCAGCTTCCGCCGAATTCCGTGTCTACTGGAGAGAATTAAACTTCTTTTGAGGGACATGGTGTTTTGGTGATGAACAAACCTACTGGATTAGAGAAAAAGGCAGGGACTGAAAGCTATCCCACAGGTTGCAACAGAGTTCCACCAGCTGGCAAAAGCTAGAGGAGTGCTCAGCTCAGCTCCTGGCAGGAGGGAGGGGGCCTGGATGGAGCTTCCCCAGCTCCAAGGTGCTCCCCTGGCCACTCCCTGGAAGCTGCAGATGTCACTCCCTCCAAACTACCTTCACCCAGCACCAGCGAGGCAAAAAGCAGCAGCAGAGGTTCTCTTTGCAGGCCTCTCAGAGGAACAGAAAGGATCTGTTCTGCCCATCCTCTGAAAACATCAGCACTATCTCAGCTTAGGAAGCCCCCACATAAAAAGCCTATTTGAGCAGAGGGCAGCAGGGTGCCAGGCAGCAGCACTGTGCCATTTCCCAGAACAACCACCTGCTGAAATGCCTTTTTGATGGCTCTGTGTCTGCTGAGGACTTCAATATATACCATAACTACCTAATTCTGAAAAATTGAGTGCTCTATTATACAAAAAAAAAAAAAAAAAAAAAAAAAAAAAAAAAAAAAAAAAAAAATTCAAAAGGCCAATTTTACCGAGACAGAAAGACATAGAAGAATCTGAATTAACCAAGTGATACTTAAGAGTCTCCCTGAGGTTCTGTTATACTGAAGTCTTCCCCTCCCACTGCTCTAAATCTGAAGTATCACATGCAAAATCAACATGAAGTCATTCATGAGCTAAGATGACAAGCAAGACTGAACAATAATAATGATTATCATATTCTGAAAGAACAAATCTCTTTGCCTGTCTTATCACTAACATTCAATGGGAGTAAATTTCACCTTGCAGCTGCAGGAGGCTTTTGGAAACACATTGAATAAAAGCAGTAACACGATGAAAAAAGAAATTTTCATTAATGTTACATTCCAAAATCCTACCACGGTCTTCCAGTGTACAAGTGGCACTCAAAATCACCTCTTGTAGCAGCAGCACCACACAATTTTATGCTGATAAAAAAGAGCACCTGTGGACCCAGAAGTCGAGCAGAACTGTTGCATGCGACATCATCTTAGCTACAGCTACGAGGAAATTCTGCATCCCAGAACACTTA
The DNA here is from genome assembly GCA_013397775.1 of Eulacestoma nigropectus. Classification (NCBI taxonomy): domain Eukaryota; kingdom Metazoa; phylum Chordata; class Aves; order Passeriformes; genus Eulacestoma; species Eulacestoma nigropectus. The sequence continues at coordinate 389,435 of VZTE01002100.1, forward strand.
CTTTGCCACTGAGTTGATGCTGTTTGTGGTGCTCGGCATCTTTCCTAAAACCAAATCCATAATCCTCTCTTCTGGAGCTGGAAGCAGGGCCACCTCTTCTGGAGGGACCTCGGTGACAGCGTCAGCCACACGTTCCACTGCAAACACAGCACAGAAATAAATACAGCAGTAATGTGGACAGCTGGAAGTAAAACCTCAAATGCAGAATTTGTAGTAAGATGTGGAACTGGACAAATTAATTGTCCACAAACACATTCAAAGAATCATAGAACAGTGTGGGTTGGAAGGGACTCTTAAAAGTCACCCAATCCAACCCCCTGCCATGGGCAGGGGTATCTCAGCTTTTTCCAACTTCATACCTTTCCAGCCTATTACTGAAGGGTCAATTGACCATGAATCATGGAATTTCCTATTAGAATGTCCCTTCAAGGAAGGTAAGGACCTTTCTAGACTAAAATTAAGGTAGAGAGAGAAAGATTTGTCCTCTTGAGAGGAAGGATGCTTCCTCTCCCGTTCCTTCTTGCAGGTCTCATAACCACTCCCAGGAGAATGCAGGTGATCCGAGTGTAGGTGCTGCAACAAGGCCCTCAGAAATAATTAACAAAACTTGTAAAGTGTCAGCTTTAGTGATCTAACTAAAATCCTCCATCTTGTCTCTCTGCTGCTTTTCAGGCCTTTCTGCAAAGGCATCGACACAGATGTATAAGCAGATGTATTGCTTAGCAGTTTCTAGATTTCTGTTTTACCTGCAAAATCTTTCTCTTCATCAATGACAAGAGGTGGTTCAACTTTTGCTGTTTTGGCCTTTCTTCCCCTCCTGGCCTTTCTCCTCGAGTCTGTGCTGGCACTGGCTTCATCACTTGCCACCAGCTGATCCTCTGGTGCAGCCTCTCCTGCTTTCTCAGCATCGTTTTGGCTGCTGGGAGGGCCACCTTTGGCTTGTTCCAGGTGACTCAGCAAGTGCTCTGGGTGGATGGGGAAGAACAAAAGAATAAGGGAGAAATCATCCTTAAAATACTCATATGGAACCAGCTGAAGCCCATCTATCAGGTCCATCTCACTTTGCAGAGACTTACTTCAAATTATTGCAAAAGCAGTCACAATAACTTCACAAATCAAAGCATACAGTTTATTAAACAGTCATAAGAACTGCATTTTTAAAGAGATTTGTTGGTACCACAGTAAGAAGTTTGTCTTTCTAATAATGGGTATGTTTTTCCAAATGCCCAAGGTATTTAAGGACCTAACTCCCCTTTTCAAAAATGATTCATCGAATGGCCAAAGCTTCTAAAAAGTTTTAAAGTTCTTCTGAAAACTGCATAAAATAGCTGCGAAAGAAATGCAGAAAAAAATATGTACTTCATTAACTTGACTAAATCTGTGCCATAAATACCAGATGGACAGTATCACAAAGTATAATCTGGCATCACTGACCTTTACACTGCCCATGCAGCTCCCTATCCTTGATTTTCCTGACAGTCACGTCCTCTCCTAGATCACAGTTTTGTTTCTTGTAGATTCAGCGTTACAGTTGTTTGTCCAGAGACTGAACACTGCCATGCTCAAAACATCCAAAATATCCCTGTTCTACCTTCCCTACTACTCCTTTCCTAAAGGAACACGAAATTTAAAGCTTCTATCTTACTGCACCATGGATGGTGCGTGGCTTCACAGCTGTGGAAGAGCAGAATTCTGCTGATGATTCTCAGAGCTCTCCCATGAATTTCTAGCACTTCCTACCTGTCAGCAGCTGGGGCTCTTGGAAAGCAGATGAACACACTTTACACGTCCATTGGTTGGGCTTTGCTTCTGCTGTTCCACTGCCTTCTGGAGTGTTCACTAAATCACAACAAGAAATACTGAAAAGCTTTGAAAATGGGAAGGTGCTAAACCCCTGCAGCTTTGTTTATCTTGCAATAACTCCCTGAGTATCACAAGGTACAATTTAAGCAGCAAGAGGCCCTTGGGGGCAGCTGGGACCACTTCAGGATTTTCCAAACATGAAGAGCTGAAACATCAGGAGATATAAATGATGCCAAGAGAGAGTATCAATGCTCTTGTAAAGTCCTGAGGGTCTCTTTATCACTTTCTAAAGAACTGTGTTCATAAAAGGCATGACATAAAGCAATTTTTAGCACCTTTAAAACCAGAGTTACCTGGCTTCTTCTAGGTTAGCTGAGGACAGAAGCAGGAGAAGCCTCCTTGCTCTCTGTGAAGGGCATTGCAGAGTAAGAGCATTAGGATTAATGGAAGTAAGGGTGGGGACAATGAAAACCTGTGTTTGAGCAGCTTCATTAATTGGATGTGCTATGAAATCACCATATTAATACTTTAATTAACACATCAACTCAAGAAAGGTAAAGAAAATGAAGAAATTAGGGCAAAAATGGCTCTGGAATAAAAAAAATAAAATAGGAAAAGCTACTCTGTTCACAGTCCTTTGTATTTCAGTCCTTAGATGATACCTTTGAATTTGTCAAGAGGATCTGATAAATCTGGACTGATTCAGAGAGTTTTTTGGCACACAAAAAGCTGAATATTCCAAAGTGTACCAGACTCTTCCTCCAGAGGAGGATGATATTGAAGTCAGGGCAAGTGAATGGCAACACAGGGAATTCAAATTGTGCCTCAGTTTCTGCTACAGATTTCCTGGATGATCATTACATGTCAGTTCATCTCTCTCTGCCTGAAGACCTCATCTGTAAAGGGACAGTAAAGTTCTTCCTTCTTTTCAGTGTTGGTTCTTAAACCAAAAGAAAGGATTCTCTGAGGCAGAGGTTGTTTCCTGCTACAAGATACATTTAACACTCTGCACTACAGAGGTGTGATCTCAGCCACGCTGCAATAAATAAATAAATAAGAAATGACTTGGCAATGCAGCAACAGAAATTCCTTCTTCACAGCTACATAAAGAACTTCTTGAGGGCTCTGTCCAGGAGGACAAAAGCTGCAAACCAAGATTCTGCCTAAGTTAATTGTCCCTGACTCTGCACCTCCCTTGCTCCTTAGCTGCTCCTTGCACTGGTTTGTCAGGAAGAGTCAGGTCCTTTTTAGGTTCCCACTTCCTCAGGCTTCCAGGGCAGCTGCAGGGCAACCTGGCTGACTTGGAACCACAGATCTGAGAGCTGGCAACTGCTTGGTAAGACTTGAGGCAAACAGAACCCAAAGAAGAAAATTTTGTTTTGGAAGCACCAAAACACTACATCAGTGGGAACACTTCAGGGTTCCCAAAATATAATAGGCAGCATTTTGTTTCTATTGAAGTTGGACTTTCAGGCAGTAGGCTGAAGGACGTAGGAGGGGCTGTTCCAATTCTTCACAGTTTACCGCCCCAAAAAATCAATAATGCCAAACTGAGAGATGACTCCCCAGTCAACTTCACAGTTTAGCTGTGACAGAATCCAAGCTGATAAATGGATCCTCTGATGAATTGCTCTGTACACATCTGCAACAACTCCCCTCCTCTCCCTCCTGGCTACTTTTACTACTAGTAAGCAAAATTTAGGAAAATAACCTCTTAAAGAGCAGACTCAGAATGGTTTTCTTTTGATCCTGGGTACTCTTGAGTGTACTTTTTGTACACTCTTTGTGTTAAGTGGGTTCTTAATTTCACTGTTCCACTTAGCAGAGACTGGGTGGGGGGAGCACTGCTTCGTAATGAATCCTTGGGACAGAGCTCCTATGACACTACCAGGCATTTCCTCAGCCATATGTTCTCTGCCAAGGGAATATGTATTGCTTCTAAGTGTATTTAAATTTGAGTTTCTGTAATCTAGAACAGTCTGAACTCTAACAGTGGCATACACTGTGGTATTATTGTAATTTGGGGATGGCCAGTGTTCTTGCCATTTCCATTTACCCACAGTCTCATGTTTTCTTCTAGAACCTGGCCTGATCATTTGAACTACTACACTTTGTACAGGCAGAATGAACATTTTCTTGGGGATTGCTCCCACTCCAACACTAACCACCTCCAAAGTCAGGAGCACTTGTGGTTTCCATGAGAATCATCTGCATAAAAGTTTACTGGCCCCTCTGTCACTTTTTAACCTGTATATGTACTTTAAGCACTGTGCCCATGAAAATTAAAAGAAAAATCCAGGCTTTCAAATCCTCTCTAAATCAGTATTTCCCAAAAGTTATATATCCGTAACACATGTGTACAAGTGTTACACCTAACAGCTCTGCAGATCTGTACCTGTCCTCTATCTCCCTTAAAAGCACTGCAATTTTGCATACCTGCTGGATCAGCTGCTAGTATGCTGGATTTCTTGGTTTTTTTATGGGGTAAGACAGCAGATGAAGGTTTTGAAGAGACCTTATTGTTCCCCTCTTTATCAAATTCCATCGCTACCAAGGACGTATCTGTGAAGAAGAAAAACAGTTCATCTTTACTTTCCAGACCCTTTGACTCTTGCTCTGTGCTGAGGGCAGTAACCAGAGTCAAAAAGTTTTATTCTGTAACAGGCCTGCAAATAACATCCTCGTGTAAAATTTTAACCAGGGCATTCTTACACCTGATCTCATCCATCGTGCCTTAAACATTCTGGAGTGTACAATGGAAGTGCTGAACAGAGAGGGCAGGGCATACTTAAACAGTATTTTTAAACACCCATAACCCCACCAAAATACAGAAACAGGTTAAAATAAAGAGAGAAAGGATGAAACCTCTCAGTTAATATCAACTGGAAGCATCTCAGAGTTCAGAAACCTGTCAACTGCATTGCTTCAGCTGTAGCACTTGGGACTCTGCTTAGAATCAAGGGCAGCCATAAAGCTGACACTGGTGGCAATGGCCTCTCCCCAAGCATTTGTCACCCCAAATTACACCCAGCAGAGCAGTAATAACATCCAGGGAGTACTCCCAGCTCAAGAGCAGGCAGAAAACGCCCTTGCAATGCTAAAGGATCTTGCCTTTCAGCTGTAGAAATGGAAAGGTAGGAGAAAACAAAGGGGCAAAGAACAACGGACTTGTAGCAATTCTAATTCAGATTCTAAAATATCTGCTGCCTTTCTTTCCCATGCACACCCACATGGGTCTTACTCTAGTGGGTCCCACTTGAGGCTGATTAAGATAAATGTAGTTTTTTAGAACTGTCTAACAGTTCTGTGCAAAACCAAAACATTTTCACTGCAACTGAAGAATGGCTTATTTAGCAAATCTGCATGCAGATTTCTCTGATAATTGAGCTCCTTTGCTGTTCTACCCAGAAATGTTTTTGATATAACCACCAATTCCTTAGTTAAGGACTATTTACCCAGTCTGTTCACTCTGAAGAGGCTGAACCATTAGCTAGGCCAGCTGTTTGTAAAAACCTGGCTGTATCGTGGTGAAGAAGCTACGCTTTCCTCTTGCAGGGCACCCACGAGTGCAGGCTGGCCTGACTCTGCAGGCTAAGAGCCTACTGGATCAACAGCACTGTCAACTCCAACAGCCAGGGGCTATGAGTCCCTGCCAGCACTGGGCCCTTAGGAAGGAAGAAAGGCCCCCACACATACCATTGGCAACACTAGTGACCTGCTTCAGCACTGGCTTTTCCATTTTTTTGGCGTAAAAAGCTGCATACCACACTCGCAGCTCAGTTCCCGGGGGGATGTCCTGGGAGGTGGTGAAGTAAATGTCATTGTCATGCTGGAAGGCAGTTAAGTTTTGATGCTCATACTCGGTGGCTGGGCGCACCATCATCATCCAGTTGCAATCATCTTCGTTTGTGGTGTCAAAATACACCAGGGGCCCCTCCTTCTGGAACACCTGCCAAGCAAAATGTGCATAGAATAAAAACCTTGAGAAATGATACAAAGTTAAGGAAAGAATTTTTAGTTTCTGCTTTTGCAGTGGTTTCTTTCCAATGTACATCAGGGACGAAGCAAGCCTCAAGTCTTGCAGCAGGCATCTTTCACTTAGTCACACCTTCAGATGAGTAAGTCTGAGACAGACAACCAGGAGCAAGATGGGAACAAACTGAACAAAATCATCCCAAGAATTCCTGCTAAAGCCACCAATTTCTCAAAAAAATTACTGGATACATGAGTGGAGGGGTATCCAAACAGCCATCAGCCCAAGGCACATTTCTAAATCTTTACTTCTGAGATAGGTATTAGTGCAAACTAAGACTGAATTCCATTCTTAATGTAGCATTTTTCCCACCAAAACTTGTCAAGAGAGGAATAAAACAAATGCAAGACAGAAAAAACCTCACTTATTCTGCACGGACCATAAACCTAATGCACATGTGGCTCATTAGGCAAATTCAATCAAATTGAAGAGACTCATTAAAAGAGCTGAGCTTCTAGTTTGGTTCTTCTGTTCCTTGCCCAGAGAATGCTTGTTTAGCTCATCTCTTACAGGGCACACCTAAAAGATGTTCCAAATAATCCCCCTACACACATCTTTTTTTTCCATCATGTTAGACAGCATTAATTCACCACAGGTAAAACTGACTCCTTGCTATTGCTTTTCATGTTCTGTGCCTTACCTTCAGGGGAAAAACTGATTCTTTCTCCAGCTTGAGAACTCTCTTGCATTCAAAGGGGCCAAACTGGGTACGTTTCACCAGCTGAGTCAGTGCAAACACTCCCTCAGTCCCATCCTCCAGCTGTCTTATCTCCAAATTAGAAGGCAGAGATGATCTAAAAAAATTAAGAGAGAATTGAGGGGGAAAAAAAAAAAAAAAAATCACAGAATCAATTAGGTTGGAAAAGACTTCTGAGATCATCAAGTCCAACCTTTGGCTGAACACCACCTCATCCAGTAACAGTTATGCACTGGACAACACTGCAGGACCCATGGAAGAAAGAAGTCAGCATGGATTTCTCCAGTCTCTGGGAACAGCAAAGTTTTCTGCTCAACACACCCTAACTTCTGTGAGGATTTATAAATAGAGGGGAACAACTACCCTGCAGTGCAGGAGGGTCAAATCAGTGATCAGCTTCAGTCCTTGAGAAAGCTCAATCCTGGTATCTCATCTGAACCTACTCTCAGCTTAAGGCCATTCCCACTTGTCCTGTCACTACAGGTCCTGATGAAAGGTCCCTCTCCAGCTCTCTTGCAGCCCTCTTCATATGCTGGAAGGCTGCTGCAAGGTCTCCCTGAAGCCTTCTCTGCTCCAGGAGAGCACATAACAATGAAAAAAATGAGCGGTTCAGCTCATCTTAGTACTCACTGGAACACCCTGAAGCCTCATCTACAACAGATTATCCTCTGACTCTACAGATCTTTGGTTGTGACCATGCATATTTTAAAAAATAACCTCGATCCCTCCCCAAATTAACACTTTATAGACTTATGCAGATCATAGCCCTTAAGATGGAAGTCCTGGAAGTTTCCCTTCTGTCTTGTTACAAATACTGACACATTGATCACAACTGCTTCTGTGCTGCCAGCCTCTCTCTTTTCCCAAACAAGCTTCTGAGAAGAACTTTATGTAGTAAATACTGTTACTACATATAATACACACAGAATATCTTCCAAAAATTCACGACTGGCCCCACCGTATTGTTTTACAGACCAAATGCAATTCTGTTTTTTCAGCTCTGTGCTAACAGATGAAAAGCTAAAAATAATCAGACAGGCTACAGACTACTCTGTAGAGGTTGACACTGGCAGAAGTGCTTTACTGCCTGGACAAAGAGAAATACAAGAAGACTGCAATCATAGTGATAAGCAAACGAATTGAGGAAAAAAAACAACTTTCAGTCTGAAACACAGAATAAGCAGTGTCAGAGACAGAGACGTTCAGGGGATGTTTCTCAACACTTCTTTTCTAACCATAAAGCATCCATTTTATGTTTTCAGTAAGACAGAGGGAACAACAAACATGTGGTTAAGCAAGCAGACTGTTTTTAGAAGATTCATATCCAGTTTGTGGTTAAACTTGCCCTCGACGTCTGATAACTCACTTTCAGCTACTGTTCTCCAGATGTAAAGGCTGCAATTAAATTTCTTCTTTCCTTTTCTTATCTTACCTGATTCCAGCTGAAAACTCTTCAGGAAAATAAATACATTTATCTGTAAAAAGGTCAATTTTAAATTCTGCCTTCAAGTCTACGGTCCAGCAGCCCACACTTCCACTAGGGAAAACTTAGCATTTGCATGTGAAAAAGGAGACTGAAAATCAGTGCATACACCACATTTACAAACATTCCCAGTTGGAACATCTGGACATTAAATTGCAAGGAAAAAAACAGAAAAAAGGTAGGAAATAATAGCGTAACTTGTTATTGAATCTGTGTAGTACAGGCTAGAGATTTACTGCACTGCCCATTTTTTGTGTATAGGAAAAGCACCTCCCTCACCAGCTTCTATTATTCCAACGGGTATTTTTAAATTACCCTCAAGCACCTGTAGTGTCAGTGCTGTTAACCATTACCAGCTGCTGCAGGGGATCATCCAGGGCAGGTTTCCAGGCATGGGAAGGCAGTGTCTGGCAGGAACTGCAGGGAAATTCCTCTTCTGGGAAGGCCCAGACAAGCAGGGACAGCTCCTGCACAGGTGCAGCCACTGTACAAGGTGGGACACCGAGAGCATCCTGCCCAGGCCATGGGGTCATGGCACCCACGTGGCAGATCCAGCACACCCAAAATTTGTTACAAAATAATCCTGGGAATACACAGCACGGCCTACACAGCCAGGATGTGCCAGACTTGCTGCCCACGTGCCTGTTTTCTGCCTGCCACTTCCCAAGAAGAAATATGGAAGCCCTGCACACATTATACAACACACGAAGCCATCTGAACACTTCCCTTTTTGGATCTGTACTACATCTTCACAATAGTTGGTTGTTTTCCTTAGCCTTACATTTTACACCTTAATATGAATTTTGCTGACAGTGCCTGACTGTCTTTCCCTGTAAAAATCACTACTCAGTGTTGTTTTCTCCCAACTAGATTGAGCCTATTTGTTTCTTTTGGCAAAGATGAGTGCTTCTGCTGCACTGTCACAGATTTGCTGACAGAACTATTACCCCTAATCATTTGCAAAGACCCACAATAATGAGAACAACTTGTTTTTCTTCTAAGTGGAGGAATGACAGAGTTCATAGCAAGCAGGAGGACTCAACCATTCACATGAATGAGAAATCCTCACACACTTCTCTGAAACTAATAGGATGTATCTAAGGGGGATAAAAGTGGCAGGTACTCAACCACGACAGAAGTCATCAGCCCATCTGGCACCACCTGACTTCTTGCCAGAAACCTCAGCAAAGAAACCGAGTTCTGATGAGCAGCAAGTTAATTTTTTGGCTTCAATTCAGCGCAGCACTTAAGTGTGTGCATCAATTTTTCTATTTAATCAAGGCCATGTGCTTTCCATAGATTTCTGTCATCCTCCGGGACTTCACTTTCCAGCTGTCAGCGTGACAGCCACCGAACAGCAAACACGCCTTAAAGGACGAACATGGGCGCTGGGTTAGTCAGGACTAACACAAACACTTCTTACCTTGCCCTGCTCAATACAAAGGAGTCTTTGACTGTCACCACCGGGCCCAGCTCAGGACACTCTGAATCATGGTACTGCCCACAGTCCTCGCACCCTGCAAGGAACCAGACAGGAAAGGTTGGTGGAAAACACTTTTGTAAGACAGTTTCCTCCCTCTTTCAAGAGAAACCTAGCACCAGGCAAAATACATACGTAGAGAGGCAGATGTTTATTTATATTGCTTAAAAGAACATGAATAATTGAACACTGAGTTGATAGCTGGCACCTGCATAGGTGAGATAACACAGACTCTGATCAGCACCATCAGAAAACGGTTGTTTAAATTCTCTCTCAAAGGAAAATAACTGCCTTACATCCACAGTAAATATTCTGCTTAAAGATGGCATTATTCTCCAGATACAGTGCTGGAACACGTAGCTGCTAAAGAAAACCACATCACTGCCTTCCCCAGGAGCTGGGCTGTTACGAAGAGCTTGGGTAGTGTGGTGTTTCCAGTGACAGGAGGCACAAACCCAGAACCAGCAGCAGAACTGGCACAGGGCTCAGCAGGGCACCAACATGTCCTGGGAGCCCAGCTCTGCCTGGCCACACACATTTCTCACCCACAGGGCAGGACAGAGGTACTCCAAGGTACCTCCTGGTGCCTTTCCAGACAAGTCAGCTGGCTGCACAACACACTCTGGCCACTGTCAGCTTAGCTAAATTAACTTTTAGTTTATGTGGCTGTAAATTACCCAGAACTGAGTGGTTCCTAAGAAACAATTTTCAGACGAGGATAATTTGAGGCTTTCTAAAATAAGCTAACTTAACAGGATTCCAAATGCTTACACATTGCTTCACTGTGAAAAAAATAGCTGTCAAACTGCCCTGCCTGGTCAGCTGCTGACACAGCTTCAGAAGAGATCATCACACAGGGGTTATATTGCTGTGGTGCCTTTTCCCTCTGAGCTCCACGCCCACAAGGGCAAGCCAGGAAACCCCAGAAAGGTGTAAAGGAAAGGGTCATTACACCTTTTTTTGGGAAGACATGACAAAAGCCATGTCATTCCAAGACATATCCCCTCTGGTAAAGCTACTCTGTTCTCCTAACTGGAAGCCTTTCCCCCCAGATATTTGTCCCAGTGAACAAAAGGACTTCTAAAACAAGGGATCCCAAACTGCTTCACGTTTCTTCTGGCAACAAAACCTGCTTAGCAGTGAAAAACTACATATATTTGACAAACAGCATTTCTGGCTGGTGCAACCCCCAAACCTGGTCACTGCCTCCTCTCGAGCTGTTTGTGCTGCCTTCTGGTGAGCCAAGGAATGAAACAACCAGCTCTTCCCATCATTTTTCAGCAGAAGGAGTTCCCCAGTCTGGCTTGCTGTACAGCACCACACAGTTGTTGTACCAGAGGAAAGGATCCATGGGCAAGTGCTACCCACAGAGCACCAGCACCAAAGCTCAGCCTACAGCTGTCCTGTTTACTGTTCCCCCATCCCGCTGCCCTAGGCCTGCCTGTAGCCCACACCGTGCTTAATATTACTGATATAATCTGGGCTAAAAGCAGATTTCCCAAACCAGAGAGGGCGAACGAGCCACAGAGGAATGTGTAAACCAGACTGCTGAAAAGAAATGGACTGTCATCCACAAAGGGTTGCCATAACCAAGGGGGACAGGAAGGAATAGCCAGAGTTAACAGCTTCTCCAACAGACTTTGCTGTCCAAAGAAAAAAGCATTTGTCATTTTCCTTATCTCCTGGCTGCATCAGGGCACTCCTCACTTCTGCAAAGATAAGCCTCTGAAAGGTGCAGACCACACTGTCCACAACTACAGACAGGAATAAGTCACACATTCCTCTCACTCCTTCGCAGAGGAATGACCCAAGCCAGGGGAATATGACACTGAGATTGTGTGACAAGGCTCAATATCCACGGGATGCCCTACAGCAGCCATTCCCCAAAGCTGTTACACTCGCCATACGTGACACCTTCAAGAGATTAGAGCCACAGGAGAAGCACAAAAACAAGAATGGGAATAATCATAAAATACCCCAGGGAGACTATATTCACACACTCTATTAAAAAAAAAAATCCACAATTCTCTTGTCTACGAAATACGTATTCAAGGATGTTAATTATGGGAGTGCACGGTGTCATTTGTAACAACTCACTTTTTCAGAACATAACCAGTCCCCATATCCCATGGGAAAAACTAATTGCAGAGAGCACAAGAAAAAGCTCAAGATACTCAATGACCACAGCCTCCACTGGAAGAGAGAAAATCACGTTGTGTGACACTTCCTATCTAATTAGAGAATCGCATCACATTTCTGTGCCTTTTGCTGTCCACCAGAATCTTTTTATGAAGAGGAAGATAAGGTAACCACTATTGGTATCTCAGTAAAAATGCAAACAGTCAACACTATTTTTGAAGGAATCTCTGGTGGAGGGAGAGGTTGAACTTTCTGATGGAGTTGCTGTAAGTGCAGCTGTGGAGCCATCGGGGGGAAAATACTGTGGATACAAAACCCAAGGACATGCGCTCAGTTCTGCTCTGCCCTGACTGGATCCACCATATCTGGGCCCTCTCTGCTCACACAAGGAGGTGGAGTGGACTCTGCATCTCTTAACTCTTTTCCACCATGACACCAGCCCCTGCATGACCAGGCTGGTGACAAAGGCGAGGGCTGAAGTGGAACCCAGGCCTGCCAGCCAAGCTCCAGCAAGCGTGGGACACTGCCCAGCCCAGGCACAGCACTGCTGCAGCCTTCCCTCACCCACCACCATCCCAGGAGCCCAGCTCCCAGTCAGGGAGCCCAGCCTGGCACTCAGGGTTACACGGAGGGCAGAGCAAGAAGCACAAGCAGCGAATGCCACGAGCGACACCTGCCAGGGCAGCTGGTGCATCTCAAACTGGGCTGGTTCGGAAAGAACTGCCTGTCCCTCCTGTGGAGGTGCAGATCCCCAAGGCAGGCCAGAGGTCAGAGTTATCCCCAGACAGCCCTGGCTGCTGAAGCTGGTTGTGTAAACAAAGGGCTTACACGAGCGTTAGACCTTCAATCTCACTCCCTTCAGCCATGAAAAAGCTGTGCTGCTAACTCACATTCAGAGGTTTCATTGTGTGTTTGCCAACAGCGTCAGTATGTGTATGCTTAAATTACACAACCTCCTCCCTATTCATCCATTAGCTGTTTGAGTCTCCTTTACATACAGCAATTTTTCTAAAAAAAAATCTTAAGTCTGTTCCAGTCTTTAATTTCAAACATTTGGAGTACACAAGTCACACACCATGAGAGTTAGATCCTTTTCCTAATACTTACAAATAAACATAATCTCATCACTGCCATCTTCAGCCATTTTTTTAAACCTGCCAAAATACAAAAGATGAAGTTAGTTCTGAATTGACTTTTACTTTCCATTTTATATAAACAGCTCTTGGTGAAGTAAAGATGCTGACTGACGCAGAGCACACCCAAACACATTACTGTCCCTGCAGGAGTATCAATGGAAATTAAAGAAATTAAAGTTGTTAAAAAGCCCCAGTGACTGCTGTATCATCACATGTGTTGCAGACATCACTACCAAGAAGCCTCAATGTCTGTGGGTTCTCAGGCTTTTCTCTCTGAGGCAATGCTGTCTCCTGCTGTTCCCCACCCCTCCTCTCACCAACTTCCAGCCATTCCTGTGTCCCCTGCTAAAAAGCTCCTGTGGAGCCTCAGAACACGCAGGGCCAGAGGATAACCCAGGTCAGCAGCAACCACTGCAGGAACAAGGTCCAGTGCAACATTTGATTGAACTGTAGCTTAAAAAAATTATCTCTGAAAAGCAGATTACTTATTTAATAAACACAGTAATCTTAAGAACCTAAAAACTGCCGATACAGCCGCAGATCTGTTGCAGAGGCAAAGGTATGTTGTGGTACTGAGCACCAGAAAACCTGGGGAAATAAAATCCTGCCTCTGTCACTGGCCTTCTGCGAAATGGGAACTGACCAATTTGATTTCACAGTTAAATAAGGTTAATCTATAGTCACTTCATTAGTGAAGTCAGTCTGTATTAAAAACTTACACAATCTATTGCCCCTCAACAATTAAATTATGGTTGGCAAAAAGTCTGATTATGTATGGCTAAGACCACAACATGAGCAGGACCTAGAAGAGAGATTTTCCCCTTTCTAACAAAAAAAACCCACTCTCCTCCTCAAATAAGCAATTTTCCCAATGCCCCAGAAGAGAAGCAAGGCAACACAAAGATCATGACCCAAATCTGAGATGAGGCTGCAGAACAGCAAGTGTCTTGGCCAAGAAGAGGACAGGAAGGTTAAGAGGTAAGAGCCTGAATCTGTGAGGGGGAGAGGAAACACAACACACCAAACTAGCAGAGCCCTGTTGGAAAACAGATAAAGCATTTGCTACTACAGCAACAAAAGACAAGCCAGAAATGTGGGAGCACATCCATTACTTGGGAACAGGACTCTTCAAGCACTGCCCTCCCCAACTCCACCTGTCAGCAGCAGGATCCCTCCCTAACACTCACTGCTGTAAGCGGCCAACACTCCCCATCCCTGGCACAGGCTGGGCCTTTCTTGGCTACAGCTTTTGGGGACTAAGCTCAAATAACAAAACAAACATTTGAACAAAAGCCCCATGCTAAGCACAAACAGCAATTCAGGAAATTTCCCCAAATGCTCTTATCCTGAAAGCAAGCTGAACGATGCAACAGGTATTCAGGGGAGTCCAAGCACAACGCAGCAAAACAAGTGGTGCAGGCTGATGTCAAAAACGCTTTGGTTTGCTTTTTAACCAACACTTTTCTTTGGATGCTTTGCACTGTTTCAAGAAGGATATGCCCAGCTATCCTGGCAAGATTTTAATCATAAATATGGCTGAATTAACAAGTAACGGCCTCAGCCAATGGTTCAGGGGCGCAGTGCAGCCAGACCACCAAAGGCATTCGCCCCCAGGATGTTACTGTGTCGCATCCCTGGCAAACAGCAGACTGGGGACAAATGACATTACAGGAGCAGCAGCTCCGTCTTGTTCCAGGGGCCCGTGGGATGAGAACAGCAACAAAAGGGGCAGAGAAATCATCAGTGTTGTTGTTCAAGGTGATGGTGAGGAAGCGTGAAGGGCCCTCACAGGTGCCTCACGCAGCCTCGGTGATCTGCATTAGCGCAGTTCCCATCCCTGCAGCAAGGACTTCTTGTGTTCCGCACGTCGCAACGCTCCTGATCCGGCACCCCTCGCTCCCCTGCTCGGCACTGCGCTCCGAAACAAACGCTGGCACCTGCTTTACAATTCTGATTTACACGCTTACTCACTTCTCACAACTCCCCCTCCCAGATCTCAGCTGTATTTCCCAGGAGTTTTTGAAATAAATGACACGCTGCCACCCGCTCCAGCTGGTAAACAGAGTCACGATGTGCCACCCAGGCTCACGTGATGGCACTGGAGACATTCAGAATTTTTTTTGCCCATTTTCAGAATTCAGGCTTCAGAATTTTTTTTGCCCTCATGTGCTGTTGCTCTGGGCCATGTCTGATTTTTTTTTTTTCCCCCTGTCAAACATTTGTACCATAAAAATACTCCATTAAGTCACTCATCCCGCTGCTCCTATTCTGCTCTTGTCTTGCAGGTATAATCAAAGCTTCTGGAACTTCCAGGTATTTTTTACATAAAACAGAGAGCAATCATTAGCGGTCAATAACCAGGAGAAAAGCCATACAGAGGAAATTAGGCCAGGTACAAAGGCTAACTCTGACAGTAGTAAAAGAGCAGAAAAACACAGTTTTTAGTTTGTATAATTAGATGAGTGACTCTGCCCGAGAGTAGAGCCACACAGCTATGCACAAAAATTCCAGCTGCAACACAGGCCTCTGAATGTATCTGGGACTTGAGGGAACCCAAATGAAGACACCGAGGGGCTGCAGCATCACAGGTACCTGCTTGAAGCCTATGATGTGCAAAGACACTGTGAGGGCACCACCTGAGCTGTAAAAATGTCAGAACTGATGTAAAATCACACTTTCCCCTTATAAACTGCTGAAGAAAGAAATCAGGCTCCAGTGCTAAGTTGAGCCATTTTGATCTTGCTAACGAATTTTTTTTAAAAAGTAGATCATAAAAATCTGTGTTTGAACTTAATGACCAAGAAGGTAGAATTGAAGTTACCCTTTCTTCAGTTTGAGAATGGGCTCCTAGGAATGTGAATAACTTGAAAACACAACCAGATGGTTGCTGCAGATACATATGTGGAAGGATGCGCTTAAAATGCAGTTTCCCTCATGATGTAGTAGAACTTTTTCATGCTACCGCTCAAAGGAATTGCAGAACATCTTGTAAACTACAGTGAGGCCTTGTATTTCTTAAAAAAAAAAAAAAAAATAGGGTCATTCTGTCAATTATTGTTGAGGAGGAGAAGGGGGACGATTTTACGCCAGTCAGGGGGGCACGGAAAAAGAGAGCGGCTGCGAGGGGGGGTCTGTGGCACCTGCCCTTCCCGGCACTTCCCGCAACCATGTGAATAAACTACACGCAAAGTTTAATGGCCCTGAGCAGAAAACCAGCGTACTGCAGAAAATTCACGTGTGCGAAGCCCCGCAGTCCGCGGCTCTCCTCCTTTTGTCTCCTCGGGCGCCCACCGCACCTTCTCCGGGGGTACACGCCGGGGCAGGGCAGGATCCCCGCACCTCCCTCCTCCTCCTCCCACCCTCTTCCCTCCGGATCACGCCCTCGCACCTGGGAGCTCCCACCCCCCTCCTTCCCCAACCCCCTGCGGCACAGCCAAGGCGCTCCCGGCT
>VZTE01002100.1:406003-446676 GCA_013397775.1 Eulacestoma nigropectus
CCGGCGTTACCTGCCCCGGGAATGGCCAGACCCGGATCGGATCCGCGCTCCGGGTTCCGATCCGCTCCGGAAACCACGCGCCAGCGGAAGCCGGCGCGGGCGGGCGCGGAGCAGGGCGGGAAGTGTAGTGCGGCGGGGCCGGCCCCGGCCCTGACCCCGGCCGTGTCCCCGGCCATGTCCCTGCCTCGCCGCCCGCGGTGCCGCCACCTCGGTCCCCTCCCGGGCGGGTCCCACGCCCGAGCCCCCGGAGCCCTTCGCGGCGGCTCCCCAGGCCGGGCTGGAGGCTCCCCTGGCCGCGCTGAAGGTGGCGGAGCAGCCAGGCGGCTCTCGCCGGGTTTCCCGTCTCTTCCCGGGCAGTGCCGGCCGCGGGGGAGGCGGCCCGGAGCGGGCTGGCGGGAGGGTTGGCAGAAACAGAATCACAGGATCGGTGAGGTTGGAAAAGACCTCCAGGGTCGTCCAGTCCAAGTTATGACCCAATAGCACCTTGTCCATCAGACCACGGCGCTGAGCGCCATGTCCAGTGTTTCCTTAAACACATCCAGGGATAGGGACTCCCCCACGTCCCTGAGCAGCCCGTTCCAGTGTCTCATCACCCATTCATTCTGTGAAGAAACCTGACCGTCTGATGTCGGACCTGACCCTCTCCTGGCGCAGCTTAGGTCATTTCCCCTCGCCCTGCCCCTTGTTCCCTGGGAACAGAGCCCGATTCCTACCTGGCTCTACCCTCCTGTCAGGGAGTTGTAGGGAGCACTAACATCACCCTTGAGCCTCCTTTTCTGCAGGCTAAACACCCCCAGCCCCCTCAGCCACTCCTCACAGGGCTTCTGCTCCCGACCCTTCCCCAGCTTTGTTGCCTTTCTCTGGACACAAACCACGTCAGGCACGCTGTGGGCCCTGTGGTGTTTCCTCAGCCAAGCCCTGGCCGTGTACACGAGTGCCTGTGCCTCCTTATCCAAGCCTCGCGGAGGCTCAGCGCTCCAGGACGAGAGGACATAGCCTCAAGTTGCACCAGGGGAGGTTCAGGTTGGACATTAGGAAGAATTTCTTCACTGAAAGGGTGATAAGACATTGGAACAGTCTGCCCAGGGAGGTGTTGGGAGTCCCCATCTCTGGAGATGTCCAAGGAAGGCCTGGGTGTGACGCTCAGTGCTCTGAGCTGAGTGACAAGGTGGGCATCACTCATGGGTTGGACTTGATCATCTTGGAGGTCTTTTCCAACCCAAATGATTCTGTGATTCCTAAATCTCATCATTCTGGCATCACCAGGATCTGTCAGGGCCCAGTCCTGCTGTTCCTTGCCAGCACAAATCATTTAGGGGGGTTTAAACCTTCAGGTTTCTCTACCACTCCAGGCAGTGGCCAGGGCAAGAAGCACGCAGGCTTTTTGTATTCAAACAAGATGCCCCAATTTTTTGCTCTGCTGAGAAGTGTGGCCTGCAGTGGAGTCCCCCCGAAGCCTTATGCAGTGCTCTCTGCCACCATGGTGTGACTGGTCAGCCTTCACTGTAAGAGCACCACTGGAGATTTAAAGGTGGTGGGAAGCAGGCACCAGCTCCGTCCTCTCCAGGGAACGTGCTCTTCTCACATCTGGCTACATCTTTAACAGCTGGCAAAGACCAGGGCCTTTCTTAATTCTCACCTACCCCACAAACCCTTCTGCACAAGTACCAGTTTCAAAAGAGATGTGTAGAGAGTATTCTGAGAATGGGTCGGGCTGGAAGGGACCACGGTGGGTCACCAGGTCCCACCTCCCTGCTCCAGCAGGGCCATCCCAGAGCACACGGCACAGGATTGTGTCCAGATGGCTCTGGAATATCTCCAGTGAGGGAGGCTCCACAGCCTCTCTGGACAATATGTCCCAGTGCTCGGTCACTGCACAGGGAAGTTCTGCCTCGCGTTCAGGTGGAACTTCTGTGCATCAGTTCCTGCCCGTTCCTCTCATCCTGTTGCAGAGCCTGGATCCATCCTCTGGGCATCCCCCCTTTAGCTATTTATACAAATTAATGAGGCCCCTCTCAGGTGTCTCTTCTTTGGACTGAACAGCCCCAGCTCCCTCAGCCTTTCCTCATAGCAGAGATGCTCCAGTCCCTTATTTTGTCACCCTCCGCTGGCCCCGCTCCAGGAGCTCCCTGTCCCTCCTGTCCTGAGGAGCCCAGAGCTGGACACAGCACCCCAGATGTGCCTCCCAGGGCTGAGCAGAGGGGCAGGATCCCTCCCTGATCTGCTGGAAATGCTCTTCCTGATGTGCCCCAGGGCACCATTCATGGCCATACTGTGACTGTCGTGTCAGGTGCTTGGGGAAACTGAAACAATGCAGCATTTGAATTTTGAAAATATTGTACTTGGCGAAACAGTGTTCATTTCAGGATGGGGAACCATTTCTTCTTTCAAAATGACTCGCCAGCAGTTTTAAATGACTACAGGAGTAGTAAGGGGAGTTTTTTTCAAGGATCTAACTGCATGTACAAATCATCTGCTTTTTCAAGGACTGAAGCTGACTGGTAGTTTTTGTATAGTCTGCTTTTACTTATTTTCCCTGGATATTTCAGTGCATACTCCCATGGATTTCTGCCTGGTTTTCTCCAGCATCCAGCACACCAGAGTGGTTTATCCTACTTGCAGCGCATTCACTTTGTCAGGGTAAGTACTAATTAATTCAGAATAGTTATCTGTATGTTTACAATGCATGTGAGCCTGGATCCTGCAGCTCCATTTTTTTTTTTCATTCAGCATTAACATCAGACAGTGAAGTTGCATTTTATGCCAGGCTCACTTTATGCCAGGCTCACTTGGGTACAGAGATTAAAAATTGAAGATTCTTTACATTTATTGTTTAAGAATGATGAACTGGAGGGAAGAGTATGGTGCTACACTTGAGGCTACATCCATTCCTGCTCTCCCTCTGACAGGTCTTGTTACTTTTGCTAACGTACAGGAATGGCATCACACAAGGTAAAAAACCTTCACCCCAGATTAGAGCAGGGAAGAAAAGGATGAAGGTTTGTTAATTAGAGACTATCAGGAAATTTCATCTAAGCACTTCAATAATCTGAAATATACAGGCATGTAAATGTGGGCAGTAACTCCCAGTAAGGGAACGTAACATTTCCTTGTAAAGGAGGGTACAGCCCTCAGCTTTGGAAGGGAAATAGAAACATTATTGTGGCTATTTTCATGTGAATGCCTTGTATTTGTTTTGTTGGGTTTTTTGTTGTGGTGGTTTTAATGTTGGGGTTGGGTTTTTTCCCCTCAGTCTGGTAGGCCTTTGTGGCAGCACTGATTTATAGCATAAATAAAATCATCACAAAAGAACCTAATTCCCAGGCTGTGCTCATTTAGTACTGGTGTCTTCCCCACAGGATCCAGGCCCTAACACTCCTTCCCCTTGCCCCCTAATTCAGGATATTACAACATAACTGAGAGAAAAAAATAGTGAGTAACCACAATGAGCTCCACAATTCCTCCTGCCATTAGATTCCCACCCAATCCGTGTTTCAGGTGATTTCTCAAGCAACAAGGGGCTACCTGATAGGCCGAGGTTATCAGGAACAACCCACAGTGTCAGCACAGTGTAGGTGGAGAACTCTGCTCCCGAACAAACAGGTAAATAAATGGCTTGTGTTAAGCAACAGGTCAAATTAGTGACGGAGAGTAGAAACGGTCTGTTACACCTGGGCACGTAGGACAGCACACCACACAGAGACAATTGGCTTTTATTGTATGTACAGCAGCAGTTAACTTCTTTAAAAAATCCTCTTAGGTTTTTGTAGTGAGATAATAAATCTGTACATCATAGATTTCATAATTGCACCAACTTAGGTTTATATATGCACAGAAGAAAAAAAAAAACCACAGCACAGAAGAAGTGACTATGACAGTTGATGCTAGAAAAAAATGTTTTACCCCACCTGGAATAATACGGAGCATAATACATCACTGGGAAATACAGAGTTATAGTAGTCAAGAAAGAAAGGAAAGGCCTCAGATTCATCCTTCCCAGCTGTTTTCACACCGTGCCAGCACCTTGCATAGCAGCAGTTTGGATATCCTGAGTGAAGTGGTATTATTCACCCTTACCTTGAAGTAATCACCCTTGTTATATAATTAATCTGGAGTTGTTTGTCACCACGGCTGAGGCTTAGCAATGTGCAGAAGCATATGCTGACTTTAAACACATGAATAAATCCACTTAGGTCCTGTGGAGGTCAAAGCATGAGGTCAGCTGTCCCCACTCACAACAGGAACGTCTTAGCCCAGAGCTACGGCACAGTTAATTCTGCACCAGGATAAGCACTTGTCTCAAACCTCAGCTCTCCAGGTCAAAGCCTGCAGTAAACTCAACTGAAAAATCCAGGCAGCTCTCACCTTGCTCCTTGTAACACCCAGAGCTACCAGACCTTAAAAAAGGTGTTGAAACAAGAGCAAGATCCTTATTTTGCTTCCCCATCCACACTTGGTAGCATTTTATGCTTTCAACTTTGTTTTTTCCTATGACGTTTGGCACATCAAGAACACCAGAACTCTGCAAGAAATACACAGCAGAAAGTTTTCGCTTGAAACAACACCTAGAACCAGCAAGGAGATGCAGTACCAGGAAATACTGTGAAATTCCACTGATCCCCAAAACTGGTGTAACTGGCAGGCAATTTCATCAAAAAAGCAGCACTGTAAGTCCAGTCCTTTCAAGAGCAAGACGGATACAAGGTCTGTATGTCCTGGAGCCCCAACCTGTCTCACAAAGAAAGAGCAGGGAAAAAGAAAATCTGTCAGAAAGCGTAAGAATAAACCCCAGTATTTATGCCTGCATGGTGTATGACCTGTCCATTAAGTTCAAGAAGTTTTGCAAAGGTATTTTGCTTTCAAAATGACCTTTTTCCCACCCTGGCATTCCTTCTGCCTCGGATTCCCAAGTTTCATATATTGTTAGGAGTGAAATGACTGTAATTTCTTCCTGGGGCAAGTAGGATATGAAATACCAGTGACCTAGGGATGAAGTCCTCCCCTCCTTTTTCAAGTGACTTTGAAAGGTATCTCCATCACTTTAAGAAAGTTACTTAGGTTGTATACCCACTGGAGATACTAGGGAGTTTTATTGCTTCAATCTACAAAGAGCAATTTAATTCTTGTACTATTTACTCAGTCAAAATTCACACTAAAGCCAAGAAAAATCTTGGTGAGGATAGGGGTTGTCTCCATCGAGGCAAATTTAAACACCATGAAGCAAAACAAACCACAAACACAGAGTAAGAAGTTTCAGCTGTGGGCAGAAAAATTCTTTAGAAAGGAAAAGCAAGCCTTCCTCTCTTAGTCCTCATGACATAAATACCGTGCCTTCTTTGCTGTACAGAACACCCAGCAACACAAAAGTGAGAGAAAAGGGACAAAAAGGAAGGAATATTTCACAGGTTGTTTCCAATGTACTGTTCAGACGTAATTAAATTGCAAGGCAGTAAACAACAAGTTTTCAGTGTAATAATATCATGTAAAGATTTTATCTATGGTTCGATTCTTTATAATTTTAGTAACCAGACATTTGAACAATGAATCAAATTACAAAACACAGAAGATGATTCCCTCTGGCATCCTTCACAAAACTGCACAGGACACATCACGGTGTTGTTTGTGCCAGTTGACAAATCCAGTCTTTCTGACCCAGTGTGGAACCTGCAGGTTGTGAGGATCCAGCTCACACCGACCCAAATACACAAAAAAAGTACATCCTCACATCTCCTGATTTTAAATGACAACCTAAGGAGGGAATGGGATTCAGCACTGTGGGTCTTTGGGGTTGTCATGACTGAGCAAATCAATTGTCCCTTTGTGTTTGGTGCCTGAGCTTGTTTTTACAGCAGGACATAAATTATGTGCAGAGGAGTAAGAAGTGAGGAACACACCAGCCAGATACAGAGATCCAACAGCAAACCAAACGATGTTTATTTTCCTGAGGAGTGACGGCAAGTGAAAAACAAGATTCCCTTTTTACACCAAGTGCCTTGCTCTCCTCGTCTGAAGAATTCATTCTCTCTCAACACCTGTGAGCCCAAACCTTCACACAGTTTGCAGTAAAGAATGTCCTTCATTCCCACCATTAAGACAAGCATTCAAGTGATCATCAAGACCTTAAGATGAACCAAAACCCCACTTTTTTCATATGTATCCATTCTCTGGGGTAAGTTACAAGCAAACCCTACTTCTGTATCCTGCAAGTTACTCGGTGTTATTTCACCCCATTCTGCAGCACGTGCTAAAGCTTCTGTAAATTAAAATCCCAGCTCAGTAATTTAAGAAGACTTCAAGTAGTGTTATGTGCTTCCTCTACATTCCCAATTCCACAGTTCTTTGTTTTTAGGGCATGGATGTGCTACCCATGGAGCTCAATTTCACTTGGATTCCTTGAACTCAGTGATCAGTTGTGGTTTTGTCCTTCAGCAGCAAAGACTGAGCATTTAAAAATGGCAGGGACTTGACCCCCTACCCTGCCCCATAACACAGAGAGTTCCTGGTAAAATCAAGAGAAAAAGTGTCTGTTGAGGAACATGACATCAGGAGTTTTAATGCTCACACCATGAACCACTGTAGAACAAATGAAGAAAAAAAACTTCTCTTTTGTATTAAACTAGAAATAAACAAAACTGTTCAGGCACATTCAAGTTGGACAAACCTGTATTACTGAACTGGGATTTCTAAGCACATTACAGCTCCAGAAGATTAATTTGTAACCAATTTTCAAAATACAGAACATTAAAATGCCTTCAAGTGTTTCCAAAACAAGCAGCATGCTTAAACGTACAACTATTTGATAGTCTGGTCTACTGTACTACCACAGTGATCTTAGGAGGTTACACATAAACAGTATTTTTAAACACTTAAACGATTTTGACAGTTCAGTTCTAATATTTTCTTGGTAAAAAAGAAACCAAAGGCCCTCTACTCTGATATTGATTTACCAGGGAACCTTGAGTCCGTCAGAAGTTGGAAATGTATTTCTATTCTTCAGTGACTTTGTATTTTTGATGAATGCTTTAAGTTGAAAGCCCCAATATCTGCCAAACTGCTGGATAGCTTGAAGGGAGGAAAGGGGCCAGGGAAAAAATCACTGTTGGCAAAGTAGGCACAAGGTCTATCATCCATTCATGTCAGTAATTTAGTTGGAAAGAATGGATGTTTTTCTTGGCCAAAGAGAACAGGCAGGGTCCTTTGTCCTCAGCAGGAATGTAGATGATGGAAAAGTACAGGTAAAGCATGAAAGATGGTACCTGTGAAATACTGACATTTTACTCTTAACAGCCTTAAATGAGAACTATGCCTTTACTTCCATCAGTTTTTCATTTTAGACTTAAGGAGCCAGCTGCAATATTTAGCAAGGAAAAAAAAATTTAAAAACTCATCTGACCAACCACTCAGCACATGACAACACTGGTAGATCTAGAAACTGAACTAAGGGAATTACTATTTTTTCAAAAGCTTTCTTCACAATTTTGTTTTTTAAGATCTCAGTAAGTGTTTGGCAAGTAAGACAAGCTATCCAGTGAAAAGCACTGCAGGGTTAACTATGCTCTATTCACCATTTATTGCTCCTAGCTTTGCATTTGATATGATGGTTTATGTACTTGTCTAACAAGCACTTGGGGAAAGGAATTAGAGCCCCTAAGATGAGTTTTTGCATCAGCAATACAGCTTCTCACACAAGGAAGAAAAGCTACATGTAAGACTGCAAATATTTGTTTGCAAGTAGACTCAAGAAGATTTAAAAAAAAAAAAAAAACTACTGTTTTTTTAAGCCTAACTTTTTTTAAGCAGAACATTGAACAATATGCTAGTATTGGTATTTGCATAATTTATTGATTTATGGCTAATATCAAAGGCATCTCTCCACCTACGCGGGCCGAGCAGTGATTACAGCAGGCTGCAGTTATTACAGTAGGATATCTGAGTCAGCATTTTCCTTCTGCTTCGGAACACTTACCCGCTTCCAAATTGTAACACCAACTGGATCTGGGCCTCTCTTTTTTTTTTTTTCCCTTTCAGCCTGACTAGAAAAATCAGTTGCTACTGTTGCAGGCTGCAGTGAGGGAGCACAGTGGTGTCTTCTCTCTCTGTAGTGGTTCAGTCTCATAAACCAGGTGTGTTGTTTCAGTTCTGAGCTCCCCGTTGATGTAAACCAGGTGATCACGCTGGGGTCCTCCCCACAGGATCAGTCGGGCTGGAAGTCACAGCGGGGTCATCTGGTGCCACCTCCCTGCTCCAGCAGGGCCATCCCAGAGCACAGGGCACAGGGTTGTGTCCGAACAGTTCTGGAATATCTCCAGTGACGGAGAATCCCCAGCCTCTCCGGGCAACGTCCCAGCGTGTGGTCACTGCACAATAAAGAAGTTCTGCCTCCTGTGCAGGGGGAATCGCTGGGCTCAGCCCCTGCCCGTTGCTCTGGTGCCATTGCTGGGCCCCCGGAGCAGAGCCCGGGCCCTGCTCTGACCCTCCCTGCAGCCAGGGACACCCAGGGCTCAGGGCCCCTCTCAGCTGGGGCTCCTCTCCAGGCTGAGCAGCCCCAGCTCCCTCAGCCTTTCCTGGGCACGGAGATGCTCCAGGCCCTTCCTCAGCCCCGCAGCCTCCGCCGGCCCCGCTCCAGGAGCCCCCTGGCCCTGCTGTGCTGAGGAGCCAGAGCTGGACCCCAGAGGTGCCCCCAGGGCTGGGCAGAGGGGCATTACCTGCTGGAAATGCTCTTCCCAGTCCACCCTAGAACACCAGCTGCCTTCTTGGTCCCCACCTGCACCATTCCCCATCCTCCCTCCTCTTCCACAAGAAACCACACGCTCCTCCAGAAGCTGTCGGGACGCATTCAGCACTGCTCGTATTTGGAGGAGCAACTTCACCATAAGAGAGAAAAAGCGTTTTGGAAAAATAAACCAAAAAGACCACTGTTAATAATGAACATCCTTTTATGCATGTCATCAGCCATATTTGTATCCTCTAGTACTGCTCTGTAAACAAGTGCTCAACTGGTGAGCAAGGATCCCATTGGAGAGGGTTCGGGTTTATAGGTACGGCTCTCCCGAAGCACCGTTCAGTTTGTTCTTGCTCTTGTTCCTGGAAAGGAGCTTCTTGCTCAGAATCCGTGAGAGTGTCCCCCCCTTCTTGCGGCCCTCCTCTGACACAGGCTGCTGCAGGTACACCAGGTCGTTGTGGGACTGGCTCATTCCCGGGTCCTTCTGGTGATGCTGCCGGCGGAAAAACAGCTTCGCGCTTTTCTTCAGAATCCCACCTGTGGAAGGAAGAAGGTGCAGGACACTTTAGACAGAACAGGCTGCTGTCCCCTTGAAGCTCAGCTCTAACTGGAGCATGACTGGGAAAAGCTGATTAAGGCCAATCTTGTGGAAGCCTCCCTCCTTACACTCCCTTAGTTCCAAATGCTCTTCTGGAGGCCATGCTAGTGGTCATACACCCATGCACAGTGACTGGTGTGGGTTGTACCCTGGGCTCTCACGTGTCAAAGAGGCACATCCAATCTTTCCAACCAGGAAAGCAGAAAGGGTTTTATAAAAAGAATGAAAGAGAGGAAATAACATTACTCTTTGTTGTTTCAGAGATCAAAGGAGGTGAAGATCAGCCCGTGAGGCACCACGTGAAGGTGGTATTTTGAGGTGCAGGACAACAGTACCTGGCAGTAAACGTGTGTGCAGTGGTTCTGTACAAGCCAGGCAGCAGGTGTTCTATACAAATTCGGCAGCACCACCCAGAGTAACACTCACAAAGCATGTGCTATTTTAAAATCCTGTTAGGAATGGCAATGCACTTCAAGCAGATTAAAAATAATATTACATCTGCTTCCAACAGGTTCAGAAGTCTGCCCAAATCCCTCCTGGGGTAAATTAAGTTGCTTTATTTTGCTGTGTTCCTTCCCTTGACCCCATGTCAAACCCAGCATGCAGCCAAGGCAATTGCAGTTGTCATCTCACCAGGGACTCACGTTGCCAACAGCAGCTATCACTACTCCTCTCTCTGCAAGCTTGGGTTGTTTTTGCAGCCGTTCTGCCAAATTCCACCCCTACTTTCCATGTGTGCCCATGTGCCTGGTGTGCAGCTGGCAGGGACACTGCTCCAGGATACCAGCAACACTCAGCCTTGGTGTTGGGACATCAGCTCTGTGTTAAAATAGCATCCGTTTTGTATGGAATTGGGCAATTTTGTATGGAATTGGGAAGTTTTGTCCCAGGTGGCAGGACCCTTTTGAACAGAGGACCCAGGTGACAATCCAGCACAGGAGCTTCTGGCAGTCAGACTCGTATGTGGGGACAGGCACCTCCCTGGCAAAGCTTCCACACCTCCTCCCTGCGCCACTATCAGGTTTCCTGATCCTTTCTCAGTTCAGCTATTAATTCCTGTCATGGCATGATCTTGATTCTGCTTTTCCTCCCACTGCAAATGGACACAAAAACCAACGCACAGAGCAGTTCTTTCATGGGACACTGCCACTAGCTAGAATTAAATGTTTGTCCCCCGAGGAGCTGACAAGGGCTGCGTGTCACTTTGCACAGTGACAGCTGCAGAACAGGTATTTCATGGCAGCCAGATGCTGCTTCGTGCACAACAAAGCAGTCACAAACATGTACTTGGGTTCATTACTTTGTACTTTAAGGGCTAAGCCCTCAGCACCTGGGAGGATATTCCAGCTTGTTTTTTCTGGCAGCTGCTGAGACTCTCCTCACAGGTCACAATGGGATGGGAAGCAGAAATCAGCTGAAAGCAACCAGAACTCGTGGATTTGAATCTTCACTGCTCTCCCATCAGCCTCTGATTGATCTTTTTGGCAAGGCAGTACCACTTCAAGCTGTTGTCAGCGGCATAAAAGAAGCAGTGTTCCACCCCAGGACACTGGCAGTTGTTGATGTGCAGAGGCTGGGGGGATGCAGAGGCCCTGTGCAGCTCCTGTTTGAGCAGGCAGCTGTTCTGCCCAGCAGCCCTGGCAGCTGCAGCTGAAGCCGTGCCAGCAGCACTAGGACACAAGGGTTTATCCCTAAGCAGATTTTTAGTCCCATCCATTCTGTCATTCAGACTGATTTGCCACTCCAGGAAAACAGCACCCAACTAAGGATGCTCCAGAAATTGTGCCGGTGGCCTGGGACAACTCCCTGCAGCTGAAACACCACGGGCAGCGCTTCCCTGAGAGCAGCACAGGCTCGGCACAAGCAGCAGCCCCCCGACACGAGAGCTCCCTGGTGTTCAGTCACTGCTGCCTGGAAGCTTGCCACATGCCCAGCAGTCTGTAGCCAGTTTGGAGCGTGCTGCCCGGCAGTGGCTCTGGCTGCTGTGGAGCCATGCAGCCCTGGGAAGGAGGCAGGGCAGGGCAGCAGCCTGGCAGTGCTCATGCTGGTTTATGTGCTGGTTTATGTGCTGTTTGCATGCTTATGCCTCCAGTTCAACAGGATCCATGTGCCAGCCCTGCCCCCAGCACCAGGAGATGAGCAGAGAGCACGGTACCAACTCACTGCACTAATGTAGGGTGTTCTGAAAATGCTTGTGGGGGTGGGATCACTTCTGAATCTCATTTGTGCTAAAGGAGGAAGATTTCCTTCCACATCTACGAGGATATGAATAGAGATCGCTTTCCATTCCTTCCCAACTTCCAAAACAGTTTTTACACAGGTGGTTTTGTAAATACCTGCTGATTTTGTAAATACCTGAGATCCTGGTAGCTCTACAAGTTAGGCT
The DNA here is from genome assembly GCA_013397775.1 of Eulacestoma nigropectus. NCBI lineage: Eukaryota > Metazoa > Chordata > Aves > Passeriformes > Eulacestoma > Eulacestoma nigropectus. The sequence goes on from VZTE01002100.1 coordinate 417,710, forward strand.
AGAAAAGCTTCCTCTAAAAAACTGTAAGTAGCAGGTTTTTAAATAAATTTTGTGCATATCTATATCCAGTTATGGGTTTGCATGAGCAGATTTTGATTGATTACCAGATACTACAGCAGTGGGCACAATGGAGAGAGATTAGGAATGCAGAGCATCCCTCCAAGCCTTCCTTGCTGCCCTCTCTGTGTGACCCACCTGGACAGCATGGCCACCAGAAGCATGATTTGTCACAGCAGACTGGTCTGCTAAGACACCTGAGCACAAGAAGGTAATTTTGGAAGGAGAAAAGGAATGGATGGGGGAAGAGGAAAATGGGTGCCAAACTAATTTTTGCTTCAGTTTTTACAATGAGTGTCTCATTGTAAAGCTACATTTTCTTAGGGATGAAAAAAAAAGAGACAAAAATAACTTACTGTGTAGGTAATTAATTCTGGCTGGCATAGTAGTCATCTTAAGTTTATAAAAGGGAACGGGTAAGAAAGAGGAAGTCAGAAAGGTAAAAAAACAAACAAAAATATGCAAGAGTAAAAAAAAAAGTGCTAACTTTAAGACATTAATACACACACAAGGCTTTCCAAAGCAGAAGGGGTTTTGTTTGGGTTTTTTCCTGTGTTTGGGTTTTTTTGTTGTTGCATTTGTGGTTTTATTTGTGGTGGGTTTTTTTTGTTTGTTTTTTGTTTTGTTTTTTTTTTTTAAGGGAAAGCATTTGACAAACAGAAGCCCTGAACTATTCACAGCTCACTGAAGGCACAGGGGTTGAAATGCTTTCCTATCTTACTCCATAAAAGCTACTCAGCTGTGACAAAGCAGAGATTCAAGACCTCCACAAAGACATCTGTGTATAATGAAAGAGATTTGAGCCAGTTTTTTTCAAGTATTTTTTCAAGATGGTACAACTCTCTCAAATTAGAGATATTTTGCAGATTTTAGCAGTCTTACACCAAATTGTGTGAAAAGGCTCTTTAGAAGCCTGATCTCTTTGCACAGGGAAACCCAAAACTAGACAACAACTCGCATACAAACTTCTATTTGCTTGTTTTGGATTAACATGTTGAAGAAGCATCCAGAGGTTTTGCTGTTCCTCACGCAGCTTCCTAAACTTTTCCAGGCTCCAAAATGAGACAAATCCCTTAACAAACTCACTCCCCTCACCCCAAACACACCCAAGACTTTCCAGTGCCTGAGCATGTGTGTGACAGGGATTGTTGCTGTACCCTCCTGATCTCTCATGTGGAGCAGCACAGCTGTGGCAAGGCCACAGAACTCCATGCTCTAAGGGAGGGTCATGACAAAGAGCTCCAGTGTCTGCCCTGTGTGTGTGTGGGGATAATCCAGTAAAATAGAGAGCTTTTGTAGTGAGCCATTTCCAGGATCTCTGGGCGAGGAAAGTATAGAAAATAATAAAGCAAAAGAGGGGTGCATATGGGTGAAAAACACAGTATTTTTGCATCTTTAGGGTGCAACCTGTGTGGGGCACAGTCCACTGCACTGGCCCTTTTGTAAGACTTCCTAATAGCCCTTGTGTTTACCACACAGCCACAAACCACTGCTCAAAAGTTACTGGATTTACCAAGTAAACACAAAGAACCCTAAGACATTTTCAAACTGCAGCTATTCAGGTGTGTAACTACCTAAGCAAAATGATCTGATGCCTTATTCACTTATTAAATTACCTTTTATTCCATTTTCTTTAGCAAATTATGGGAGAATCTGTTCAACCAGGCAGCTTCTGCGTCAGCTGTGGTGCTTCCTGAACACACTTTAGTGAGGGCAAGGGAGCCTTGTGCTCAGAGATGTGAAGGAGGAGAAGGAATGTATTAGAAAGCAACTGTGGATCCCTGCCATTTTCACCTTGGTAATGGGGCTGCTAATATAGGGCAAGTCCTGGGTTACAAGGACACCGTTTTCCTTGAGGAACTGATAATGTGACTAGTTATTTCTCTCCTAAATAACTGAGTTGGGCGTAGTGAGCTGCCAGCTTCTAAGGATGAGCTGTTTCCTCGTGGAGGGGAGAATAAGAAAGCCTGAGCTGGCTCAGACCTGCAAGTGAAACAGCTTCAACCATCACCACAATCACAAGGAGTTTGAAGGACAAAAAAATCAATAAGAAAGGATGAACTACTGCAGCCAGTTACGCAGTGAAAGCAGTCGCTGAAGTGGAAGTGAGGATGACGTACCTTTAGATTTTTTCATGCTCCCAGTTTCTGAAACACTTAATGAGCTCCCAGATATTTCTTCAGAGGTCTGGTCTAAGAGTGTGCTGGTGTCCCACTGCTGGCTGCCATTCTCCAAACCCCAGGCCTCGTGGGTGCTTTGCTGTGGGTCGGTATCAGGGACTCTTTCTGAAGCACCCGATGGCTGCTTTTCATCAGAGGTGATTTTTGCAACAGCTTCCTCCAGAGTGGGTGGATCTGCTTCCCTGCAGGAGCTGTCCATGGCTGCAGCATAGTCCATCATCAGTGAAGCTTCACTGTCCTGAGATAAAGAGGTCTGCCCAGTGGAAATAAGAGACAACACTGACACAAGTCATCCTGCTGGAGAAGAACAAGCCTCCCTGCAGTTATTTTAACTTTTTTCACTTGTATTGCTCAGGACCATCAGCAAGCCACCTGAAGCTTCCTTAGCTCTACTAAAGGAGAGGAGCATTTAGCAAAGTTTTAATCATGTTGTAAAGGCCAAAGGAGTGAAAAAAAGAATTAAGTAAATGCCTTCCAGCTACCCCTGGCCCCACTACAAATAACAGGACTCCCCTATATGTGCTGCTGTAATGAAATGTCAGCATACACACAGAATCTTTTGGTCCTTTTAAGAAGATTAATACCAGAGCATTTCATCTTGCCTCCTTGTTTGCCCTCCCTCTGGAACAGAGACCAGAGAACCAGAGGTTTTTCAGAGAGTTTTAACAGCTTGGAAAAAAAAAAATAGAAAAATCTTTCATACTTTTTCTCTGCATTTTCCCTACATGGCTGAAACACAGAGAAGGACTGATTATCCTCTCTTCCCACCTAAACTGATTTTTCCAAATCCCTAACACCACTCCTATCCAAGGACACCGTGCATTTTAGTCAGGCTGTCAAATCTAACAATCAGAACCCAACACCCTGATGTGGCTTAACTTGAAACAAGTTACAGAAATAACCTGGCACACAAAACTGGATTCTGCAGAGACAGCAGAAGCCATGTTAACGTTGCAGTCAGTGCAGAAAAGGCTTTACAGAACTAAGCATTAACTGCGAGTGTTGTTTTCTGCTCTACCTTGGACACCCCTGATATGATAATGGTGCTTTTCTTCCGAGGAGACTTCAGCTTCTGCTTTGCAGACTCGCTCAACTGCCGAATGGCTGCTTCTGCCACAGGGTCGGTGCCATTCAGTACCAGCAGCTCTGAGAAGAAAGGATTATTTCAGAGGGGAGAAGGAAAAACAGGAAAAAACAGAGCAGAGACAGGCGGAGTTTGTCCTTGACTTAACGTTCACAGAAATGGCATAAACACCATAAACATCTTCCAATTCACCACCCAGCCATCAGGGCTTGTCTTTCCCTCCTGTCACCCATTTTTGGAGAAAAGGTACCGAAGTGGCACTTACAAACCCTTTCCATGAGAACAAAGGAGGTTCTGGAAGCCTGGACAAAACATCCCATTATTTCAATGCATTGCTACCCTGTGGTGACAGTGGGGCATCATGAGTTATCACAGTCATGAAGAACCACAGTTCTAACATGGTACAAGGCTGGCACATGATGCTACTTCCTCAGGTAGTTTTTTTGTTATTTGGCTCCTTTTCCAGACCTCCCTGCTCAGCATTTCCAGATTTGCTATGGCACTGTGACAGGATGGGGAAGGCAAAGTGGCTGCCTCCAAAACCTGTAAAGTGCACCCCCTTTTCTCCTCCAACCACTGCACAGGAATATAAAATCTTTTGTATAAAATACTCTTCAGTGACAAAGACAAGTTTATTTTTAAGCATGGCTCTTTCTGGCATCTAGGACACAAGTGCTTTGGGCACAGCAAATACACACTGATCAAATTCATCAGGCTCAGGAACAAACAAGGCTAAGAAAGTCAACAAGACAAAAATCTCCATGTTCAATTGCCTGAGGTGGACTTTTCTGGCAAGAGTTTTAACAACAACAAAAATAACAGAGGCAGGAATCGCACCAGTGTTAACTGGATCGAGCAGTGCCTTTTGTTACTGGGACATTAATGTAATAAAAGACGAGGCCTGGAATTTAGGAATATGTGTGCACAAGGGGTGTGCATGTCTGCACACTCATCACAAACCTTGACTTTTTCCATCTCCTCAGCCCCTGCATTAATTCTTACTGTTGTCATCACTCAGAACTATGGCACAGACACAGCATATTCCCAGAGTGCTCGCTGCTATTTTGCCATGATGTTTGTAATAACTTTTACCCAAGTTACTGCCATACCAAAAGCTTCTTTGTACTTCTTTCATTTGGCTTTTGTTCTAATGAGTAATTCTTCCTGCAATAAACACTTCACAGAAATCCCCCTGCACTCCCAATAAAAACATTGTCTGTAACAATATGGAATGAGCTGTCTCCGGATGAGTTTTCCAGTAAGTGTTTTGTGTCTTTAATACCACGAACACTCAAGAGAGTCAACTCAGAAATCTTGCACTATCTTAACATTTCCCAAATTGATGTAGTAATACCAGGCTGCTTCATGGTATCAGAGTATTCCTTATCCTAGAGATAGGAAAAGATCCAAGTGCTGTTCCAGCTCTTCATGGTTACTGCTTCTTGCCCTTCCCCGTATTTGTTGGCCAATACACTTCTGTCTCTCTGAAACCTCCTGACTGTGCCAGGAGCAGTCCAGATCATCTCCAGATTGTCCCATCCCCACTCAGACCTGTACAAAGCCAACTGAACTCCACACCAGGTGCTGCTGGCAGCCACACTGGGTCACATCTGTCACTGCTGCTGCCCACAGAGCTGCTGAAAGGTTCAGTGGTGACCACACAAAGGACTAAAAAATACGCTGAAGATTTAGAGCTGCAACTTGAAAAGGTAAATTCTCCAGAGACAAAATCAGGTTTATATACAGTTCAAAGTGAATTTATAATTAAAATTATTGTCAATGTAATCTGACACTCTGAAGGCACTTCAGCTGTATCCAGGTGACTTAGGAAGGTGGACTAATGGGCACAGCAAGCCCAAGAAAGCCCAGTGGCAGGGCTAGGAAAAGAATTGAGTCTTCCTTACATCAGTCCAGCCTCTGCCTTCTCTTCAGACACATGGCACTTAGAGATAACATGTCACAGGGTTTTAATTTAGTGCAGCATCCCCCATGCCTTTATGAAAAGAGGCATCTTTCATTCAAAAGTAAGAGAAAAGACTTACTTTTGGCTTTTCTGCAGACACCTCCCCGCTCCAAACCACAGCTCATTGTTATTTATTCAAAACCAGTAATCTAAATTGCCAATTAAAACCAGACTTTTACTGCAAGGCTGCCATACCCCAGAGTGCTTGATGACATAAACATCCCAGTGCTGCTGACAGGCAGTAGCCATATGGGCTGGCTGTTATTTTAACAGGATCACATTAATCCCACGTGCAGAACGGAGAAATGTTCTCCTTAGCAGCTTCAAACATTTTTATTACCTGTATCTGAAGATGACAAAGTTTTGCTGACTGGAGCACCATGAGAATGGAGGGCTTCAACAGTGAAATCCTTTTCAGTCACCTTTACTTTAACTGGAGTTTTCACAGGAGAATCTGAGGACCAAGTTTTTTGGTTATTTGAACTGGTCTAGACATTTTCTATTACATTAGTAAGAATTTATTATACCACTTATGCCTGTTCAAATCATAAGTGTTCAAGAAAATTGTTTAACAGAAATTCTCAACACATGTTCTGTGGTAAACCTGACCCCAAAAGGCCAGTGAAGTGTAAGAAGTTTTTTAAACATTCTTAAATGTTTAAAACATTAAAGGATGTTTTTAAACATTGTACTGTAATACATTAGACAACACCCACTTAAAGATTTGCTTTAACAACTTAAAAGAACACAGATCTTTGTGAGACTTCACACCAAGACTGTTCACAGGTTTTACTTTTATAATGTTCCCAAGAAAAATTGGAAAATCTGCTCCTGGAGGACATGCTGAAAAGTATTTTGTCACCAGGTGACACCAACCTTCATCAGAGATGATAATACAGATCAAGGTTACAAGGCACAGGAGGGTCTGTCATCAGCAAACCTCCAAGAGTGATACACTCACATTTGTCATGTGAAAAACCATCCACCAAAATCCAGGCCTTCTGCATTATCACACCATGGTGAAGATTTACAGCATGTCTTAAAAGAAGCGTTAACTGTTCCTCTTGTAAGAAACAAGTTTTCATGAAAATGAAAAACCTGATTCTGAAGATTACAAACAACAACCCCACTCCAAGACATCAGAGAACTCTGGAAAACAGCACTTCCCTGACATCCCACTCCCAAGTGCTTCTCCTGGTGCCCATGGATAACCCTGTGAGGGAACACAGGAAGATCTGGACGTGCTGACCTGTGCTCAGAGGGGATGATCTCCCTTCCACACGAGGTTTGGTTCTCACAGAAGTGACAGTGGTGACCACAGTCCCACAGGGCATCACAGTGCGATCTTTTTCGATCTTGGTGGCCAGCACTGGAGAGGAGACCTGCCGTGCCTTCAGCTCACTGGGTTCTATAAAAGAGAACTAAGGAGACACAAAAACACCGCCTCAGAAGCACAGTCAAGCACAAAGGACACTATTTCTAGCTGGCACCCCTTTAAGGTTTTTGCTGAGCCACACTCAAGAGTTAATTCTTTAATTAAGACCCAAATACCCTGCAAGCAGAACAGGCTGCTCTGACTCAGCCACAAGTCCAAAGCATGAGATGAGCATTCCCAAGCACTTCCTGAAGTGAAAGATCCACCCTAAATCCCCCAAACCCAGCAGTACCTCTGCATTAATGGATCCCAGCCCAGGCCCTAGCTCTGAGCTGCTCTCCCTGGCCTCGCTGTTCAGTGCAAAGCTGTGCTGGCCAGAAGGTTGTTTCCTGAAGAGGTCCAGAGGTACAGTCACCTTCCCAGATAAAGGACCTGGAAGAATAAAATCAGCAAGGTCAGCCCACACCAAAGCTGTCAGGATGTGTAAAAGGGAAAGCATACGGGAAGGGAGGAGGAAAATTCAGGCAGATAATTGCAAGAACTGGTTCTATACCACGGGGCAGAGAAATGGCATTTCACAGCTTTCTTTCCATTTTATGACTATTCCTCAGCCTGGCCTAATACTGTGCAATAGGAAAGAATGGAGTCATGAAATATTACTTATTTACTGTTGTTTCTGGCCATTATTTTTCCCTTTACATGCAGAATGTCCAGGGAAAAAAGGAAACAACTATTAGGTTCTTGGACGATCTCCGTAACCAGTTTCTGCATCTTTCATTTCAGAGGATGATCTGGATTCCTGGTAAACTGGTGCATCACAACAATAGTGTTTCTTAATTTGAACTTTAGCAGAACTTCAGCAGTTCTCTTGCTCCTCCTCTGACCTTATCAGCTCCACTAGACCGGAGCAAACTATTAGCAAAGGTACTGTACCATTTGAGAGATGAAATCCTAGTTTTCTGTCAAAAGCAGAACGTTTAGAAACAATAAATTCCTACACTTCCCTGGCCTCTCAGGGTCAGGTTACCACAGAACATGTGTTGAGATTTTGTATTGAACAATGTTCTCAAACACTTACAATTTGAACAGGCCTAACAGGTACAATAAACTCTTGTCTATACCGGTATTATACAAGTAGGGATCGACATTGTATTCACATAACTCAGCTCGCTGCTCATTAATACGATTCTGAGTCTTCTATTCAAATGTTTTGGGAGAAGAACAGCTAAGCTGGTATGGAGGGGCAGAGAGGGAGGAAGAGAATTATCAGTGCAATCCACTGGGACCTTTTTCTTCAGGAAACCAGGCTGAACGTTAGGATGTAGAATATTCCTGATGTTGTTTCAAAGACTAAAGATGCTTAGCTACCATCAAGACTACATTTTGTCCAAGAAACAATAAACCTTTGCTGACTCCATATAAATTTTTTTTTTCCCAAGATAAAAAATAGCATCCATATCAGAGTGATTTTTTAAAGCTTTAGCCTACATTTGACTTTCCAACCCCTCCAATAACCACAGATCATAAGCAAGGTATTGCACAGCTTTGTATATCTAGATTATTAAAAATAATTCCGAAACGATAGAATCAAGTAGTAAAAATGTTTGAGCCCCCATGTTTTATATTTAATCCAACATAATCAGAATTGGAGTGTTTTACACCTGATTGTGATTTTTATACCTGAATTGTTAGGCAGTCACTGAGCCTTGAAAAGGAAAGATTTAGGATTAACCCCCATGATTCCCCTTCAGCCAGAGAAAGAACTCAAAAGCTGAACTTGAAACCAAAAAGGTTCACAGTGGATCTGTGAGATGCCGAGAAGGTCGAAAAATACAGGACATCAGCACCTGGGAGACTCAGTATGTTGACAGTCCAGAAAGTAACTCAAAGATTCTCTGTAACCTTAACTCAGACCACGACAGAGGCACCTGGTCAGTGTATTCTCCTTCCACCCATGATTACTGATGCATCTGACAGGTTCTCTATGGCCATCCAGAAATAAAAGGGGACTTCTGTCAACACTCAGCAAAGCTCACACGCTGATCAAGCAAAATAACTCAGTCTTAATACTTACTATCCAACTTTCCATCTTCTACTATTTGCAGTTGCAATGCTTTTGATTTGGCACTTAGTTCACTGTGAAGGAAATAAAACCATGTTAGGTCTTTGCAGGCCAAGCAGATTTTCCTTCCCCTTTCCCCAGCTTTTCTCAGCCCTCTTGAAGCTAAACTCTGCACCTTGCAGATGGGTAAGACTGACTAAAGGGATCACAGTCAGAAAACCATGGCCTGGTTGCCTCCCTCACGGTTGCACAGGTTCAATTTGTTAAATTTCAGAGGCTTTTCTTCTCCCTAGGAGCTGCCAAATGCTGCCCTCCAAGCTGAAGATGGTTCCTAGTCTGACTGCTACACCACAACACTAAAAAGCTTTGTTTCTCCTGGCAGGATCAGATTTTTAAGTCAAGATGCTGGAACAGGTTCAGTCAACATCCCTGTCAAAGCAGGAAAGTGTCCTGCAAAAACAAGACAGATGCAAGGAAACAAAAGTAGTCACAGCTTTAAATGGGAAGAGCCAGTATCACTTTTCCAAAGTAAGACTCAAGGATGCTGCAAGCCAACAAGAAGGAGTTTCTGTGTGACAAAACCCAGGTGAACTATTGTCAGAATTACATATGTGGTATTTCCTAAGATGGACTAGACAGCAGATACAAAACCTTTCCTCTGACTGAGACAGTGAAGCAAACTGGGTACCTACTGGGGAACCCTCCAGTAAAACTTTATTTTATAAGCTTCTCAGCAGGTGTTCTGCCAAAAACCCTAAGGGCATGCCAACATGTATTTCATTTTGCTGTCTCTGTTTCAGGATGGTGTGATCCTGGCTGCAGACACCCCATCTCCGTTAGATGCAGTGGGACATCATCTATGCAGCAGATTTTCAGTTTTTCCCTGCCACTCCCACCGTTCCTGCACCCCAAAACTTGGAAAGGAGCACCTTGATGGTACTACTGCAGCTTTGCCATGAAGCTAAAGCAGAGCCTGACATGGTGGTCAGTACAATGGTGTTCAGAGTGAAGGATATTTTTGGCTCCGAAGAAGGAAAAGGGCAGAGGTGGGTGTGTGTGGGTGTGTGTGTGAACTTGAAAGAGGTTCAAAAACCCCTGTCAAAATCCTAATCATTTATCTGTGAAAGCCCCCAAGCTTACCTTATGTACTTCTGAAAAGCACTGTTCCTAGTGTCAAGGCCAAATTCCAGTCAAGTTAATCACATCCTGCCTGCCCTCTCTCAGCCCTTTCAGTTGGAAAAGGGTATTATTCTTACAAACTTCCTGTCCAAAACTGCTGGGAACTTGTCTGCTCTGCAACACTGAACAGGGGTGCTGTTCCACCAACAGATGGCTGAAGTGAATCACAGACCCACTGGCTGAAGCACTTTGTGATACTTCAGAAAAGAAAATTCATCAGTGACTCCTCCTCTTCCTAAACTCATGCACCACAGAAGCCATTGTTGCCCTGCTGTTAGAAAGTGAAAATGAAAAGTTTTAGAACCTTATTTACAGCAGCTGTGTGAATCACAGAATACCGTGTAGGCTGCCCAAAAGTCCCTTTTTTTGCTCTACAGGAGAAAGAAAATCTAGTTAAGTTTTACACTCCCTTTTTAGTTATAGCCAACATTCTTTTAGATGCTCAATTGGTTTTGCACATTTGCTTTTTCCACTCAGGGGAGGGAATGGAGACACATTAGATTCCCTCAAATGCAGTTTTCACAGTAAAGTGACTTCAAAACCCTGCTAACACTTGTTTTTCGGCACTGTAGGAAAGCATGAGGTGATTTATTATGCCTGTGACTGCTGTCATCTACTAGACTCATGTATCTCCCATGGAACAATTAGAGACCTGTATCTCATATCCATGTAGAGGGTAATTAGATATCCTGAAGTTCCAACCAGCTCCAGATTTCTCTGAGGCCACACAGAGAAAGGCCAAGAATGGACCTGTTTCAAAAAGCCATTCTTCTCTCATACAGTTCAAGTAAAAAAAAAGGTGCTTTAGTGTAAAAGTATTGTCAGTAGGCAAGTTACTTACAAGATAAACTCTTCCTTCCAAAAGGGATGTGCAGCATTTTTGGCTACAGAGCTGGAAAACTTCTGCATAGGGTCATTCAACTGAACTATACACACAAGGTCTGTGCTGCCTGTAAGGGCAAGAAAAATCAATATCCAGTCATTCATGCTCCATCACCAAGAGGCCACGTACTGAAAAGAAACCCCCTTCCTTGCACACTGCACTTTTGAACAGGCTTTTGCAGACACTTTCTCACCCTCCCACGGAATAAACGCCTTCCCCTGGTTTGCACACCGAGGACATTCATGGCAAAGGTCAATATTGCATTACTGATTTCTTATGAACTGTCCTACACACTGTAGGAAACATGACAGCCCAATTTAAATCCTGCCACGAAGCAACCAAGTGCAGGCATAAAACAACCCGAAAAGATGGGGAGACAAAAAAAACAGTGAGCAGGTGATGTTGTAGGTGAGAGGCAGGGAGGGAGTAAAGTTGCTTTCAGCTGCTTTAAAAAAAACAGAAGTTTTCTAAGTTCCTCGTGGCCGCAGTCACAGTGGTTTGTTTCGACATGAAAATAAGCTTTTTCTGCTGGCAAGTGACTGATGACAGCAGTGCTAATTCAAAATGGTTCGTGCACCGTGGTTTTTAATAAGTTCTAAAGGACTGCTGCAGACTTATCTCTGCCTTGATCTTGGAATTTGAGAGTGTTGCAAATTGGCATATTAGGAGTAGTTATATCGCTGCTCCGAGGGGAAATAGTTTGCCAGATGTGTTCCTCTTAAAACGGTTTCTTTAATATGGTTTTCACAGCATCAGAAATAATTCAGACGCAGACTTCCAAAAGATCAAGGAAAGCAACAAAAAGCTCAGTACTGACTGTGTGCAAAGCAAACAAAAGATGCTGCCCCCAGTACTCCAGAAGAATCTCGGTCTGTATTTGCTGTCGGCAGCTCTCTGTTGTCCTCTGGGGATGCTTTGGGGCCGTGGATCAGCCCTACCTCAGGCACAGAGGCAGCCTGGGCCTGGCAAGGTGATTAGAGGAGACAAAGCACTGTGTACACACAGCTTATTTGGGATCCAAGCTGACCCCAGAGTAAGTAGCTGAGCTGCTTTCACAGCAGGCTGAGCCTGAGCTCATGAACCTGGGCTGGTTTCTGCTCACCCAGCCATGTGTCCCTGCAGCCTGGTCCTGCTGCCAGGTCCCCAGCCCAGGGCAGGGACCCTGCACAGCCCTGCCTGGAACTACACCTGAGCCACAGACTGACTGTACCCAACAGGGTATTGCAGCTTTTCTGCCCTGGACACCCTGCTGTAAACAATTAACTACTTCTTCCTTACCAGCAGAAATCCCTTTTGCCCTAAATGATTCCCTGCAGACCATGTAGCACAAAACCCAGGGTGATCTGTGTTTACATACACAAACTAAGGAGATAAAAACAGGCACAGCCCATAAGCAGAGACCAGTTTTGCTACTGGGTATTCACCAGCTGAACTAAGATACCTACAGGAGAGCCACGAGCTCCTACAAACCCTGTAGGCATCCATCAATCAGCCATGGTTTCATCAGCACAGACAAACTGCCCCTCCCCAGCCCCCTGTGTACCTGTGCAGGTTAGCCTGCAATACTGCAGGCTCTCATGGAGCCTGAGTTCCAACAGGGTAATTCATTATTGCAAGGGAAGGCCAGGAAAAGGGAAGGGAATATTAATTAAAAGTCAGCAAGTTACATCCAGAAGCCAGCACCTTTCCAGCTGTGCAGGATTCCCACTGGATTTCAAGTGTACCAGTTAAACCCCATTATGAAGCTTTATTTCTCATAGCTCCAAATATTTATACTCCAGGAGCTGCTGGGGAACCAGCAAAATTCTCTCCATCTCCTGTTAGAATTGCAAATGGGGATTTTGCCTCCCAACATCTGTGTTCCCAGAGCAGAGCACATGAATTCTCTCTTCTTCCTCTCATTTTTAGGGAAGGTGCAGAGATTCTCAGAAGGTGAATCTTCTGTTCTTTACACCAGATGCACATAAAGATATCTCATCTCATGACTTTTAAAGGCAGGCAAAACGACCCATTCTTTTGGAAAGTTTAGTTTGCACTATAAAATTGTAGAGTAATAACAAATCATAGAATGGTTTGGGTTGGAAGGGACCTTAATGATAATTTCGTTCCAAACCCCTTGCTGTGGGCTGAGACACTTTCCACTAGACTGGGTTGCAGTTGCCAGCATAGTTTTATTTATATAGGACATTTCACAGCCAAGAGCTCCAGAATTGCTTTAAAAATAATTTGTTTTTTTTTAAAAAAAAAAGCTCTGCAGAGATTTTTAGGGGAATCACTTCCAACTAGGATGAGCAAAGCAGCATTATGCAAGACTCTAGGGCAGAAACCTATTACATCTAACTGAAAAAAGGAGCACAGCAAGTAGGATATATTTATCCAAAACTAGTGCTTTGCCCAATTTAGCAGCCACAAGCTTCCATTAAAAATACTGTTATGGAATTGTTTAGTGGCCACAAATAACAGAGCCTCCAATCTGTATTTCCGCTGACAAAATCTGAAATGTGCCTGCTCATGCCTCAATCAGTGACAGAGACGTGCCCGCACTTGGAGAAGTCTGAATACTTGCAAGACAGGCCTGGTGCTGCTTTCCAAACCCAACGCTAACTTCACCAGGCAGTGACCTCTTTTTTGGCTTCATTCTCCACTTGCAAGAGGCACCTTCTTCCTCTATCTGCAGAGGTACTTCATCAGGGGGAAATACCCCTGACAACCAAAGATCACCTTTGAGGAGTTTCTAATACAGGAAGAGAGTTTTAGATAAATCTGCAAATCACTCAAAAGTAAAGAAAAAAGGCCTGTAAAAATAAGGTAACGCTGAATCAAGCCAATGTCATTGCCAGCAGCTAATGGAGAGTTGGATTTGAGCCCTCATCTTGGGTACAGCCAAAGTGAGAACTTACAGAAATTAAGACTAAAATCCAGAAAATAATCAGCCAACTTTATACATGTGATCATTTCAATCTGTTTTCAACAATGATGGATTTCTGTACAAAAAGAACAAGATGTTTAAATACTCAAATAAATTAAAATATACATTAAGTCAGCACTGGCACAGGTTGCCCAGAGAAGCTGTGGCTGCCCCATCCTTGGGACTGTTCAAGGCCAGGCTGGATGGGGCTTTGAGCAACCTGGGATAGTGGAAGGTGTCCCTGCTCATGGCAGGGGGTGGAATGAGATGAGCTTTAAGGTCCCTTCTGACCCAAACCACTCTGTGATTCTATGACTTTATGAAGTCTATTGCTCAGAATACAGCAATTTCTTAAACCTTCTTTTGAGAGTAGGCTGTAACCCAGAACTTCCACATTCTCTCACCTGAAAGGAAAGTAAAAAAACCCACCCCAGCCCTGCCTGAAATGAAGCAGCACCGCCTGGGCCGCGTTACCTGCAGCACGGAGATCACTCAGCTTCACCGCGATGTTCCTCACCAGCAGCTTGAGGTCATGAGCCCTTGGAGGTTTGGGAGGACTTGTGCCCTGAGGGAGAAGGCTCGTGTTCTGTACATTCTGCAAAAGGCAACCAGGACAAGGGGCACTGTGCACATGCAAACACCAAATCCTTGTGTCACACTGACACAGGGAAGCAGAGCTGGGCTGTAACACCAACAAGGAGCCACACGGGAGCTGTGACCACAGACCCCCCACTGCCACGGGCTTTGTTGTTCTAAACGTGTGTCCCAGTTGTTTCTTGTCACTGAACACTTAAACTTACTCATTTGTGAGTCATGAATATATAACAGAAGCACTAAGCAGAAGGACACTTCTCAAAAGATTTTGGAAGGAATGAGAGTTACCTGAACCTCCTTTGTATCTGCAGACCTCACACTCAACACTGCAGATGGAGAAGCTGAGCTGAAGAGGTTCTTCAAGACATCTCTGAGCGTTTCAGATATTGCACATGTCCCTGCTGTCTGTCCCTACGAGGAAACAAACGATCAGGCTTCTCAAAACTCAGAAGAAGTTGAGGCAAAACCTACTTTGCTATGTATCTAAACCACCAAAGCCATCAAACATTAGCTTTCTCAGAGAGAGACACATGGTTTCTGTTGCCAACAACACAATTTAACAGATCATGCAAAGAATAACTTAAATTTCTCCATTATGCATTAAAGGAAAGCTAGAATTAAACACTGAAAAAGTCATGCTGTTCTGAGAGTTAGAAAGGCACAGCTGTTACCCACAAAACCAGAAGTTTCATTAACAGTTTTTATCTTATGATGGTGATTTAAAGATTCTGCACTGCTCTGCACTCCCCTGAGAGAGCAGATCAGGTCATCAGATAAGCAGATCGGCACCGTTCCACTGATTTAACGGGAGTTATGCCAGCCTGCAACAGCTGAGAAGAAACTAATCCTGTGCTGCACTGAAAAAAAATATTATAGCATCTCCTGGAGGTCTTCAACCTTGCTGAAAAGCGCAGTGTATGGACAGAGAGCCGTGCTGCTCTGAAGCACTGAGCTGTAGTTTGCCCATTTAAAACTCTCACAGGCATCTCTGCTTAGCACCACAGCCTCTGAGGGGTCAGCACACACCACAGATTTCGTTTACACACACGTAGCTTCACATGATTAATTCTAAGGTGTATGAAGAGAGTGACTGCCCCTGCCCTCTGTGTGCTCCTGGAGAATGCCTGCTTCCCATAGCATGCTCCTCAGGAATTTTCTTCTGCTCAGTTACCTACAGGGCGCAGATTTTTAAATCAAGCTGTCCCAGGAAGGACAGTCTGACACCCAACAGCTCTGAGAGCAGCACAGGAGAAATCTCAGTGAGGTTTCTTTCCTAAAGAAAAGACTGAAGTAGGAGACAAAGATCTGACCTAAAAACAGAGGACCCATCCATCTTTTCTCATCTGATACCACACAGAGACTTCACTGATGTGCACCTTGCACAACAGGCCAAACAGATTGGGAGTAACAGCCCTTTCCCAACTACCCAGGTGTTACAGAAACATTTAGGGTGTTTCACAAAAAAATCCCAGCAATGCTGTGTACAGAAATCCTGTTTTACTGCCTTCTTACCTAACTGGCCTCTGATGACAGGTTCAAAATACAACAGCACTGGCCAGTCCCACAGAAATTCTGCTGTATTTACACCATGTGCCCTCAAATAACCACCAAGGAAACAGATAATACTCATTCACTTTAAAAAAGATCGAAGTAAATTAGGCTTTTTAAAGCCTCAGTAACAGTAATTTCATTACTTAGGTTACTTAAATAAGCAGATAAATTGAGGTTAGTCTTCACTGTTTTGGAGATAATTACCCTCCACTGCTCTTACCTAAATTGTAAAATTCCAATTGCCTCTTGTGCTTTCCCATCAGCCTAATGTGACATCTGTTATTCAACAGCAACAACAGCAACCATAGTCACTGGACTTCTGTTCATAGGTATTTTCTGTTGTTTCCATAGTTATTTGGAAAGGAGATTGATTAAAGAGCCTCCTGTCAGCTCAGCCTCATTTTTAGCCATCCTTTTTTCGGAAAGCAACTCTCCACCCCAACACCCTCGAGAAGACAAGCCATAATGGCTTAACTGCCACCCCAGAATGATAAAGACAGCAGGTTTCACTTCGGGTTTGACTTGGGCTAGGGGTGTACACCACAGCCAGCCTGGGGCACATCAGCACATGAAGTCACCTGGTGTAAATCCAAACCCTACCAGTCAGCCAGGTTGCCCAACACAGCTCAGGTTCACCCAGCCATAACCAACAGAAAAGGGGTTATTATACCCAGCTTGTGTGATGACAAAACCACCGTGGAGATAATCACAAGTAATTAAAGGTATTTATTTGTACACACAGTGTTGCTTCCGAGAGAGGAAAAACACAAGACACAAAAGCTGACATTTAAGTTTAGGAGCTGGAGCAATTTCTGAGGTGTAGCTTGCTCACAGGTTTTAAAACGCCTCTTGTTTATTGCCTCCCCTCTTCCGTAAGTGCTAATAGAAACTTCAAAGTGAAAATGAAGCCCTCTAACTATTAAAGAACTTAACAGGCTCATTCTAAAAACGCAGGCAAAGCATAACAGGTGCAACTCTGCAACGCTGGACTTGGGCACCTCTCACAAAGCTGATTGTGAAGTCCAGTGACTGCATCAGTGTCATCTGTGTTTGTCAGTAAGGATTTAATATTTAATGACTGTTCAAATGTGGATAACCAGCATGCCACCCCAGCATATGAAGGTCATTCACATGCTACATGTGCATGGTAAAACCTACATTAAAACACACTTCAAAAGGCTTGTCTGTCTTTAGTTGTGAGTTTCACATTTTTATGGACAAAAGCTGTGGTAATAAATTATTATGTTTGCAGCTCTCTCAGTACAGGTCTTTAGAAGCAGCTCTACAACAAGCTTATATTTTAACAAGGCCTTCAGTCAAGAAAACAACTCCACAAAACACAAGCAAGTCTTCCCCCAGAGTTGTAAGAAACAGTTAAATCACCACATCTGTGCCAAAAAAAAAAATTGTAAAGGGTCAAAGGCAGAAGAGAATCCCAGTCAAGATGAAACTCTTTCAGGGGATGTTTCAATAAAACAATCCCCAATGAATCAGTGCTTATATGCAAAGATAAGGTGCAATTCCAAAAGCATCAAAATATTTCTAGATCATCCATTATTTCCTTAAATAACTGTATTTTTCACAGCCATTTCTGATCTATTGCTGCTGATTTAAACTAGGGAAGAAGCAATGTTGTAATTGCTTTGATGGGAATACCACTACAACTGGGGTTTCACTATTTTAGAAGTGTTCTGAGAGAAGATATTTAGGAACGGCCATTTTTCACACCTTGAATTTGGACGAAAGATATTTGCAAAGTCATCCGTCTGTTAAATACAGACTTGTTTCAGTAATCTTGAGAGATGCTGCTGGATTTCAGAGATGTAGGGGTTTGATGGATGATCCATGGAAGATGCTTTACACCACATTTTGGACCAAGGGGTTGGAGACCCATCTGCTCTACCATTACAACAAATAAAACTTACTGACTGACCTCGTGCACTGCTGGCTGGATTTCAAAGTTGATTTCATTGGTGTTAATGAGGAACCACTCAACTTTGACATCTTCTCCTTTGTCTTTCACGTAGAGCTGAAGCTGTGGACAGGAAAAGAGCTATTGGAGAGTGTTCTGCTGTCCTATAAGGAAATTGAAGGTTAAGCTCCACACTAAGACTTGACACAGGAAGAATGACATCATTTTCTGAGTAGGTAACTTCAAAATGACCCTCTAAAAAGGCAAAAGTTGCTTAAGCTTTGAGAGTGCATGCCAGTTAAAAAAGGGAATTGTTCCATATATCCAAGTAGTCTACTCAACATGTTATTTATCCCCAGTCTCCTGAAGAGGCAGCTTAATTTCTGTATTTACCACTTTCCCCAGAGGGAAACGAAAGGAAGAGAAGAGAAAACAACACTTTAGACTTTACCTGCAGGTGGACTGGGGACAGTTTCACAAAATACAACTGAGCTTCGGCAGCCGCGGGTGGAGGGGCTGAGACAGCGATGAGGAATTTAACAGAATCTCCCACAACGTTGCAAGAAACCACCTGGAGAAAGGAAAAGGGTGAGGGGAAACAAAGGGAAGAACAAATTAGTCTTCAGAAGGTCTGGTGAAGGCAAGAAAGAAAGAAAGGAATTAAAGCTAGCAGAATTATGCTAAGTTGCACAGGTGGGAAATTTCTAAGTGATTTCATTCATGTCCCTACCTCCTTCTGAACATTCTTCTAAAAGCACAGAGTTCAAGTGTTCAAATCTGTACATGAAATTTAATACCTGCAAATTATGGCATTTCCCAAAATTTCTTTTGTATTGTTACCTAACTCAAAAGTAACTCCTTGCCTGACAAGGGCACCTTTCCATTTCACAGATCTATGTATTAAAAGCTCCAAGAGGGCAATTTTGCAAAAGGGAAACAAAAATGTTTGTTCTTCCTCCTCTTCTGCTGAGCTAAATAGCTTGCATCAGGACAGCTGCTTTTATCAAACAATCTTTAGTTGAATGGCATCCTACAAATGTGAAACTTTGTTACAAATCTGGTGCTACAGAAGACGATTTTGTCTGACTAATTCCAGTTCTCAGGGGGATGAGAAGGAGCAGGAGCCTTTAAGAATTTATTCAAGCCTTTGACCAAACCAAGAAAGGCCCTCAAATGTGGTGACAAAGCTAAATGTCTGGGAAAAGTCTGAGTGCCACTTGAGCACAAAACACTTTTACGAGCAGTAATTTAACTTGTTATCACACTGAGTTTGTAAACACTGGACAGTTTTTCCTCCCTCCCCTCTGCAAACTGACTGAGCTGCAGGAGCTGCCATGCAAAATTCCTGGAGTGTGCAGAAATTCCTGGAGTGTTCCTGGCGGCACAGCAAAGCCCATGGGGTGGAAGTCAGAAATTATTCATCACACCACAGAGACACGTTTATTTTGCAAGCAGATGTGCTGGTTAAGGAGAGCTGCTTGTCACTGTCCCTCTGTGGTCACTGTCCCCACAGCTCCACTGTGGCAAGGACAGCTTGGCCCTCCTTACACTGACTCAGGCAAAGGGAACCAGGTCAATGCAATGCACAGACAAATAATTCCCTGCAGGGTTTGTCTGACAAAAACCCTGCGTGGTGCTATTAAATTGTGTCTGTGCACTTACTGCTCCACTTACGGGCACCGGAATTGAAGCTGAAAGCTTTGAAAGGAATCATGTACCTCCTGGAAGATCCTTATCAGGCTCTCCTTAAATACATTTCATCTCCCTGGGCTCTCCACAGTGCATTTTAAGGATGGCCAGGGCTTTATCAAGGGCCTGAGTACACATCCATTAAGGTAGAGACTTAATTACAAAGGAGCAGGGGGTGGGGAGGTGGATATGACAAATAAAAATCCTAACCACACCCACAAGCAATAAAATTTGCCTTTTCAGGTATGTCTTCTGCCAATTATAGTTTAGAAGTGGACAAATGAGTTTCCCTCACCTCTCCCCTTTCCCAAAGACTAAATTCCTTCAGAAGTGATTTCTGACCTTAATCCCACACAAACAACACCAACACCCAATATTATGGTACAATTTAAAGGATTTTTAATAGCTAACGAGAACAAAGAGCCCAGCTGCTTGTTTTACTTGTAGCTGAGTTGAAACAGAGGATCACTCCTTTCGTTCAAAGTAATGGATTGACATGGTGACTCTTTAAAGACTTTGAAAATTAAAAGGTTATTCTCTCTTTTTTGAGGGAAGAGGAGGAAAAAGGACAGGTCTGATGCAAAAACTGCTGCCACTTCTGTATCTTAAATGCAGTGTTTTATCATCCATACATTTTCTCCACACATCCATAGGAAGTTCAGGGCATTGAGAACAAGCTGGACTTGCTGCACATGTGATGCAGAGCCATTCATCTGGAATTTCTGGATGTCCAAGAGCTAAGGTTGCCAGGTATGTGGCTGATTAATGCTTTTAAAAAAAATAAAAGTGTGGCCAGAGAGTTGGTAGATGAGTTCATGTGCCACTTGTTGCTTAATCATGTTTAATTCCCACCTAAAGGATGGAAACAAGACACCGCAGGTGGTAGAAGTTTCATTTTTCTTTCTGCATTTTGTCAAGAGATGCTAAATGGGTTTTTCAGATACATTTTTACCTTTCATTTCAAAGCCCAGACCAGTGGAGTTTGGACTTTTAGACTCCTTCATTAATTTATTTTCTGCCAACAACATCTACTAAGCCCTACTCCCCTTCTGCCCTCACTTTTACTAAAATAACTGTGGTATTCAGGTACAGACGCCTGTCAATTTTTAATCCAATCATCAAAAGGAGTGGTTCCATGTTTGTAAATGAAAAATAATATGTGTTTATGTCAGGTGAATCCCTTTGTTCTGGGAGCAGGATGGATGATGGAGTCAGAATACTGAGAGAAGCAGAATTCTGGAACAGAGTTTGAAGAGAAAGCGGCTTTGTTTTCATCTGCGATGCTGGCACAAGTGGTGAAAAGGTGATTAAAGAGACTGCGACTGCTGCTTCCCTTGCTGAGTGACATTCCTTTAGAAGTGTAGCAGGTGATTTTGATAGACCAGAGCAGAAATATGTAGGCCATTTCCCCCGTGGCACTCAGACAAAGAAAAACACTGAAGCTTCCCGTGCTCTGCTCCTTTTCCCCCCCGCCTCGTTCCAACCTGCTTCCTCAAATTCATTTTCTCTGCACAGATGAAGAGCTGGAGAAGGGAGGGCCAGGCAAAGCACCTCTTCCTGGTTGGCAGGGAGGAGAAAGAGGAAGGATAGGTGTCCACAAGAAAACAGAGGAACCTGGACGGATGGGAAGAGAGTTCCCCTTCACTTTCATTTATGTTCCTCATTCTCTCTCTCACTCCCCTCAGCAGAGTCATCCCCAGCCATCAACACTTTTGTGATTCAGAGCCTAGAAAATCTGTCACTTTTATAACAAACTGCTCTTTAAAAATCAAGCCCTGCACAGCAGCTGGGACCAGCTGACTCTGGACTCACAGGGGTCACCCCCGAGCTCCCTTTTGTGATCCTAGACCTGGACAAGGCACATCTCCTACATTAGCAGAAATAGGGTGAGGTGAAATAGCAGCACAAAGAAACCAAAACCAAGCTATTTTCTCCCTCTAGCACCCTCCTTGGTACAAACAACCTTCTCTCCATGTGCTTTGGGGATCTCCCAGGGAAGGGGTTTCCAGCCCTTCCTCAGGTACCTGTGTCCCTGCTTCTCCTCAGCCCTCTGCCATCCCTCCACACACACAGCTGGTACTTAATCACCCCACTGCCAGGGTTATTCCTGCTGTTTCCAGCCCCCCCTCTTCATCCCTGACCACTTCAGCCCACGATGGGATGAGCTGCAGTGGCCAAAACTCCCTGACCTGGCTGGGCTCAGTTCCCCACACGCCTGACGCTGGCACCCAGCTCCACTGAGCTGCAGCTGCTGTAACACAACTTGCTCACAAGTACCTAAAATTGTGAGTACAATTATCCTGAAAACAATTCTCTTCCAGATAAACAACTGCAGGAACAAAGGAGACTGAAAAAGCACAGCAGTTTGAGCAAAAATATTTATCTGAGAAAGTCAAGTGTCCAAACTTGGGTACTCAAAGCTATTAAAACCCTTCTCCTTGCTTTGCCCTCGCCCTCTATATCAGACTTGTTCCCTTTGCAGTTCCTCTGGATAGAGCTGCAAAATTTCAGTTTTTTCCTTCCTGAAGTAGCAACAGAAGCTGCTTCATCTCAAGAAGCAGTGTGGTGCTCCTGCTCCTCACACATGGTGTCCTCTTGCCTTGAGGTTTCAGTTTTGGCACTGGCACCCCAGTAATTTGTGCATTACACATTCCCTTTTCTTTACTCTTCCCTCCCCTCCCCAACAGCAGGTTCCCTCCCTGAGTTGAAGGGCTGTGACTTCAGGAGGAAGTTCTGACAGCCCTGATGGGGAACATTTCCTTCACCTTCCCCAGGCCCTGACCACGCTGCATGTGTGTGTAAAACCCCCAGGAACACAGGCCTTGCTTGCCTTTTTTGTTTGTCTTCTGGAAGGAAATTAGTTTTACTGCACGTGGTATTTACTTACAGAAAGAGCAGGTTACTTGAGGTTACTCAGTAGTATGTAAGTAATACAAATATTTAACATTTTCACAAGAAAATCAGAATTCGCCATGAGGCAACCAGACAGTGAAAGTCACCTTGATCTCACTGTAAGATTTAGGACCTTCATGATTTCCCATACATCTCTCAGAGTACTACTATGAGAAGGCTCTTTTTTTTGTCATGGAAAACTTATCTTGTCAGGGGCCACACAGTCTGTGTGTTTGGATTAAAACCTCATCACAAGAAAATTTTTCAAGTCAAAAACTTCTTCCTTTTGACAGTCACTAACGTTCAGCTGTTCAGAAGAATTACATGATCTTCTTGGTTACCAGAGCCAATTCCTTAATTTCTTGAGGGGGTTCCTCCAACTTCTTCTCCACCCCCTTTTTACCCAAACAATTGACCAAGTGACCAGAGCAAATGAAGGAGAGATGACAAATGCAATGTCTAACCCAGGCACAGGTAGGTGTGGATTTTTAGGAGCCAGTATCAAACTGAATCTGCCTGTAAATACAGTGAAAACCTCAGACCAGTTTTCCAAATGGTGATAAACACCACAGTGAAGGCAGGGGGAGTGATGGACTCAGTGCAGGAACGAGAGTTTCCATGTCAGCACCAGAAACAAAGCAGAAGTTGATAGAACATGTGCATTTATCCACTCCTTTGAGGCCAACACATTCAAATTCAAATAGGTGGGAAAAAAGGGGAGAGAGGGAATAAAACAAACAAGCAGGGAGTGCAAGGAGACAGGACAGGAAGAATTTTCAATCCACCTAACAAGTTCAGTGAACATCAAACAGTGCAAGGACAGGAAGCAGTACTTATATTTCAGAAGGGGGAAAATATATCAACACCAGAAACAGAATTGCTAGTTTGGCCTCACTATCGTGCAAGTCTTCTCAAACCATCTGAGACACAGCACAGCTGAAGACACAGAGACCAAGAGGAGACAGTAAAGCCCAGGAGAGGTTTGCCAGTTTGTGCTGCGGTAGCTTGGAGAGCGATTCACTGCAGAGTTTCCCTGTGTCAGGGTGCTAAGGCCTCCCTGATCCCTGTGCCAAGCTGGCAGACGTGGCACAAGCCTATAGGAGGCCCACCCACATCTGCAGTAGCAGCTGTTAAGACAGAGAGCCAAGCCCAGGATCATCTCCAGTGAAACAAACAAACCCCCACCCCGATGTCTTCCTTTGAGAAGGCACTCAGTTCTGAAGAAAGTTAGATCATAATGTTGCCTCATTTACTTCTGTAGGCTCACCCCACTAATAATCAAGCTTGCACTCCATCATTCCCCCATTGAGGTGGACTGGGATGTTTGAAAGGGAGAGGACGGTACAGCGAGCAGGGAGGTGAAAGCTGGAAACAGATTACGGAAGAGTCTTTCAGGCACCGACCCTACGGCACAGTTAAAGCCCAATATACCTCAGCAGAAACCTGAAAGAAAATGCGATGCTCAGGAAAGCAAGCCGGGAAGCAGCAACATAAAGGAAGATTAGGTCATCACACAGGAAAGCTGAAAGACCTTGAAACGTAGGAGAGGAATGCAATAAAAATACGTAGTGTGTGTGTGTGTGTGTAAGAATTAACAACTGCTCATACAAAGGACAGCTTATCACCGGGAGAGCACCACAGGGAGAGAGACCTTGATGCAACACGGCACTCACAGCATGAAGCAGCCACAGGAGAGGCAGACTGGAGACTAAATCCCCTCAGGAAAGTACTTGCAGAGACAAAAAGAAGCCATCTCCTTGCATAGTGAGAGCTCACCTGTAGGGCTGTGTGTCCCTTCACCCATCAAGTTTAAGAACACAGATTTAATTGGAGCTGCTGCTGAGAATGGGTGCAAGGGAGAGACTTAGGAGCCAGGACAGCATTGTAAAAGCAGACTTAAGGAGCAACTTATGTAGGCAAGCTAAACAGAAGCTGGAAGGAAATATAATCCCTTCTTAATACATTTACTGACAGCAAGCACCATGGAAGAAGAGTAAACACATTAAGAAAAAAGGATTATAGCAGTGCAAAAACTAAAAAAAGCCAAGGACAAAATCTCCACGGGCCATAATTCCACCTAGGCTTGTAAAAAAACCCCAGTCATTAAAGCAGCAAAGCTCTGGGATGGCTCTTGAAGCAAAATGGGGAGTTAAAAGACAACAGGAACTGTACATCGTGGTCAGGATAGTTCACCCCACCAAAAATAATCAGAAATAAACACACGTACGTTAACTAGGAGTGATCCCAGTTAGGAGTGCAGCAGTGACATTAAAGGAATGGCACTCTGAAGGAATTTCACCCCTTTCCATTTGAGCATGAAGCAGAAAAAGAAGAGAGACTTCTGTCATAGCCTGCTCCATCCAAACCCCCTGCGCCAAGTCCCCAGCAAGGGAATCCTCTTTTTTGTTGCCTTTTATGTTGCTGTTTCTGTTGTGGAGTTCAAGTTCTCTGGAAACAGACTGCACTAATGGAAAGGCTGGCAGAAAAAGCTAAGACTAAGAATATTTCTAATGTTTACTTTATTAAAACAAAACAACCAATACCACACAATGAAAACAGGCCACTTCATTCTATATATTTAGGCTCTGGCCCAAAACTGGAATGAAGGCAACACATAAATAGAGGCTTTATCAAGGAGCAGTGTGGTGTAACCTTCAGCCACAGAGCAGCTCTGTTCCTATCACCACAGCTTTGCCCAAGCTGAGAACCAGCAGCATTCCAATCATGTCTGCAGCACTGCCCTGTGCACCACACACCAATTTCTGTCAAAAGTTTGAGTTTGGGCAAGCTGCAGAGAGAGATTTCCATTTCACATGCAAACATTAAGAGTTTGAAGAGCAAGAGGGGAAAAGAAAACACAAAAAAAATCCCCCAGAAAACCAAACACCACTTTGGGTACTTTGGTATTACCTGAGGAATATGTAAGAGACAATTACCATATAAGAGAACTCCTGAGGTGTTTAGAGAAAGGTATGCATTTAAAGAAGAAGGAAAAGTAGCTACCAGACTGCCACTCTAAGGTTATTATACCCTGTAATTCAAATAAATATTCAGGTTGTACCTTAACTGAAGGAGTAAGAATGATTCAGAGAACTTTTTCCAGCAGCTGTGCACAAGATTATGGAAACTGGTTTTGGCACAGTTCAGAAGAACCCAGTGTATGAAAGCAAACTTGTTTTATTCCAATAAATTTTAAAATGTGCTTCTATTGGTTTAAGCCATTTTGAAACCATGGCGGATTTCTGTCTGCAGTGTAAGAGCTGGATTAAGATGCTGAAATGCCTCAACCCAGCCCTGCCTGTCCCTTCCAGCAACATTTTAGACACTGGGCTGCAAGACACCAGTTTTTTGTGCTGTTATGTGCCAGCTTTTATTTGCAGCAGCTCTCCCTCGGGTCCTGGCTTCACACATGACACAGCACATCACTTTCAGACCTAGCAGTGCCCTCTCCTTACAGTTTCCCATCGTGGCATCTTCCAGTGGCACAAAGCAACACTTGTGCCAACCCTACAGCCTTACCAAGTCCAGTGTCTCCAGCCCCACTGCTGGGGCAGGGACCACTGGTACTGAAATAAATTCAAAAAAAAAAAAAAAAAGAGAGAAAATAAGCACACAAACAGCTTTACATGTTAACAACCCCCAGCTGCCACCAGTCAGGGTGTGCCTCTAAGTTGTGTATCAAGCAGATAAGCATGCATAGTTTTCAAAGGAATCATAGCAGAGCTGCTTAGCATCTAAATCAGACGAGCAAGCAAAATAACAAAGCAAAACTAAAAGAAAAGCATTAGGCTAATTTGATGCAGGTGCCTAAAGCTGAGCACCAGCTCAGATGTAACCAGTACTTACAGTCACCAGGACAAAAATGCAGGAGCTATCACTGCTAATAAATATACAAACTTTTTTTCCCCCTCTTTTAATGCATTTTTACTGCTCCAAGAGCCACATTCTGCCTTATTTTAATTTCACATGCACTGAACCACCTCCCAGTGGGAGAGGAGGAAAGAAATCACTTGCTCCTCACTGAACACAGGGTCCAGCAGAGTCAAGACTTCACCCTCAGGACTTTGCACCTGTTCCACTGATCCTCACTTAGCTCCCACTTAGGAAGCAAACTTGTCATCAGCCACACAAACAGCAAGAGGCAGACAAAGATGTTTGCCTGTCCCAGAAGAGAAATTTCTTTCTTCTCTATGAAGTCCCTCCTGCACACTTCAGCAATAGGATGGGGAACCATCATCAGGACTGTGGAGGTGGGGGAGAGGGCTGCTCCATGAGCTCATTGAGGGCGTAGCTATAAACTTGGCATAACTCTGGTTATTGTGCATTTGGTGGAAGCCCTGGAGCACATTCTGCTCATGACTTGCAAAAGAAGTGAATCAATGCAGAGAGTTTAAACAGGTTCATTAGAGAGGCAGCCTCTTACCTGTCTCGACAAATACTGGTCAAGGGTACAGATCTCTTGACAAATAAAACTGCCACTGATGCTAATAAAACATTTCCTGACCCAAAGTACACTGGAAGGCAACAAAACCAAAGTTTACCTTCTCTCCAGCTGACTTTACAACACTAGTAACTTCTTTAACTGCTAGCTCAAGTGGTTCTGCTGGGTCATCTTCCTCAAACGTGAGCAACTGAGAATCCTAATAAACAAGAAAAAAAAGAAGCATCGTTAGGTGACGAACCCATCACTTGAAAACAAGCGATAAAAATGCACTGCCAGTCAAGTTCCTGGAATTGCAAATGTATGTCAAAACTTCCATGTATTAATTGCATGACACCTCACTACATAATAAGGGGTAGAGCCTGGAAACATGTACTTAGGACATAACTATGGGCCTAATCATAACTCATCTTTCCCTGTAGTAGAATATCAAGGTACACAGTGCAGAGCCAAGTCCATGAAGAGCAACAGGGTTCAGTGAAACTGCTGTTCTTCAGCAAAGATTTATCACTGCTGTAGTTTGAAAAGGCCTGTTTGGTTTGGCCCAATAATACGGCTGCAGTAGATTATGGTAAAACTAAGAAACCCTAAATATCATCTTGCAGAGGTGAGGAAAGAAGCCTTCCCCTGCCCAGCCCTCCTCATCAGTGAGGGCAGACAGTGATGACAGCCACGCAGCCTTCACACTGACAGCAAGGAGAAGGCAGCCTTTGGGCACTGAGGTCATACTTTCAGAAGCATCAGCACTGCATTCTCCACCTGCTACCCACACGGAGCACTCAGCCCCGCTTCCCTCATCACCCGAGGCTGTTTTGCACGCAGGAATTTCATTAGCTTCGTGCTGCTGACATTGTTTTGGGAGGCTGACAGCGGGAGCAACGCCACGCCGCAGTGCCAGGCACTGAACTCCTGGCTCCAGCTGCTCACCCAGGCAGGAAGGGTGTGCGTGTTCCTGTCCAAGGGGCTTTGGGACAAGAAGCTGCCACTTGTGTCTAGTTACTTTCAGTTCCCAGCACCTGTGCTCAAGCTGCCTAGGCCCTTCTCTTCCACAAGTGCAGGGCAAACCTTCATTTCTTAGCACAACCCACTCTTCTCTCAACCACACCATGCAATGTGGAAGGTCGGATGAAATAATTTCTTTCCGCTGCCCAACTTACAACAATATTTGGAAAGTGCTCATTTTTATTCCTTATCTTTCACACACACATGTTGCCCCACTCTTCCTTCTTCCCCAGCCTGCTCCCTGACATGTAAGAAGGAACCTCTTAGGTCTAAGAGGCACGCAAATTCAGACACCTGGGGACATGCCACTTCCCAGACAGTTTATCCTCAGCATTTTGCACTGACATGACAAGGGTTCAGTCCTCAGGACAAGGAAATCAGCTTGCCACAGCCTCACCTAACCTCCTCACCTTTTAGACCCGGGCATACCATTACACACCAAGGCACAGGATGCCACACTGCGCCTTTTGCAGCAAGGGCAGGTTGAGATGGGAAGGAATGCCACGTTCCGTGCATCCTCTCTGACCCGGGTTACAGGCAAACTGACCAAACCCTGAGCATCCCACTGGTTCAGCAGGGCCTGAGGCATCACGGGGGAAGCCCAGCTCTAGGAATTATTTGCCGAAGGACGGGCCGCAGGCCCAGGCCAGGAAGTTTCCATTGTTTCCTCCTCCCCACGCCTGAACAATGTTATCGGCGGAGCGAACCCCTGCCAGGGGATGCGGGGGTCGGGGTCTTCCTTCCTCCCCATCCTTCCCTGCTCCCACGCGTGCGCCCACTCCGTGCCTCTGGCCAGCTCCCTCCCGCAAATCCCTGCCAAGCAGCCACCAAACACACACGTGTAAATATACGAACACACACACACACACGGAGGGGCAGGAACACACTCGGTACATCCCTGCAGCAAGTCCCGACGTCCCTACAGCCGCTCCTCGCAGCGGGGAGCGCCCGGAGCCGCGTCCCGGCGCGATGCCCCACGGCCGGGAGGCGCCGGCCCCATCCCGGCGGGCGCGGGGGAGCCGCCGCCGGGCATCCCCCGTCCCTTCCCTCCCTCCCGCCGCCCATCCATCACCTGCATCCCGGCACTCACCGCCCGCTCCGCCGCCTCGGCTCGGAGCGCCGCCACCCAGGCCCGCCGCCACTGCCGCCTCCAGCTGCCCCGCGACAGCGCCCAGGCCAGCACCGAGCCGCCCTC
>VZTE01002100.1:447304-517235 GCA_013397775.1 Eulacestoma nigropectus
AGACGGGCTTGGGGTGGGCACCTGGTACCCCCAGGGGTCTGAGGGGCTTGGAATGAGCGTCTGGTGCCCCTGGGGATACGACAAGCTCATGATGGGCTCCTGGTACCCTGGGGTAGAGAGGGTAAAGGGGCCCAGGGTGAGCTCCTTGTGCCGCCGGAGGTAGAGGAGTTCAGGGTGGGCACACGGTGCCCCCGGGGTAAAACGACTCGGGATGGGCGCCTGGTGCCCGGGGGTAGAAGGGCTTGGAGTGGGTGTCCGGTGCCTCGGAGGGTAGGGGGGACACGGAGGGGGCACCCAGCTCCCCGGGGGTAGAGGGGTTCGGTGTGGGTATTGGGCAGGTGCCTGCTCTGTTTCTTTCCTAGCATCTCTCTTCACCCGTGGCAGCTCTCAGCCAAAGACCCTGCCCTGATATTTTTTCCCAATCCGTGTGCTAAAACAACCCTTGATTAAGTTACAAAGGCTGGTCGTGAAATGTCATTGTAAGATCTTGCTCCACTTGGCTTTCGGCCCCTTCAGAGCTTTGCCTTAAAGGGCAGGAACTTCCTAGCTGGAAACTGGAATTCCATACCATTGCACTGTGTGCCATGGATCCCAGAGGGCAATGCCCGAGGCTCCCGGGACGCTGGTTCTGCCGTGCCTCGCGAGGGAGCTGTGCAGGTGCAGGTGACAAGGTGCAAAAGCTGAGTGGGCTCCCAGAGCAGACAGCAAAGGCTTCTTTGCTGGATGTTTTCAAGCACATTCCCAGCTCGAAGCAGAGGCAAGAAGAAAAGAGAAGTGAGGAGCTGACAGAATGCCAGAATGCTTGTGGCTGGAAGGGACCCTGTGCAAGTGTTAGGATCCCATGAGGGAGAGATGCCTCTGCCTGAATGAAGGTGCAAAGGAGACCATTTGAGGACAACATACGGATTTAATTTAACATGGATTTTATTTACCAAGAAAGGGGAGGTAGACAGAAAGAAATAGGAAAGAGGTTTCAGAGAGAGAGAGCAGAAGATAACAAGTTGGAACTAGAGGACCATAAGGTCCTTCCCTTCATTCTGTGATTGTAGAAGATGTGTGTATTTTAAATTGATATTATTGTTTGCTACTACAACTATTTCATCATCATCATCTTTTTCTTCTTCTTCTTCTTTACTATTTCTTTTCTTTTTCTTCTCATAATTCTTATTCAACTTATTATTCTTATTCCTTTTCTTGTTCTTATTTACTACTACTATTTCTTCATCTTATTCTTTTTGTTTTGTTTTGTTTTTTGGGGTTTTTTTGGTTTTGGGGAGTGGGGAGGTTGTGGTTGTTTTTTCTTACTACCGGTGTTTCTTCAATTGAACCTTCACCGTTTTGGAAGAATCATTTGTGTCACAGTCCTGCAGTGACATCTCTAGAGAAACACCTCCCATCTGTGCCCATTCCTTGTGGATACAATCCCAAAGGACCAGCATGTAATCCTTTCAGGATGAGAGGAAATGGCCTTCCATTCCACCGGGGGAGGTTCAGATTAAATATTAGAACAAGTTTTCCCTGATACAGTGGTCAGGTATTGGAAGAAGTTGCCCAGGGAGGTGGTGGAGTCGCTGTCTCTGGAAGTGTTGAAGTCGTCCGGATGGGGCATCTGGGGACATGGTTTCAGGGTGACGATGCTGGTGCTGGGGTGCCGGTGGGACTGCATGACCGTCAAGGTCTCTTCCCACCTTGATGATTCTCTGGGATTCACCCCTGAGCCACCCAGCACCAACTGTCCCCCATGGGTGCTGCTTTGGGGCTGGCCACACCAGTAACTTTTGGTCTTGGGGAGATGCCCTTGGGATGATGCAAAGCAGCTGGGGATTGCTGAGCCTGGATGGACACATCCAGGCAAAGGCAGCCCCGTGTGGCTCCCTCAGGACACCGGGCAGGCTCTGGGTCAGCTGCCACCTGTGGGGCCCGGCCTGGTGCGGGCAGCGGGCACCAATTGTCCAGCTGTGGCCTCAGGCAGGGGCAGCAGAACAGCCCCTGCAGTGCCCGCAGTGCCCGCCTGAAGCGGGACGGACGTTTCCTGGGGGCAGCCGGCCGCTGCCCGAGGGCCTGGGCTCCCGGCTGGGAAAAGCACAGAAAGCAGCTGAGCGAGGCAGGCACCGGGCTCTCTGTCCCTGCCTCTGGCACCTGCTCCTCAAAGGCGGGAGAAGCCGCGTGTCCTCTGAGGAGCCCTTGGGCTGCCAGGTGGGGAGGCGAGGCCCAGAGTGGCACTTGGCGGCACGGCTCAGATGCCCCACGCTCAACCCAGGCCTCCCGAGGGACAGGCACTGGGAGCCCGTCTTCTGCAAAAACTCCCAGTCTTTGCTCCCTGTCTTCTTCGTCTTCGCTCAGCTCGAAGAAGCTCAGTTTGTCCCACACGCCCTCCTCTGGCAGCAAGGGCTTGGCCCTGATGCTGTGGATGCTCACGTTCCCAATTCCTGTGTGCGAGCTCTTTGTCGCTGTCATCTTCCCAACTGGACTGCACGGACAGTCTGTTACCATTCCCTTTGGACAACTCCTGGCCAATGGAGTCTTCCTCTTCGGAAAGCTCTTGGCCAACAGATTTCTCCCAGTCAGACGGTTCTGGGGTGCTCCCGACTTCTCCCTGGGGCAGCCCTTGCTCACTGCACTCATCCCAGTCGGAAAATTCTCAGTAGCTAAGGGCTTCTCCCTGGGACAGCTCCTGCTCCCTGCACTCATCCCAGTCAGTTCTTCAGAGCTACTGACATCTCCTTGGGAGAGCTCTCACTCAAGAGATTCTTCCCAGTCAGAGATCTCTTGGTAGCTCCTAACACCTCCCCACTGAGAAAGCTCACGATTCCCATCGGATTCCCACTCTTCCTCCACTCTTCCTCCACATGGACAAAGGCCCCCTCCTCCTCAGTCTCTGACAGGGGCAAGACTGAGCCACCCACTGCCCCCACCAAGTGCCCGCTGAGGGCCTGGTCGTCCAGCCAGCTGGGCAAGGGGCTGGGTGGCTGGGAGTTGGGATGTCCTCCTCCACCTCTGCCCTTCTCTAGCACAGAAAGATCCCGGGAGACGTTTCCTCCTGAGAGACGTCCTGGGGCTCTTGAATGGCTTCCCCAAGGACACAGACAGTAGATCCAGCTCACTCGCAGCACGTTTGCAGGGGACGGGAAGCTGAGCAGGGCAGGGGCACCATGCACAGGGACCTGGACAAGCTTGACAAATGGGACCACGAGAACCTCACGAGGTTCAATGAGGCCAAGGCCCAGGTGCTGCACCTGGCCCGGGGCAATCCCCGAGCCCCGGATTCATCCAGGTCGGAAGAGACCTTCAAATGCCTCCGTTTAGCGCTGCCTCCCCGGCCACTCCCAGCACCTCCAGATCAGCGCTTGCCTGGGCCTTGGGGCTTTGCCCTGCCCGTCCCCACTTGCAGCAGGGCTGGCCCGGGCGGAGCACCCGCAGCCTTTGCCTCTGCCCCACAGCCGCTCTGGGCCGTACGCGGGCTCCGGTGGGGAGTGTCCTTGCAGCCTCAAGGGGCGGAGAAAGCCCAGGGCTAAGGAGTCTCTGCCCTACAGGCACCGCTTGTTCGGGGCTGAGCAACAGCCGGAGCCCGGCACTCGCTTATAGCAGCGGGGCCGAGCCCCGCGCTGGATGGAAAAGGGGGCTCGGGGCTGAGGGTGATGGCGCCGAGGCCCCTCCCGCTGGGTCCCGTCGCCTGCGCGGCGCCCCGGGGACAGAGCCCGGGGCCGGGGCTCGGTCCCTGCTGCCACCAGGGCGCTGCCGAGGGCTCCCCGCCCGCCGGAGCCGGGGCCGGGGCTCGGTCCCTGCTGCCACCAGGGCGCTGCCGAGGGCTCCCCGCCCGCCGGGGCCGGGGCCGGGCCTCGGTCCCTGCTGCCACCAGGGCGCTGCCGAGGGCTCCCCGCCCGCCGGGGCCGGGGCCGGGGCTCGGTCCCTGCTGCCACCAGGGCGCTGCCGAGGGCTCCCCGCCCGCCGGGGCCGGGCCGGGGCTGAGGGGCGGCCGCCGCCCGCTCCGGCCCCTTGTCCCGGCCCCCGTCTGGAGCAGGGTGACCCAGAGCCGGCTGTGCAGGACCACGGCCACACTGATGGCTTTTGAACATCTCCTCGAGCTCTACAACCTCTCTGAGCAGCCCGCTCCAGTGCTTGCTCACCCTCACAGTGAAAAGCTGCTTTTCCTCCTGCTCAGAGGGAACCTCCTGTGTTTCAGTTTGTGCCCCTTGTGCCCTGTTCTGTCGCTTGGGCACCAGTGCCAAGAGCCTGGCTCTGTCCTCTTGGCACCCTCCCTTCAGGCATTTCTATACCCTGATCGAATTCCCCTGGAGACTTCTGTAGCCTCTCCCCCTCCGTTCCCTCTGCCTTTCTTCCTCTGAGAGATGCTCCAGTCTGTGAATCATCTTCATGGCCTTTCGGTGGCCCCTGTCCATTGGAGACACAGCACCTCAGCTGTGGCCTCACCATGCTGAGGAGAGGGCAAGGATTCCTTCCCTCCGCCTGCCAGCAACACTCCTAACACTCAAGTATTTTCCTTTCTTGTGCACCTGTGTACTCGGAATAGTCCCTGTGAACATTCAGGATCTTACCCATGAAAGCATTGCTCTGGGGATGCAATTAATAAAGCAACTAGTTTTTCATATCTCCATGAACTTTGAGCATGGGAACTGACGGGCTCCTAGGCTCTGCTATGTGCTGGTTTTTTTTATAAAGGAACTTCTGTATTTCCCAAATCCCAGGTTTCCTTTTAACTTTCAAGTATATATCTATCTCTGTCAGTGATGGCTGCAAAGCAAGTTTTAAAAACGTAAAGTGAGGGAGATTGATACAGAGGTGACTTTACAATGGTTGTGGAACAAGGGAGTTATAAATGCATCATTCATTGGGGTTACCTCACATGTCTGGTTTTGGTTCTTTGAAGTATGAATTTTGTTCACTGTTGCATTCCATGTTGGAGAAGCAAGAAGAAAACTGCAGACCTGGAGCTTTCTCTGACCTAGAGTGGTGTCAGAGTAGTTCTAAAATGTTTTGCCAGTAGAGCTACCCAAGGCAACATCTCACCTGTCAGCTAGCGCTGCCGGGTTCTGCATCTGCTCTGGATGCTCTTTTTCACCCCATAGACAGAATCAGGGCAGAATTTTAGGACCTTGACTATGGGTTTGAGGTTTCAGATTTTTTGCGGGTGGGTGGAATGGTGGCTTAGACTTGACACAGATAAATGTGTATGACAGGGTGGGACACTCTGATTTAGTATCTGGCAAGTGTTGGATCTGAGATTACTCAGAGTCCCATATTACAGAAATAAGCATCATAGCTTATAGTTATTCATAGTTATTTAATTAATTCAATTGTAGTTAATTAATAAATTTCATTTTTAAAGCTGTGAACACAACAATTTACCAAAAAAAGGAGTATATTCGGTCACTGCAATTACAATAACAAATACAAAACCAAATACATTGCAAAGAGACAAAATCCATACAAACTTTTCCCCATTAATTCTCTGCCTCTGAGCTCCAGAGTCTATTTTCTACACATGAAAGGAAGAGAAGGTTCACAAGAGGCCATACACGCAGTCTAACATGAAGTTTGAAACAAGTGCTTGGTCAGGAGAGTGTAACAGTGTAAAATATGCTTAGTTTGTCAAAACTACACTTTGGCCAGCAGAGCTTTTTGCAGCATCCCAGGACTCTGTGTGATGCCACCTTTACCTGCGAGGTGGCTATACCCTTTATTGAGATTTTATAGCCTCAGCCTGAGGTGGTACCACTGCACACTCCTCACTGACAGCTCTGCTGGCAGAAGCAGACCTGGTAATCTTCATTCCTGAAAGGTGATCCCTCAGCATGTTACTCCTCATGGAAGAGGGGACCATTTCTGTTGGGTTACACTATGTGGTGACAGAGAGATAAGCCCGGAAGGCCGGACAGACAGCCTCTTTCCTGGGCCCGGAGGTGACCCTGGGACTGTATCCAGGTCACCGGGGATGGGCGGAGAGAGGTTTGTGGCTTGTGGACAAAGCTGGACCTGTGAGAAGTGGTGATTGTAGTTTGTGACCTTATAGGGTATTGTTTACCTGTTACCAAAATAGGCAAAGTCTGTGCACTGCTCCAGGTGATAGGGAGACACTGTGGTGAACATCTTTCCTGTTCACATGATGTTATATCCTGTTCTGTGGGGGTATTTAGGGAATTAGAACTGCGCAATAAACGGGATTTTGTCTTTGACTTTGCACCTGAAGGAGTGCGGAATTATTGCCCATGCGTGATTACTGCACATTTCCCCTTTCACATGTAGCATTTCAGCCTTTCTCCCAGAGACAGGTGACAGCCCTGTCCTTCTGCCTCCTGACTGTGGCAGGTTTGCTCAGGAGTTGTGGGGCCAGGAGAGGCAGAAAGCCAAAGCCAGAACATGGGTCCCCCATTTGGTCCTGCCCTCACGTGCACTCTCCAGTGCGTTTTCTGTAGCCCCTTTCCAGGTGAGACTCAGCACACGTGACACATCCCATCCTGTCTGAGTCAACACTTGGGAGTCTTGGTGGCAGCTGTCTGAGCAGGAGGGTGACGGGTGTGCAAAGACGTGGCGCAAGGGCCAGGTGGGATGCCCAGAGAAGCCTCTTCAGAAGGGCGTCAGCAGCCTAGCACCAAGGACGTGCCGCCAAGCAAGCTCCCACAACCTGGAGCTGGTGTGGGAACGAGGAGGCTGGCACACGTCTGGCTCTTGATCTGGAATAGCCCTCCCAACTCACGTCTTCCAGAGAACATCCTCTTCTTAATGAAGGAGTCTTGCTGCATACGAAATAAAAGCTCTGAGGTGATGACATCATTAGACCTCCAACCAACTGCTCTTATTTTCAGTTCATTTGCAAAATCAGGAGACATCTGATCTATCCAAACACCAATCTCTGTAGAAGAAAAAGTAACGTGTCCACCATGACCTCATAGTAGAAAAACTGCAATTCATTTAAGGTCATTTACTTCTTCTTTGTCCAAATGCCTACATCTCTTAATTGCTTAAGAAGACACACTGCCAGGAGCTGAGTGTTTCATTAGATCAGAAATCAGCTTTGTTATTAAAATACAGGCCTGGTCTTAAAAATGTATTGAAAAAACAACCATGCCCCATGAATATAATTGTTGACAAATTGGCCAAGTTTCAAAGCAAATGGGTCACAACGTTTTATTTTGTTCAATCATAGTTTTGAATTGTGTATTTAGATATAAAGCAAAGCTGCAGAGCCATGTTTCAATTCTGTTAGAATTGACCCAAGTTGGTTCACCCTGGATACTTGTACTCGCTTTTGAAGCCCTTCATGCAACAAAAAAATGCAGCCTATCACAGGGTCAGGGTTTAACTCCAAAACCAGAACACAAGGAAAAAGAACAAAGTGTGAAAACAGACAAATAATGGCACCGTGGTGTTTGTATCAATCACAGCCCACCAGTATTCCACCCACTATTTTTGCAAGTGTCATAAATTATAAGTGTCATTGTTTTGTCATATTATAACAACTATGCTTTTTCCTGTAGGATCACACTTTTCCCTTTCTCCAAATCTGGCTTCAAACTGAAAGAGAACAGGTTTAGATTAGATTTTAGGAAGAAATTCTTCCCTGTGAGGGTGGGGAGGCCCTGGCACAGGGTGCCCAGAGAAGCTGTGGCTGCCCCATCCCTGGAAGTGTCCAAAGCCAGGTTGGACGGGGCTTGGAGCAACCTGGGATAGTGGAAGGTGTCCCTGCCCATGGCAGGGGCTGGAGCTGGATGAGCTTCAAGGTCCCTTCCAACCCAAACCATTCTGTGATTCCATATCTGGTAATTAATCTATTCCTGAGTGGTCACAATTTTGCCGAAGGGACAAAGGCTAACATGAGACATTTTGCCTGGAATGTATCTGGCACTGCAATGGAAAAAGGCAAATTATTTTTGGGACCATTATTTTTTCTATGATGATGACTCTTCAAAAATATATTGACCAAAACTTCAGTGAAATACCCTGAGTTTCTAGAAACTAAAACACACCGAGCTGCCTTTTTTTTTTCTTCTTTTTTTTTCCCCCCTCCTCCTTTATTTTCACTGCTGGATCCGGTTCTTTTCTCTCCACCAGAGAGCGCCAGGATGCTCAGAGGTGCTGGTGCTGGGACTTCCCAGGGATGTACGCTTCTCCCCGGCAGTACCAACACTCGTGTCCTCCTCAGAGAGATGCTTGAGGACACTCAGACCAGCTGGCTTTGGGAATGTGGGACGTCAGAAAGAAGAAAGGACTTGGTAAGTAGCAAAAGACATCTTCATGTTTTAGACTGAGAGCAGCAGCACTTCAAGGAATTTTGTAGGAAACCAACAGGCTTTTAAAAATGCCTTCCTACAGAAGTACACTGAAAATGCTCCAATTCAGCTGGACAGTTAGAAAATCCTGTGCATGTATAGACAGAGGGCTTCACCTTCAGTGTGCTGCTTTCGGGTGTGGCTCTTGAGGTGGCTGTGATGGTGCAGTCTTTTGTTTCTGGCTCCTCCTTGATGCCCGTACACAGCACTAGAGGCACAGAATAGATTATAGGATCAGCTCCATGAAACAAAAGCTTTATGTGATTTTCCCTCTCTTAAGCCTTGTAGTAAATACTTGGTAAAAAATACCCAATTTCAGATCTCATTTTAGTATGTGTTAATCCCCTCCAGACTGAGAATTTGGTATTTTTACAGGTTTTTTTCCTCACGCTTCTAAAAAATGCATTTACATGCCTTTACATACCTCTGTCAAATTTCTCCTGAAACAAATAACCTGAATGTGAGCTAACAAAGTAAAGTTTTCTTCTTGTGGCATTTGGCTGCTCAGAAGATTGATGAATAAAGAAGCCGCAGCAGCAAATATTGCACAGCCATAATTGTCACATCTGGGGAAGCCCTCAGGATTGCAGTCTTCAAAGCCTGTTCCAGAGCACCAAAACTTCCCCCAGTGCAAGACTGTAGAGGAAATATTATTTAATTTTTTTCGGGTAGTTTTTTTCCCTTAAACTATTTCACAGACTTTATAGGATAAATTAATGGATGACCAGAGTAATGGATGCAGTTTCTGGCAGCCAAAAAGGGTTAGAGGTGTCACACCCCAGGAACACCTCATTCATTAGGGAAGAAAGGCGTAAGTGGGAACCAAAAAGAGCCATATTAATCACAAATGACATCTTAAAATAGAGGCTGTTCTTTTCCTGGCTGTTGTTTTTGGCAGGGTCACAGCGTGCTCTCTTCTATATCTCACATTCTTCTGCTGTTGTCATCGTACTTTCTTACGACCTCTTCTTCTGGCTCATTGCCCTTTGTTCCTTCAGCCACCTGCCTGCAGAGCCTGCAAACCTCAGCATGGTCTCTTCCCTCCAGCAGAAGCATCCCTGGATGTCAGTAATCCCAGCAGGTCTTGCTTCTAACACCAGTGGACTTCACTGAGAGATGCACGTGGCTGGGTGAGAGCCGGAGCCCTCAACCATCAGCTCAAGCTGATGACTACAGCCGGGGTACCACGGCACTGAAAGAGCTGAATCCATCCCAGATCCTGGATTGACAAGATATTAATAAATTGTTAAGGGTTTATTAAAACTGCAGAGGCAATTTAAAGCGAATTCTTTGTCAGCAGAAACTGACTCCCAATGTACTCTTTCAACACATATAAAATGAAAGGGAAATAAAAGTTGTGTATGTTGCTTCATTGCAGCCAACACCTTGAAAATTTTTCTTGCCAGAGTATTTCAGGATGGGAAACAGAAATATTATCCATGTTGGTCTAATAGTAGGGATGCTCCTGTTAGTGTTGGTATATTGAATGATAGATGGAAATATCCTATGAATGGAAAAGTAAACATTACTGGATTTGTTCAGAGACCAACTGTCTTAGAAGGGGACAGCTGGAATTGGAACAAAAATAACCACAAAAACAGGTGCAATGCTCATGGCATTATCACTAACTTTTTATAATTTTGATTTGTTTATTGAGTTTTATGTCAAACACAGGCTGTATGGTCTCTGGAGCATTTTCTGTGAACCATTCAAGCAGAGGCCAGTCTGAGCTGAAAGACTGATGGAGAGAGGACTGCGTGTCAGTATTAACTGGATGCAGGAAGAGCTGGAGGAGTTCCTATCTGAAAAGAGAAAGAGAGAGCCAAATCTTTCAGGATTTAAGGCTGTGAATGGGTCAGAGAGCAGCTCTCTGCCCTCTCTGCCTTTTCCATAGCTCCCCTAAGTTGTGAGGGGCAGGGATAGCCCAGAGGGACAGGCCAGGAGCCTGGTCCTTCAGCTCTGCCCTGTGTTCCACCTGAGCCATTGCCTCGCTCCCTCTGACAAGTCAGCGCACACACAGAGCGACAAGGGCTGGGGTAAAAAGTGCAGGTAAGTGCTCAGCACCCCCTCTGTGCAAACCTTACCCTTCCCACTGACACCATTCCTTGACATCCAGGCAGTGATTTACATGAAACTTGTGGGACGTTAACTCTTGAGACCTTGTCTCCTCTGTTAAATGTGGGTGAAACTGGTCAGTGGATCCACCCACACTGGACAAGGCAAAAGTGGCAAAGGACAGCAAATGTGGAGTCCAAGAAGAAAACCGACCTAAGTGTTCTCTAAGGAAGGTCACATCTAGTGTGAAGAGAGGAACTGAGTAAACCCCATTCCCAAAAGACAAAAAGGTCATTCTCTCCATGATGGGAATCCACACACTACATTCTCACACAGGGGATTTTGAAGAGGGAAATTCATGCAGCAAAACTGCTTTGGATGAGAGCGCTGCAAAACACCAGAAACACTCTTGTGTCTTTTCAAACATCTGGCTCAGTCCAGTTTTAGATGGAGACACTTCCTGCCACAAACTCCCCTTTTAATCATCGACTGCACATGAAGCAGGATTTGAGCTGTGCTCAAATTCTTAAGAGGTTGTCTAGAGCAGTTGGTTTTCCTGTATTTTCCAGTAAAAGGTTCAGTGAGGCACTTACTAAAACAAACCAACCTCCATTAGTTTAGTAATGTACAAGTTGCACATACATCCAACAAACAGAACAAAAGATGCTCTTTTACAAACACACTTCCCACCCCGCAGACACAACGGTTTGTACAGTAACACCACCCTCTGCCAAGAGATTCCAGCAGAAGACACAGTGACTCAAAAGAAACAAAGTGTAAGTTTATTGGACGTCAACATTTCTTAGTCAAGATCTAAGTAAAGAAAACACACAGTAGAAAAAGTTGTACAAAGCAGCAATGGATTTACATTACATTAAAGAAAAAGTTGCCTTAAGCTATTAAGTCTCAGTCCTAAAAAAAGTAAAAACCCATCCTTGGTGTATTGAACAGATATAGAATGTATAAGGTATACAGGATTATAAACCCAGAATTGCTTGTCTTACTTCTATAATCCTTTAAAATGACAAGTGATTTTGTGTAACTAACTGGAAAACTCTCTAGAAAATATATTGGATAATTCCAATTTCTAGTAGGAAACTATTCCCCTGTACCCAAGCACTTAAAGTGATCCCATTTTCCTGCATTTTAAAAAGGGACACTGTCAAGAATAAGCCTTAAAAGATGTACTTTATGTGTATTTTGCACTTAACGCTGCAAAAGAGGGTTTGTTCTGGTTTTCTGTACGTATTTGAATTAAAGCTGCTGCTGCAATAGTGGGAAGCTTGTGCCTTTAAAAGGTAAAGTGTGCCACTGAGAGACTAAGAGGAAAAAGAGGATTGAGTCCTTTATTCTGGAATAGTGAGAGGAAAAGCAACATGAAAAATCAGCTCAACCCACAGAATTCAGACATATTTTTCAGGCATCCTCGCAACAACTGATGCTGCCCATAATAGATTTTCATGCCCAAGCAGCGCAAGCGTTATGACTCAATTTTTCAATTTATTAATATAAATTATTAATTTATATTTATTAGTATGAAGTATTTCTAATATAAGTATGTCCATTTTCTGTATCCAGCCTTTCTCTTGATAGTGTCCCTTTTTGTAGAGCAGTTACAGTACAGTTTTTCACGAGTCATTTTAAATAAACAAGACTCAATAACATTAAAAATACTATCAGGCTGTGTTCAGCAACAACAGAAAAAAAGATTTTAACACTGATTCAATAAAGCAACACTAAAAAAACCCCAACCAAAACAAACAAACAAACGAAAAAAAACTCCAACAAAAAACAACCCCCTAAGCTTGTTTTGATTTTTATCTAAATCTTCTGGTAGGAAAATGTAAACAATTTTATTGAACAGTATAGGCACATGCCAGATTACAGGCTCATGCCAGATATTTGCACCCTCACTGTTAGAGCCAAGAAATTAGGCATAGTCTGTCCTTATCCCATGGGAGGAACTCGTTTTAACACTGGAAGCTTGGAACAGAAAAAGAGAACACGTAGAGCTTTGGAGCAAACCCGCATGTCCTGCCTGGGGGAAAACAAACAACATCAGGCAAAAAAACCTCCCGGATGTTCCTGCCTGAACAGGAAACACAGGCCAAGCCTCCAACAGCTGTTTGGGGTCACAGATAAGGCAACATCTCGTTTTTGAAACACCCCAGACAAACTCTGGGGTCACCCACTTCACCAGGTTATCTCCTCCATCACCTGTCACGGGGTGTTTCGCTCTCCCTTACCAAAAAAACCCAAAACTAGACAGTTTTGTGACTGGTTCGTGTGTTTTTCTGCCATTGCTCACTTTCAAGGTTGGTCATGGTTCCAATTCGCAAAGAACTTGCACAGAACATTTTAAAAAAATTAAGACTGATCTTAATGGACTTAAGATAGGCTTAGAGGCTTTGCCAACACAGAGCCTGAAAGGAAAAAAAGTTCCAAACCAAAATACATTTCATGGCTGAACCCTGCTCCCCTGAAATGCAACACAAGTTTCCACTCCCATTGGCAGGATAGTTCTCTGAGATTTATCCAACAGGTTATAAAAATAGCAAAAAAAGGACAGAATTATAGATTCTAATCTATATATTAAAACATCTGCACATTCCTGTCACAAATTTTAGAAAAAAAAGCAAAACACTTTTTATATTTAACAAGACCTCTAAGTTTGTGTCACTTCAGTACACAGCTATAAAATTAAACAAAATATGATGAAGACAGGCTTTTGTATCAATAAATTTGCCTTTTATTTTGGCTGTGGCCAAACTAGACACTCTTCAAAAGACCTTTATTTATAAACAAGCAACTAACATTTTTTTTCCATAATTTAAATTTTAAGACATATATTAAAGTTATATAAGTGGAAGCATATTTATTCCGTATCCTCCAAAATAAACACTTCTATCAAGGGCTTTTTAAGATACTGTATAAAAGCTACTAGAAAACCAGAACTGCTATATAAACATCTCATATTTAAATTTTAGAGATCCTGAATTCCTTTACTAAACAACAGGAACCAAATGTAAAAAAAAAAAAAAAAAAATCACACAGAACACGCTCAAAGTGGAAAACAAAACTTAAAAAAACCCCCAAAAACCAAAGCAACTGACGAAAAACTTAGGAGGTTACTTAGACCAAAAATATTTTATGGATTCTTTATAATACCTAGTACACTAGGAAAAAGGTCAGGGTTTCTTCAAAGATGTTGCACAAGGTTTTGATTTAAAGTGTGTAGAATTTATCATCATATCACAGAGCAGAATCCCAGCTGGAAGGGAGATGGCTGTGACCCAGCTGAGCTGGTTGCCACCTTCCTTCAGAAAGCACACTGAATTTTAAAAGGTTACAGCTCAACTTTCAGGCTGTTGTGCAGAGGAATGAGTGGGGAAAACTTAGGAACCATTCTACAAAAACATGTTCATATTTTATATACACAGGTTTCTTAAATATATAAAGGGTACTTAGCAAGGCTTTATGTTTTCTGATTTTTTAAAACCAGGTTTAAGTGCAATAACCATTTTCTTCTGATAATGTTTCTGGTAAGAAAGAAATTTATAGTCTTATTAGGTGGAATAAAAAAGTAAGTAACTGGAAATGTCACTATTAAGCAAGTACCTTGTTTTAACTGCAGTGCCACTGAAAGAGTTTAACTGATACTCAAGCAAATTAGCCTAATCATACTCAGCCACGGTTCGCCTGAAAGAGGACAAAAAAGAACAACATGTTACTTTTAGAAGTGTCTAGTAGCAATTTTAGATTGTAGTAAAAATGAAGCAGAAGAGGCTTGAAACTAACATTGCAAATTTTTTTGGTAGCTGAAAAAAAGGCAGGGGTCCATCCTGAGCTAATTCTTTCAAACTTCACTTACAGGAAAGGTAATTAAAAATCTGTTGGGGAAAAAAAATGGTGGCACACTTGGCTTTCACTGAGAAAAATCTGGCGTGTGCCTAAGGGTGCCCATCCTCAGATTCTTAGGAGTTACACTTGTGCTTGATTTTGCCCAATCTCAGCGTCAGCTTGCAAGTCTAACTTCTGAGCTTGGGATACTGAAAAAACAGTTACACACATGGTTACACAGAGAATTCAAGCCTCACTCCTGCTGCCCCTGACACTGGTGACCAAACTCATGCTGGTTTCAGTGGACACAGACCGGGCTCTGACTCAGCAGTGTGGAATTACATCCCCCTTCTCCCAGCCATGCAGGGGGAAAGTTGGTCAGGATCATAAACACTGTTTGCATCATTTATGTTCACTCTAATCCACCACCCCTCCATTAAGTTTAAATTCTAGCAGAAGAATTTCTCACTGTTGGCTCACCTCCTACTTCTGGGTAAATATTTCCTTGACTTACAGAAAAAACTGGACCCTTACCATAGCTCCTGGTAAATATGTGTGATCCTACTTACACTAAATGCTCCAGTTGCCATTTGAGGTAAAATAATGGAACCACACAGAATATCTGCAGCCCATTATTACCACAATTTTCAACAAATTGGAAAATTGCAACACAGTCACATATGATAGAAAGCGGCAGAAAGAACTATTCTATATGCTTTGTATCCATAAAATGCAGTGATTGTAGTGTGATTTTCTCCTCTGCTTTGAGCTGGATATGTACGCTTAATACAAATTTCAAATACATACTTCTTCATTTATACAGGTGTCTATATAAATATTTACATTTTTAAGTTTTGTTAAAACATATATTTGTACTCATGGCCGAGCTTATTACTTGTGTTTAGAAACACAACTCAACTTCTGTCCCTTAACGAGCTCTCTCCTGTTGATTTAATAGTTATACATTCCATTGTAGTTAGAATTACAAACAGTTGTACAAATAGTGGAAACAAAATTATGAAACTTGTCTGACATCCATTCAACCTCAGTTCATGTTATAAACAGTACCATTTGCATTATGATGGCTGTTACACAATAACTTCAGCTACCCAAGTATCCATAGGAAATTAGTCTTTGGGACGTTATATAAAGCAAAGTACCCCCTCTCTCAATTTTCCTTAGAAAGTTATAATTAAATGGCTGAAAGCAGGCTTGCTGCCACTTCTTATATAAAAT
The DNA here is from genome assembly GCA_013397775.1 of Eulacestoma nigropectus. NCBI lineage: Eukaryota > Metazoa > Chordata > Aves > Passeriformes > Eulacestoma > Eulacestoma nigropectus. The sequence goes on from VZTE01002100.1 coordinate 462,724, forward strand.
CTCAGTAATAATATTGCTGACTTTAGATTCTATTTTAATTTGCACAAGTTCCATACAACAACAAAACAATTCTATGTTCCCTTAAAATAGCAAACATTCGTATCCAATAACATCAGGATTACTCAAACTTGAGGTTTATTTGTTATTGCTAAAGGTTTCTAAGACCTAAGTCAATACAGCAAGACACTCCATCCACCTCCTCCCGAACTGCCAGTGCATGGCAACCACTTATATGGAGCTTGTGTGTCTTGGTTTCTTTTTTAAAAACAAATTAATGACGTTGGTTACAGTATTTCACTACTATAAGCTCACAGTTAGAATCCAAATTGTTGTTTCTCTTTCGTTTAATATATAACTTTATATATAATATACACGCACACACCAACATCACGGGATGAAGATCCATGCATACAATCCAGATGCAATTGTACTTCAGTGTCAAATGAAATAAAATAAAATTTATTCTGTTACTATCAGATCCAAGACCACAGTATTTTAAATTACTCTGCTTTCTACCTACTAACCAAGTTAGTTTTCCCTAATCTCCAAATCCAAGCAGCACCACAAATTCCAGATTTTTCATCATCGTTTTGATCCTCTTAAATTTGTGGTCTACGTGGCAGACCTCTGAGATCCTGAACACAGCCCCCCCAAACCAGCTCTGCAAGGGTTCTGTTAAAGCTAATTGTGTGTCTGTTCATGGCTCCAGAGACTGAAAGCCGTCTTAAAAGTCCTGTGGCAGAGTTTGCACATGTATTGTCTCTTGAAGGTGATGGCCGAGAGCGGCGGGGCGTGGTAGAAGAGCGTGTCCGACTCCTGCGGCACAAACAGCTTCTCAGTAGTACTGGAGCTTTCCGGCAAGCCCGTGGGGCTGTCGGGCTCCAAAGGCTGGATTTTGGGGAGTGGCGGGGGTGGGGGGGCGGGGGGGGGGGGGGGGGGANGGGCTGTCGGGCTCCAAAGGCTGGATTTTGGGGAGTGGCGGGGGTGGGGGTAAGGGTGGGGGTGATGGGGAATTGGCTGGTGGACATATCTCAGGCTCCTTATTTGTGGACTCCTCTGCAGCCTGGGACATGTGAGACTGGAAGTGGCTCCAGAGCCGGAAATTCGTTCGGAAGGCCTTGTTGCACACGTGGCAAATAAACGGCTTCACGGAGCACAGGAGCTCCTGGTGACGCTCCAGCTGTTTGCGTAAGGTGAAAATCTTCCCACACTTTTCACAGGGCCACAAACTGGGATCTTTCTTGGAGACTACTTCCTTAGGTTCCCTGCTTGTTTCGGTGACCTCGTCCTCTATATCATCTGCAGGCTCTTCTTTGATCTGGATTTTAAACTGCTTGGAAACACTTAAGTCTTCAGGCAGGCATGAAGAGTCTTCAGAATCAAAATTGATTTGTTCTGACGAATCACTGAACACACCGTCCTCCTTTGCAGCAACAAAATTGTTCATTTTATTGGATTCTGACTGTGGAGGCAGCCGTGACGAACTGGTGATTTCTCCATTGTGATCCATGAGAGGCAAAGAAAAGTTCTCTGATGGAGCCATTGTGTTCTGATTGTGAACTTCAACCTGATGACGCCAGATACTGAAGGATGATTTGAAGGTGCGCATACACTCAAGGCAAGTCAGCTTCTTGTACTCACACTTGCTTTCATGCTCGTGCTTCAGCCCTGGAGAAGAAAACCTAAGGCTGCAATAAGGACAGACAGTGGCGTTTCTACAGAGTCGCTCATGGTTTCCCTGTTCAATAAGTGAGGAGAGCTTGGCGTTGCAGAGACGGCACTGATAAACCTCCTTGTTTTCCACAGGGTTTCCAATATGAATGTGATCTTTCTGCTTAGGAGCCTTGTTCCCTCCAACAGGTTTCTCCCCTGGGTGCATTTTTATGTGCTGTTTGAACTGGGAGAGGAAACGATAAGCTTTCCCACAGTAGGTACAAATATAGGCTCCTTTGGTTCTCGACCTCAAATTCCTTTTGATGACTTGTTGTACTTGTGAAGCAGACTGGCCCTGAAAGCTCTGCTTGCCACGTCTTAGTTTCACAATCAGAGCTTTTTTGATTTCTCTCTCTCTCACTATATCAATCAGTTTTCTTTGGAATTTTTCATCCAAAAGGGCATGTGAACTGGAAGCTGGTGAGGGATTCTTCACGATTCCATGTTGTGTCTGGCAGTGCGTCCACACTTTGAAATTGGTGTGGAATCTCTTGTGGCATATGTCACAAGCATAGGGCTTCTCTGGATTGTGATACATGTTAACATGGCGATGAAGACCTGCTGTTGATCTGAAAATTTTAAGGCAGTGTTTACACTTAAATTTTTTATTTGGTCTTGCTTCTTCCATCTCGCTGTATTCATCTTTACTGACATCAGAATCAGGGAAATCGGCATCAAGGTGCGTGGGGCTCGAGCCTTCCTCGAAGTTCTCTTCTGAACCAGGAGAACCCTGCTCATCTGCCTTCAGTTTCTTGAATGGTAGCCTCCGATCATCCTGGAACCTCCTTTTTGCTGGAAGTCTGCTCAGTTCCTTACGGTCATCCTCAGTTTTAAAAGCAAAGTCTTTGTTTGCTGATGCTGAAGCATCACCCACTGTAACTCGTATGATTTCAGCAGGATCTGAGAGGGGACTGCTGGGCTCAGTTTTTATCCGCACCTCCGAGAGAGGGGAAGTGACCTCCCGATCCGTTGACTGAGAGGCACTGAAAGACCTAAGGCGATGAGGGTGTATTACCTGTGGCTTTTCATCCAAAGCTGACTTCTCCGATGACTCTTTCGAGGATGACTTTTGGGATGCAACATTAAACGTCTTCTGGGAATCGTTAGTTCCTGGTGAGGAGGACGAGGATACCTGTGCAGGTTTTAGGTCAACAGAAGGTGAGTAAATAGGAACCTGGCTGTCCATGGACAGTGACCTTCGAAGGAGACTTTTTACAAGGGGCCCACTTCTGTCAATACTTTGGTTTTCCGGGCCAGACCCACTAGATGGGATTACCAGCCCTAACTTGGAGTAGTAGAGCAAATTCCTGTCTTCCCCTTGACCATTTCCTTTTCCTGCCTCTCGCAACAAAAACGTGGATTCCGCTGCCCCACGCAGAGACAAGACTGGTGGACGTGGTCTTTTCAATGACATCTCTAAAACTCTTCCTCTCAGAAGCTGAGCACTGCTTCCTGGGTCACCGCCTGCCATTTCTTTCTCTCCTAAAGACATCTGAGGCAGCACCATGTTCCTTTTCACTAAAGCACCTCTGCTCTGATCCTCCACAGCTCCAGAAGTTTCATGAACCTTCGTATAGCTCACAGGGCCTTCTTTCAGCCACCTCCTTTCAGTCAGTGCTAAGTTGTGAAGGATTTCAGTTGGTTTTGTTACCTGTGGTCTGCTGCTAGCTTTAACAGCCACAGAGGGTGAAGGTTTAGGAGTATGGCTTAAGTCATGTTGTGTTTGATTTACGCTTTTCGCTTGTGCTTCTATTCTGTTCTGACAGACGATGACACTTCTCTTCTGAGAACTACTTTCATCTTCATCTTGATAGAGTATTTTTTTAATAGGACAAGAAGGAAAAGGAGCTTGAGGACTCTTGGAAACAATGTTTGTAAGAAAAGATATTCCAAGACTGTAGCCCAGTTCTTGCACAGCTGCGAGACTGCCTTTCTCAATGAACAAGGATGAAGAATAAATGTAGTTCAACACATTATCAAAAGCATCTGGCTCACAAAAGTCAAGCTGAAACACTGACTGAGACTCATTCTCCTTATTTGTGAACAGAGTCTGGAAGTATTCACTGCTGGCAGCCAGAACGTTCTTATGAGCTCGGAATTTCTGGTCTCCTACGATCAGCACAACGTCACACAGCTGTCCCTTGAGACGCTCCTCGTTCAGGGTGCTTAGGAGGGAAATGGCATGTGCTGGATTTATGTAATGCAAGAGCCCCTCCATGATTCTGATGGCCCTGAAAAAGAACAACAACAACAAAGTTGTAGATTGCCTTATGTGAACTGGTAGAGGCAAAGGAAACACACCTCCTGTACTTTGTAAACTGGCTAAACCACCATCAAACAGTGCTTATAGGAACAGCTTGTGTGGAGAAAAGGTCTGGGAATGAAAATACCACTGTTAGCTCCAACAAAAGCACAGGCATGGGAAGAACCAGCTCATCTGCCCACTTTCAAATATCCTTTTAATTGCTGATCATATACCAAGAATATTACACCCACCTAAGTAGGGGATGGATGGATGGATGGATGGATGGATGGGCTGTGTTCTCTTCCTGTAATACACCTCTCCACAGGGAGGACCAGTTCAATCATTTCACTCTTGATCATCTCTTTTTCTGCTTCAGCTTTATGAAGATCTATCTGGACAACTGCATTGATAAACTCTTGGATCAGGTATCTAAAGCTTAGTTAATATCAACTCACCTTTCTGAGGCTAAGCAACCCTGACAGTCTCCTGCTGACTAGACAAATTAAGGGAGTTTTGTTGTCACTTTTAATAGGATGATGGAAAGGGCATTAATACTGGGAAGGGAGAAGGAAACAGGATTATTGTCTGTAATCTAAATTCATCATGTTTACTTACGCTTAATAAGTGCTCCTAATATCTACTCCTAACTGTATGTATCACTTAAAACTGCACTGGCAGGATCTGGTTTCTGGGAAATGTCGCAGTTTTCACTGAAGTATCCCTGAATTGCTTTGCTAAGGACGAAAAGCAATCAGAGAACTGAAGTTCCCATTTCATTCGTTAGCAGAAGAGCACTTTATGCCCACAACCCATGTATCTGAGGAACAGTTACCCTTGGCTGCATCCAAGAGGACTGTAAGCACAAATGAAGCTGCAGTGCAGAAATCTACATGATCCATATGCTTCAAAACACAGCCCACTCCATACTGCAGGATGTCTTGATAACTCAATATACTGCTCCTGATGAGAGCTTAACAAAAGAAGATAACCAGGTTTTAAGTTAGTTGAAACAAAGAACTTCCGTGGCAGGAGTTGCAATTTATATATCTGTGCACAAGAACACACACAGAGAAATCAACAATATTCAATTTTCTTATTTTTTTCATGGACACTCTCTACACTGCCTCCATGGTGGTCATAAAACAAGCCAATGATGTGTCTGTTAAAAGCAATTCTCTTATTTTTACAGCTGATTTGAGAAACTACTTTTTAATTTCATTTGTACATGATGTATGCAACAACAACAAAAAGGTTTCACTGTTCATCAGCTTACAAGCAAAACTGTAAAGTTTATCAAAATAAAAAAACAATACTGAGAAGCTATAACCCCATGGTTAATAAATGAGGATGGTAAATCTTGAAACTAATGGATATAAATAAGTGATCGAAGTCTAAACTGGTATTATTGAGAAATGACTTAAAGGATGCTGCACGCAATGTCTCAGGGCACTCATCATATCAAGGACTGAGCTACCACTTCTACACCTAAAAATACCAAATGAGTTAATGGTGTCATGGCAATAGCTAAAGCAGAATGCTGTTTCCTCACCAGATCAGTCTTTACAGAGTATTTCAGTGCCTTGCAGTGCCATTTCATAAACACTAATTTATCCTTAATTCACCTTACATAGTTATAATACGTAATTCCCCCACACCTCCATCTATAAAAAGCAGTACAGTCAATCTTAATTTGAGAAAGCAATCTGGTTCGTTTTGCTTTCTGTGTTTTGCTTAAAAATACTGGGAGGATGGAGGTGGGGGTGTGAGGACGGTGGTTCATTACCCTCCTCCTTTGTGGATGCCACTGCAATTTAAAGTGGCAGAGTCTGACTGGCCCTAATCCAGTTTCATGGTCTGAGCACCCATTAACACTTACAGAGTTGTAAGTGCTCCAGGAGGGCATCTTTCCCTTTCCCTTCACCTGGAAGAAAGCGAGTTTGCAAACTCAAGTGGTTAATCTGGGATGCAAGTTGCAGAAGGTACACGGAGGTAACAAATCAACAGAGCTTAGGAAACTTTAATTGTGGTGTAGAGACACACAACAGAAGCTGCTGCATAACCCACACTTCAAGGACACAGTGGAAATACAGTGTATTAGTCAAATGTTTTGAAATATTTTAAGATCTTTCATTTTAATCTGCTTTGCCCAGGCCCTGTGTTTTTAAGACTTGCAGAATAAACACCATGTAATTACTGTGTCCCTCTGCCCATGTAACAGCAGTGCAGTGTAAGCAGTAGGGACCGGTGTAAAATCTGCAGGACTAAAGCAGAATCCAACAGCCACCCATCCTTCTGGCCAGTTTCCTTCTTCATTCCTACACTTCAATTCATCACGGTAAACACGACAGACATAAACATCCCTCCCGTCATGCTCAGAGCACAGTGAAGGAGGCTCAGGAGCAACCTAACTCTGTCACTTTAACAGTAACCAAGGCTGCAACGTACATAAGTGGCTAAAGACCAAATTAATCTTCCAAAGGCAGCTTTAATCCTGGTATTTCCTAATTCAAGTGCCTGACTTTCAGCTTAATAGCCTTTAGACACAACAGGCAGAAATTAAACAAACAATACCAAGAAACACACCAGAATTGTTTTGCAGAACCATTTTAAGACATTTACCCAGATCATGTGAAAGCCTGAAATACTTAGAAGTAGAAAAAAAAAAATCAAGCTAAAGAGTACCTGAGTCAAAGTGCAATGTGTTAAAATTTCATTACATTAACACTTTTCAGGAACAAAGTTGATCCAAGTCATCCCTGCTCTCGTGTTCATCTTACCTGCACACCACAGGTCACTCCTCCTTCAACTGTGCCAGTAAAAATATTTGCAGGCCAGTATGATGTAGCAGAACAGACTATAAATAAACCCCTAACATTGTTTCTTTTCAAATGCTGGTCAGTTTTTATAGTAAACCACTTCAAGAACTATTGCATTGGCACAACTGAAGAGGCAGCAATAGGAACAGCCATAGGAGGACAAGAACTCCATCCCCAAAGCCAGTGCTTGGCTGCCTGCGCTTAGCCCCACACAGAAACTTCCCTGTCACAGTGTGTAGATACACAACTCTGGCAGTCTCCTGTAATACCAGATTTGGTTCCAGGTGTTTTGAGTACTCCTACTTCTCATCTGAAGATTGTTTTGTGATTAGCTACCTAAGATCTTTCCTCCAGATAATCTGCTTCTATTCTCTCTCTTTTTTTCCAGCCACCTTCACTACTGACTGGAAACAAAGTTCTTTCTTCTTTTCTTCCATGATGTTCAGGTGACATCATGGAAACAGCAGGAGCACATCAGAAAACCTCCCATTGTCTGTACACAGGTGCCTCATGCCACAGCAGCTGCTGGTCCTCAGGAGGAACAGTGACATTTAGACTCCAGACCCAGGGGGGCCAATGCAGCAGGAACCCTCAGGAGGCCAAAAAGAGATTTTAGTGTCAGCCTTCACAGAATCACAGGATGGGTCAGGCTGGGAGGGCCCACAGTGGGTCAGCTGGTTCAACCTCCCTGCTCAAGCAGGGTCAACCCAGAGCACACAGCAAAAGGATGTATTCAGACGGCTCTGGAATATCTCTGGTGAGGGAGACTCCACACTCTCTCTGGACAATCTGTTCAGTGCTCGGTCACTGCACAGGACAGAAGCTCATGTTCAGGTTGAACTTCCTGGGCATCAGTTCCTGCCCATTCCTCTTGTCCTGTTTCTGGGCACCATGGAGCAGAGTCTGGTCCCTCCTCCTGGCACCCCTGTTTAGACATTTATACACATTAATGAGGTCCCCACTCAGTCATCTCTTCTCTGGGTTGAACAAGCTCAGCTCCCTCAGCCTCCTCTCTTAAGAGAGATTCTCCAGTCCTCTAATTCCTTCCTTCAACAGCCCTCCACTGATCTCAGAAAACTAGATTTCAAACGCCTAACTACTATATTTGGTACAAGATTGTTTTTATTTTATATTTGGAACAAGGATAGAAAAAGATGCCTCTACTATTTCAAAATTACTTTTGTAAAAAAAAAAAATCTCAGGAAAGCTCTTCACCAGGAAAGGGTGAAAAAGCTTAATCTTAGGTCCAACAGTTTCTTGATCTTCAACAGCCACCTCCCTTTGAAGTGGCAGTTCCCCTCCCTCTCCTCTGTTCCTTACTCCCACATCTCCTCCTCCCAGCCCTGTGGTACTCTCCTCCTCCTTTCACCAGCTCTGCTGCTCATTTGATCTCCCAGTGAGTTGATTCAACACCTTAAAATTAAGCAGGAAACAAACAAACAAAATCATTCCAGCTTTTTAGATCTGTTTGCTATTTTCTAGGATAGGGAGCTTAATCAGCTCACTGAGAGGTCAAATGAGCATCAGGGTTCCAGCAATCAGGCTTCCAGTAAGAGAAGCCATGCACCTGCCCATTCTTTGTCAGGAAGTTGTTCCATCACCTTCCTCCATCTGAAATTTCACCTTTAGAAACAATGGAGCCACTGACTTTCCAGCTGAAACTTTACAGATAGAATCAGGCAGATATTTATGTGTGGTTTCAGTGTTAATAGCTACACCCTCAAATACATGAGCAACTAAGAGATGTTGATGTTGTCTTCTGACTACCATGATAAGGAAATCGCTGTCAGCTAAAGCTCCATTAACAGGGCGCTGGGGGTGGCAGTGGGAAAGATGATGTTCTGAAACCCTCAATGAGATGCAATATTGCAGCAAGGAGGTGCCAGGGCTGTGAGAAAGTGCAGCTGGAAGCAGAGAATATGAGGATGGAGAAGGAAACACACAGAGGAGACAAGAGGTTTAAACAGGGAACACAGGTTTAAACAGGGAAAACACACAAGAAGCGTGGCAGGGACAAACCCTCTAAAGCAAAGAAATGTGGATTATAAGACAGCCAAAAATTACAAGTGACTTCCTGGGGCATCCTCTGGAAAATGCAGGAATGTTGCATTCACTTCAGTGCTTTCCTGAGGATCTGACGGCTCTGACAATTCTGGTGCTGTTTCAGACACAAGAAGGGTAAGAAGTCCCCTTACTTGTCACAAGTCCAACTGAAAAAGGAACCTACACTGCTTAAGCTTCTACTCAAGGATCCTATGCTGGATTTTATTATTTGAGTTTCACAACAGTTTATAAAATGTCTCTTCTCCCATCAACAGCCTTTGCAACACAGATCCTCTCCCACAGTACATACAGATTTACACATCCCCCTATATGCCCCCAAAACCTGTAGGTAAAAGATGCAAACCCACATAGAAACACTGTTGGCATTCCTACAATCTTTTTCTATCTAAATACTTATATAATCTCTTGCTGCAAGTTTGGGGTCTGTCTTCCTGGATTTAATGAAAGTTCTGTCTTCCTGGATTAAATGAAATGAGATTTCACTGCTATTGCTGTTTTCCACTGCAGACAACACTGTGAACTTTCTCCATGAAGACAAATGTTTCTCATTTCCAATAGGTCAGCAGCACAGACAGACTCACTGTTAGGAAGAGAGGCATAAAATCAGATAAATAACATACTTGCTAGTGTGTGAAACTGGTGGACTAATTTCTACCTATTTATCCTCCAAACATACAAAACCAGAAATTTAGGGAAAGGAAAAGCAGAAATTCCACCATCACAGAACCACAGAATGGTCTGGGAAGGGACCCTAAGGATCATCGAGTTCTAACCCCCCTGGTATGGGTAGGGACACCTCCCACTAGACCAGGTTGCTCAGAGCCTCATCCAATCTGGCCTTGAACACCTCCAGAGATGGGGCAACCTGTGCCAGGGCCTCACCACCCTCACAGAAGAGAATCCTTTTCTACTATCTAATCTAAACCTACTCTCAGTTTGAGTATTCTCCAGTCTGTTTTGTCCTCCACTATAGACAAACAATTAGCAGTTACCCTGACACAGACATGAAATTCACTTAGAAATTAATGGCTACTTTTCACATTCAGATCATGCCCTCAGTTTCATGTTCTGACACTTAAAATAGCTCCCCGTGACGTGGAGCAGACTACAGAATGTCAGAGTACAAAGCTCCTCTTGTCATTCCCGTTCTTGTTTACTACCCAGCAGCAGCTCAGGGTGCAATTTCATCTTACTCTCAGTGCAGTCTAACAAGGGATTGCTCCTGCAATCCTCCCCCTCCAAGGAAGGGCTCTCTTGTGTCAGAGCAGTGAGCAGATCCAGCTACAGGGATCTGTAGATCTACAGATGGAAGGGACAGGGCAGGGAAGTGCTGGCTGGGAGCTCTCCCAGCTCTTCATGAAACATTCAGTGAAGATTAAATCACACCAAACACAATTTGATAAAATATTTGTCCTGGCCTCCATGCTTCGACTAAAAGGTGTGTAACTCAGCCTCCAAACTGCTGTAAACTAAATCAAAATATTAAAAAGTTTAAAAACACCTTTCCCTAAGCAGTTCTTCAGCTTTCATTCCCTTGGGCTTTGTGGTGTTGCAAATAAACTCTCTGATGGCACAAGTCTGAAAGGCCTATGGCTGATGGCCATCTAATTTAAACACCGACAGAAATCTCATCCCCAGAAATATTTCGTATATATTTTTTTTTTTGGTAGGAGATGTGTGAAATTTGAAGAATTGTAGACCAAATGTGCACACTTGTACTCTCTCTACAGGTTGACTTTATTGTTTTATTGGCAATGCTGAGATATACCTATCAAATGGAATAATATTCAGTCATCTGCTTTACTAGATGCGACACATTAACTGGCCTAATTCACAATAAAAACTTGACTACATACAGTTTTTAATTTTGCTGGTATAGTCAAAATGACAAACCCTAATTGTGGTCATATTTCTATTACTATAATGGTGCTTTTTACGGGCACAGTGTATTTGGGATAGGAAGAGAAGCCACTTACACCCATGTAAGATCTTTTCTATCAACAGAACAGTGTTTACACCAAGGTTTCTTTAAGAAACTGAGAAATGAGGGGGAAAGGTCATACATTTAATCTGAAAAATGCAGAACTAATATACAAGTTGAGCCTAAAAATCTGCTGAGTGAGAAAGTTATGATTCAGGGAATGCAGGTATCTTCCTCCCACTGAAGGGATCCAAGGAAAATGTCATTCAGCCATCACTGATTGTGGCCAAGATACTGGGAAGATAATACAGGAAAGGGGAAAGACAACGTCAATTATACCTGAGTTTTGCCTTAAGAGATTTACAAGCTCATGAACAGCACGTGGAAGATTTTCAGTTTACTACCAGTCCACAAGCAATTGAAGATAGGCTATGTTTACACAGTTATAAAAAGATTAATTTAAAAATCCAGTTCCATGAACAAGAGGATTGTATTTTCTTTACTCTTCGAAAGTATTTATGAGAATGGAGGTGGTCATATTTTTACTGAAATTCCAGGAAATTTGGCCCTTAACCTCAGTAGTTGAAGGACTGTACTCAGAGTTATGAATAAACAAGTTCCTTTTGGTTGTGACAGATTGAGTGTGGCAGTGATTAGAAATAACTGTAATTCTGCTGCTTTTCCTTCCATGGCTCTTAATAGACATTAAAAGGGGCTTTGTGAGGCATATTTACTGTACCAAGTACACTATTTTTTAAAAGTTCTCTGAAGATACTCACAAAGGCATTCAGACCAGACTGTGAGGGGGTAGAGGGGACACTCACTGTGCCCTGTGTCAGAACTGTCCCTGTGCTAACCACAACTTCTCAGGGACTGATGAGAATGAACTGCAACCTAAAGGTTACTCACACTGTTCAGTGCTGAGGTACGATAAACCTTGGATAACGGGATTAATGCTCCAAGACAAAAAAGGGAGAAATATTTCTTCCTTTCCGAAAGAATGCAATTTAATTGTATACAAATTACTATCAAGGGAAAAGTTTCACAGCATTTAAAAAAAAATTATTTGGTCAAAGGATTTTTCATGTCTTTTCATCACAGACTGCATGGAAAGAACCTGCTCAAAAAAGATGTGGTGTTTCACTACATCTCAGAGGGAAAACCCCTCAACAATCACAACTAGGGGATTTTAAAACTTACATGTGTGGGCAGCAAAACTGATTAATCAATGGTGGTAGAGATGGAAGGAGCTTAGGAAGACTGAAGACTTGCTCAACACTTTCTTTCCTTGTTCATAAAATATGCTTGAACTGTTCCAGAACAGCAAAATACATAAAGTAGTCAATAAGAAAAGACAACAAATTTCTCTTTATTTCACTGCTGATTGAAAGAAAACATAAGAAAACTGATGTCTTTAATATTAACAGTAAGGAAAAAAACCGAAATATTACAGTACAAAGACTAATATTAAACTACAACAAGTATTTGGAAAGGAAACCCCCTCTGCACACGCCTATTTTAAAAGCAGGGCATATTGCAGTGCTTCCACTTGCAGCAAATGCCTTTGCTGCTTCTAAAGACTTTTCTTGCTTTCTGAGGATCTCAGATCACTACACGTAAGATTTCAAAACGCAGGAGCTGGTTGCTCCAAAGTTTAATGAGAGCTGAAACTGTTGCAACTGCAGCATGTGACTCAGAGCGTAGCCCCTCCCAGTGCAGAACAAACCATGTGCTGATTACAGCCCAACTTCCTCTCCCCTCTGCGTGCACACTTGGTCACACACTGAAGCTATCACTACTTTGCAGATAAAGCGAATTTCAAAACCCTGAAAGCTACAGAGGGAAATCACTTGGTTTTTAACAGCAACTGCTTCACAGCTCCTGAAGTTCAAAACAAAACAACTTCAATACAGTAAGAAAGCTCAAGGCTTTCTGCAAAGTTGTCCTTTTAAACCCAGATGTTGACCTGCCCCTAACTAATTTTAAGGAAAGTGTGATCAGCCATCACTACAAAGATGATCAGAGCACTTAATTCTCTGTGTGCAAGTATTCTCTAGCATCATACACACAACCCCCTCCCACCCTGAGCTCAGAAAACCTGATTTCTTAGTAATGTCCAGCTTCTAGTGATCCAGAGGGTTCTCAGTGAGATGGACGTGGCAGAGTATCACCCTGGCACTTGGAACCTACACAGCAGGAACAGGAGGCACAAATGTTCACACTTATCGCTAAATGTACAGCACAGAGGACTCTGGGAACTTCTTAAAAGCTGCTGCCTGTTTTATATTCAGTAAGAGTGCTTGTATGTGCTAAAGGATAAGCTGCCTTGAACATTAAAGCAGAATCGGGGGAGCTCCCAAGTGGTGAAATCCCCAAGGAATCCTGGTCTGGCTCTGTAGTTGAAACCTCCAGAGGTTCTAATTTGTGACATCTCCCTGCGAGTCCCTAATGAGATCACGTAAATGACAGTTCTTGAAATGGTCACAATCCAGTCAGGATGGGTGGACTTTCCACAGGTAAACAAAATATTCTTAAGAAATTACAACTCCACAGCATGTGGGTGAAACACAGGACTGAAAGGGACGTTGGATCCCCTTCCACCCAAGAGATGGCCACATAATTCGGGGTTTTTTTGTAAACAAGGTTTATAAAAACAGTTGCTTAAATTTGCTCAAAACTTCCCCTCAAGAGGATCAGCATAACACTGGTGGAAAATTTTAGTCAGAGCACTTTGTCAGTTTGAGCAAAGTCAGAACCGAACACTAAAACACATAAAGCAGTGCTAGATTTACCTGTAGTGTGTATTTACTACTCCTGATTTAATATCAAAAGACTTCCTATACAAAAACACATTTTTAAAAAGCTATTTTTATATTAATTTATCTAAGGATAAAATATTACTTTTAATTTAACTACAAGATATTCAGCGTATTCACAAAAAGCTCTGTGATTGTGTAATTCATCACAATCTCTCTGTATGTACAGCCTACCTACCTTCTTACTTCGACTAGCAGAGCAACTACAAAAAACATGAAGAGCTACTAAAGCAATTGCTATTTAATTATTAAGATGAGCTTACTCAGCACGCACACATTCCACAATTATTTCCTGTCTAATAGTAACTCCTTTAAACTAAGTTTTTCTGCTGTTTATTTACACGACCCTCAGCCAATCTGAACATAACAACAGCCTGGACTTTAGGGAGGATTATAGTAAAGTTCTCACTGACAGCTGTGACCAGGTAAAACACCTTCCACAACTTTCTGCAAAGGCACAGCCCAGCGCTGAGCATCTCCCCACCTGGCTGTGAAATGTGCTTCATCCTGCTGATGAATAATCCAGCCCAAGAGTGCTAGGACCAGCAAAGCCACACGTTGTTTACAGAACCACAGAATGGGTCAGGCTGGAAGGGCCCACAGTGGGTCAGCTGGTCCAACCTCCCTGCTCAAGCAGGGTCATCCCAGAGCACAGGCACAGGATCGTGTCCAGATGGTTCTGGAATATCTCCAGTGAGGGAGACCCCACACCCTCTCTGGGCAATCTGTCCAGTGCTCGATCACTGCACAGGAAAATTCTTATGTTAAGGTGGAGTTCCTGTGCATCAGATTCTGCCCATTGCTGGGTACCACCGAGCAGAGCCCGGTCCATCCTCTGACACCTCCCCTTTCCATACGGACAGACACTGATGAGGTTTGGTACCTGCCTGCACTTACACGCGGGGACCTCGCTGGGGGGAGATGAAACGCGCTCTCCCTTCCAGACACACCGGGAAGGAGCCGTGTTACCGAGGCACGGCCCTCCCGGAGCCTCTCTCGTGCTTTAGAGTTCGGATCGGAGCGGGGGGAAGCGCCGGACCGGCGGTCCCTCACACCCACAGGCGGCCGGTCCTTCTCACCAGCGGTCCCTGATATCCCTCACACAACCACTCCACAGTGTCCCTCACACCACCGGTCCCACACGCCCTGGGGAGGCCGGACCCTCGCGGCCCTCACGCCCGTTGCAGCGGGTGACGGGCTCCTGAGGCGCCGCAGCCGAGGGAAGCCGGAGGACGGCGCGCCGCTTCCCGCTCCCCCCGCTCCGCTCCCGACCCGCCTCTCTCCCTTCCTCTCCCCGCCTTCCATCCATCCTTCCTTCCTTCCATCCCTGCCGGCCGCGCTCATGCGCCCTGAGCGCTTCCCCCGCGCCTCCCCCTGGGGGCTCGGGCCCAGGCGGGGCGGGCGATGTGGCGGCGGCCGCGGGCACCTCCCGCCCGCTCCGGGCGCCTGCGCCGAGCCCCGCCAAGGCTGGGGGGAAGAGTTTCGTAACCGGCGCCTGCGCGCGGGAGCCGCATCCCCGCTCAGTGGAGGGAGGGGGGGGGNCCATCTCTGTCCTCCTCCCAAGCCACCCCTGTCCCCCTCAAAAACCACCCACTGTCCCTCTCCCAAGCCACCCCCATTCCCCTCACAAGCCATCTCTGTCCTCCTCCCAAGCCACCCCTGTCCCCCTCAAAAACCACCCACTGTCCCTCTCCCAAGCCACCCCCATTCCCCTCACAAGCCATCTCTGTCCTCCTCCCAAGCCACCCCTGTCCCCCTCAAAAACCACCCACTGTCCCTCTCCCAAGCCACCCCCATTCCCCTCACAAGCCATCTCTGTCCTCCTCCCAAGCCACCCCTGTCCCCCTCAAAAACCACCCACTGTCCCTCTCCCAAGCCACCCCCATTCCCCTCACAAGCCATCTCTGTCCTCCTCCCAAGCCACCCCTGTCCCCCTCAAAAACCACCCACTGTCCCTCTCCCAAGCCACCCCCATTCCCCTCACAAGCCATCTCTGTCCTCCTCCCAAGCCACCCCTGTCCCCCTCAAAAACCACCCACTGTCCCTCTCCCAAGCCACCCCCATTCCCCTCACAAGCCATCTCTGTCCTCCTCCCAAGCCACCCCTGTCCCCCTCAAAAACCACCCACTGTCCCTCTCCCAAGCCACCCCCATTCCCCTCACAAGCCATCTCTGTCCTCCTCCCAAGCCACCCCTGTCCCCCTCAAAAACCACCCACTGTCCCTCTCCCAAGCCACCCCCATTCCCCTCACAAGCCATCTCTGTCCTCCTCCCAAGCCACCCCTGTCCCCCTCAAAAACCACCCACTGTCCCTCTCCCAAGCCACCCCCATTCCCCTCACAAGCCATCTCTGTCCTCCTCCCAAGCCACCCCTGTCCCCCTCAAAAACCACCCACTGTCCCTCTCCCAAGCCACCCCCATTCCCCTCACAAGCCATCTCTGTCCTCCTCCCAAGCCACCCCTGTCCCCCTCAAAAACCACCCACTGTCCCTCTCCCAAGCCACCCCCATTCCCCTCACAAGCCATCTCTGTCTCCCTCCCAAGCCACCCCTGTCCCCCTCAAAAACCACCCACTGTCCCTCTCCCAAGCCACCCCCATTCCCCTCACAAGCCACCCACCCAAGCGCTCAAAAGCCACCCCTGTCCCCCTCAAAAACCACCCACTGTCCCTCTCCCAAGCCACCCCCATTCCCCTCACAAGCCACCCACCCAAGCGCTCAAAAGCCACCCCTGTCCCCCTCAAAAGCCGCTCCCATTCGCCTCACAAGCCCCCCCTTGACCCCTCACAAACCACCCCACCGTCCCCCTGCCAAGCCAGCCCACTGCCCTCCGTTACCATCAGGGGCACACATGCCCACACCCCGGTGGGTTTTGGCTCGGGCCCTTTGTAACTGCTGAACTCACTTGTCTCGGTGCGATTTGAAAAAAATTATAATGGCCGTTATCGTTGCTTTAGGCTGGCTTCTCGTCGGGATTATCCGCTTTGAATTAAATACCTGAAAAGGGCTTTTTGTGTCAAAATGCAAGTATTAAAATAGAAATTGGAATTACAAGATTTCTCTTGTTTTTGTCGAGAGCTAATCTGGCGCGTTATCTTTTCATTAAGGACAGCTCTAGAGATTAGCATCTAATCCCATACATGTTTTCAGTATGCTTTTAGATATCCCACCTAAGTCACAAATGCTCCGAAGCAGCTATAAAATCCCTGAAATGTATTTAGTGATTTGTTTAAACCTTTTTTGCCAAGGTTTTGTTGCAAATGGGCTAAAACCTATGTAAGAAAAGGCGATGTACCTTACTGGGTCTGGCTCCTTTTTTCCCTCTCCAGATCTTGGGCTTTTTTTGTCATTGCTGGCTCTTCTGGTGGCTTTGGAAACTTGGGAAGCTGCTTGTGAAAGAAGTGGGTTTTTTTCACTCAGGGACTCGTGCCCTGACGCGAGTGTGGCTTTGTGAACCAGCACAAAACCCCAGTAAGCTCTTTGGTGTTGTCTGGAAGAGTTCCCTGGTCTGGTTTGCTGCGCGGGTGTGCAGACAACTGCTCTGGCACAGGGGCTGCTGTGCTGATGGGAACAAACAACTGGGAAAGCAGTTGCATCTGTTCCCATAAACGAGTTTGTGCAGTGACGCTGGCTGTGCTGCCAGGGAAGGATTTGGGGAGCTAACCTGAGTTTGGAAATCTAGCAAGGCCCTGATAACTTTTTTTTTCTTTTCTTTTTTTTTTTCTCATGTGTGCACGGTTATTCCTCAGCCAAGCAGAAACTGGTCTTGCGTAATTTTTCATCCGTGCTTCTCCAAAAGGGCCTGTGGCACAGATGGAGGATCTCTGTCCCAGAATTACCCTGCTGAAAGGTGTTCTTACACATGTGTGTGTAAGTATGTCTTGCTCTGCAGGTATTTATTACCAGTATTTTTAATTTGTCAGGTTCCCTAGTGAAAGTGCAGCCGGTAGAACAGAGCCCATGTAGTGGCTTGTATAATTCTGTTGGAGCGAGTCCAGAAGAGGCCACGAAGTTGATAAGAGGATTGGGGCACCTCCCCTATGGAGACAGGCTGGGAAAGTTAGGGTGTTCAGCCTGGAGAAGAGAAGGTTGTGTGGAGACCTCAAAACACCTTTCAGAATCTGAAGAGAGCTGCAAGGAAGCTGGAGAGGAGCTCTTCATCAGGAACTGGAGTGACAGGACAAGGGGGAATGGGTAGAAATTGGAAAAGGGGAAATTTAGGTTAGATATTAGGAAGAAATTTTTCACTTTGTGGGTGGAGAGGCCCTGGCACAGGGTGCCCAGAGAAGCTGTGGCTGCCCCTGGAAGTGTCCAAGGACAGGTTGGACAGGGCTTGGAGCAACCTGGGATAGTGGGAGGTGTCCCTGCCCACAGCAGGGGTGTGGGATGAGGTGATCTTTGACCAAACCATTCTATGATTCCATAGCTCTGTAGTTCTTGCAAACAGATGATTTGAGAAAACTTTGAATGCCTCCAAGATTTGAAACCCTCCAAGATTTTGTGATTCAAAAAGGCATAATCTGACTGTATTTCATGATCAAGTCTGATTGACTTGATGTTATTAAAGTTTATGGACGCCTTAATTCCCCGTAAATCAGGTTTTTCTTGATTCTGATGAAATCTAGGCGAAGAATTCATTCTGCAGAATTATTGGGGCTTTAAGTTGTCTCCAAGTAGGTTAATTTTGTCAAATGTACCATTCCCAATTCTTTGACTGTATTCTGGTTCTTCAGGATTAGCTTATATATCTGAACATATTTTCCAACATTTCTAATTTTAGATGCTTTGATGGAGGGCTTAGTTTGATGTATTTTTCATCTATATGTGTGGCTGCAGCTGTTATTACCAGATGAATGTTTGTTAAGTATAAGGTTTGTTCTCCATTCGGAGTATCCAGTAACTGCTCAGATTAACTTTGGATCATACTTGCCAACAAGCTTTATCACTGGAATTTTATTAAAAACCGAGCCCCTGCAAAATGTAGAATGTAAAGAAACTTAAAGAAAATAAAGGATGATTATACATGGACTTTGTGAGCAAATTAACATGTAAAATCTAAAACACTTGCATGGGTTGAAAGTATGAGAATTACTGGGTTTTGTAGTGTAAATATTGCACTAAAGGGCAAAGTTGTGTACTCTGAATAGTTCAGTGTTTTTAACACTAACATTTTCAATATAAAAATAGTTGGAATAAAGTCATATCCTGGAGCTAATCTTTTTTTTAGATCAGAAGTTTCAGCTCTTTTACATGTAGAGACCCTAAATTTTTTTTGATGACGATTTGGACCTTGTGTGATTAATTGAAATCTAATGACATTAGGTTCTTTTCCCGCAGAGAGCCATAGAAGTAGCTCAGATACCCTGAGGCGCTCCTCTATTAGCAGCTGAGAAAGAATTTTGCAGAGAAGAGCTTGGTTTTGAGGGAGGAGAGAGGATAAGGTCAGAAGAACACATCTCTGAAGCTGCTTCATTTCAGTGGGGAAACCTTGACTAGATGGAGGTGCTAAAATTTTTCATCTTGGTAAAATTTCTTCGAGTCTTCTGTCCATGTAGAGAGATCTGTTCTGTACTTTGGTAGATTTAGGAGTGTTCCCTACTGGAGCACCCTTTCCTCCTTGGCAATGTGGCTTTTCCAGCTCCAAGGTTCTCCTGTAGCCGCTGTAAAAGCGGAAATCCAAAACCCCAGGCACAGGGTTGTGTCTCTTGTTTCTCACCAAAACCTCTGGAACTGACTGTTGCCGAAGACGTATTGCAGAGGGAGATAATTGATCTCTGAGAAACTGCCTTCTCTCTCAGCTGGCCCTGAAAATCTTATCAGTGGAGCAAATGCTGTGGCTGTTATCCCATTCCTTCAGATACCAGCTTCTCTCCCAGAACTTCTGGGACGTGGAGCACAGTTACTTGGGATCACAGAACACACTTGAATGAACCCATTCCTTTGAATGCAGCAGATGTTCCTGGGAACTCCAGAGGTCTAACGTCATTGATTCCAAATATTCTGCCAAAACTTAATGACTTGCCGAAATGAAAACACAGGATTTTCCACCAGTTTCTCATGGCTGTCAGCTGTGCATGGAAAAGGGTGCCTGGATTTTTATTTATTTATTCTATTTCTAATGTGTTCAGATGATACTTCCTATAACAAATAGTAGCAGGTAAGTAAGGGATCTTACGTTTTCTAGTTAAAACCTGTCACTTATCTTGTCATAAAAGTACAGACACTTCCAAGTATTCAGAGGGAAAACCAGGCAATGAGATACACAATGTGAACATTACAAAAATTGCAGTATTTCCATTACTGGTGTGATCTAAGGCACACAGACAAAACTCTTCCTGAAGATGTAAATTTCTTACCAGGAAAATAACTATAATACAGAATAATGTAAAACTGCCTTCATGCCTGGTGTTGCTTCTGAGTGCCAAGTCTCGAGCTTTTTTAGCTGTCACCCTCATTCTTCTGCAAATAGCACAATCTAGTTAATATTTTCCACTTGGAGCCCACATGCAGCAGCTCGGACAGTTTCAGATAAGTGGTGCCAGACAGCAACAAGCTGGGTGGCAATATTAACCTAGAAAGCTGTTCAGTAGCAAGAAACACATTCCTATTTAAAAAGGTGATTGTTCCACAGGTTGGACAATGATTCAGAGACAAATAAGCTACAGGTTTTGGTGCATGTGTTCTCTTAAGTGGGCAGATGGTCATGGGTTACTATGCTTAAAGCATAAAAAAAATCTTCATTTGCAGCTAGTAAGGGGTTGCAAATTCGTGGGTATTTCAAAAAAACACATTGAGGAAAAGCTGCAGGAGCAACTGAAATAGAAAATCTGTCACAGCGCAGCAGATACAGTGCAATTTTGTGTTAGCAGCTCTCCCAGCTCTGTGTAACTTCAGCTGGAGTTTAGTGTCTGAGCCTTCTAAAATTAAAATCCTGAGTATTCTGATTACAGTGGAAGTGTGTAAGAATATTAAAAAGTGGCTTTGGTTTCCTAGTTACAAGTGTGTTCATCACGGCTCATTATGTATGTAAAGAAATTCAGGAAAAACCAAATGGAGAGATGGATGGTATGGCAAGCATCTTCTGTAATTCTGTCCAGACAATAAGTTCAATAAGCAAGAAAAATTAATTGTCTGGTGCTTATTATATTAAATTAAAAAAAAAAAAAAAGGAAGGCTTATGTTTTTGTTCATATTTAACAAAGTTAATTTTCAGGAAGAAGAAACGGAATGATAGTACAAAATTTTGCATTAGTACAATAATTCTGTTAATGTCCTGCCTTCCTGTAAATGTGGCTTTAGGGATCAAGTTTCTTGGCAGAAAAGCAGCGTGGCTGTAGCCTCAGTTCTCGAGAAGGTTTATGTAAGTGAATCAGGGAGAGCACCAAAGAGCTATTAGGGCTATGGTATACTGGAAAAGTGAGCTTGATGCTTTCATTCCTCAGTATCAGTTTGGCCTCAAATGACAATCTTCTGGGGTTAGAGATTCCACAGAGATGGACAGCAATTCCCAGAACTTCAGCGAGTCCGTTTGCGTTTGTGCATTGCTGAGATGCTGGAAAAATGTGGTGTATGTTGAGTAGATTATTTTTCTTTTCAGCAGTTGTGTCCAAGTGTTAGAGGTGATTTGTGGTAAGTTCTTATCAAGTAAAAAGTGCAAAAGTTAGGAAGTAAAGGTATTGGCTTGCTGAAAAAAAAGGGTTTTCATTTCTTTGTTTCATCAAATAGTGCCAGGGTGCTGTTGTGTCACTAATTTCATGTCTGATGTTAATATGCTGGTTCTTAGGTGACAAAATGTGTATTTCAAAGAGAATTTGCGATTTATAACAACTTCAAACTTATTCTCGTGCCTTTCTGTGCACTATAAAGACATGCCCATGGTGTGAGATGAGGAGCTAAACCTTGCTTTGAGGTCATGAACAGAAGTTCTGCCCTGTGACAGCCGAGGGTCAGCTTTGCATTTCTATGGCCTGGGCACTCTGACTGATGTCATCTCCACATGGATTTATTCATTACTGAGTGGGAAGCTCAAGTGGCATAGCAAAAATAGCCAAGATACAGAATTATTGATGTCTTTATGTTCAGGCCACTGACTGAATTTATTGTCGATTGTGGACTGTGAAATTACATTCTTTGCATGATGAATTCAGCCCCCAGAACAGAACGGGGATTTATGTAGTAAGTGTTGCTTTACAGTTCTGATGGACAGAAGCAGTGCACTGGAAGAGGCCTTTTCGCCTGACCTGCTTTTCTGTCAATTTAACACTCTTTCCCCCAGTTCCCCGTGGCAGTTCATTACACAGGAGCCAGTGATACACGGGCAGGAGAGAGGCTGATTGCTTCTCCAGAACCAGCGTCCTGCTGGGGACCAAACTGACTGTAATGTGTTATATTCCAGGGATTTGGTAGCTGCATGTGCTTACACAGCCCTATGCGTACATGTAGTGTTGAATGCTGAATGTGAAGAGACAAAATTTGTCTGTGCCCATTACACCGTTGGCTTCCCCTCTCTCAATTATACAAATGACATCTCTGCAATGTCTCTCTCGCAGTTACGTTCACAGAGGTCACAGCTCTGGGTCATGTGGCCACTACAACCAGAATATGTCCTGGAGAACCACAGCACAAGTGTTTCTGTTTGAAAACAACCCTGATGGTAAAATCCCACACATGAGCTGCACTGTTTGGTTTGCCAGCCCCTTCACAGTCTGATGACTTCTTACAGCATTTCCCTTGGTGTTGTCATGGACCTTCCTGAGGGAAAAAATAACCCCACAACCTTTTAAAAAAAAAGGTTTTAATGGGCAGAACTATCCAGATCTACCGAGAGCTAATCAGAATAATTGCACAAAGGATAAAGATATGCAGACAAATCTGGCTTTAAGCTTTTTATTTTCGTACTTTGAGATGTTTGTGTGTCTGAAGCATTATTGTCTGTACTGCACATTTCACTAGGTGTGGGAACTAATGACTCAGGACTAGAAGAAACTTATGTTGACATTGGGCCTTGGGTTGAAATTGCCTTCAAGGTTCTGCAGGTGTATTTTGGTGCTGGGCTAAAAGATTACGGCACTTATCTGGCCAATTAATGGCTAATTAAAGCACAGAAAATACTGAGAGTCTCAAAGGTGGCATAGAGGGACCCAGCTGTGGCATTTCAGTGTATGTGGCTGTTCTTTCTCCTCTTGAGGTCTCCTCCTATTTCCAAAGTAGCACAAAGTGTTAGTAAAGTTGTCTTTAAATACAAAAGGGAAGTTCCCTGTTGGAGGGGACATGGTGAAAATACAAATTTCCCTTTGAATGTGGACGATGAATTGGGAAAAGGCAGAGGGTATCGTGCTGCAAGGATGCCATAGAGGGGAATAGCAGCTGGAAGCTGACACGTTCACAGGAGAGATTAGCATTTGCCAGACTAATCTAGAGTATCTGAGGAATCTGACCCCTGCAGTCTTGTCAGTGGACTCTCCAGTTACTGAAGGGACATATTTTTTTCCCAGGAATCTGCAGAAATGTGTCATGTAGAACAGGAATTCTCTCCTCTCCCCTCTGACAGGCTGCTCAGCTCTTTGGATATGGGGTTTTCCCCCCTTAAGCAGGACATTTTTTCATTTAAATTAGGACTGTAAAAGTCCTGTGAATATGTGAAGTCGCTTCACTGGAAACTTTTTCCCCATTGCTTCCCAACTGCTGCAGACCTGAGAGCTGCTCTGGTCTCATTTTATTTATTAGGACTACACTGGAAGAGAGAGAGAGTGGGATCTCTAATTCATGACATATTTGACATCCTATTTTAAAAAAGATGATAAACTGATTTTTGATTTATTTTATATCTTTAACTGGCAGTGTCACTCTTGGAGAACAGGCTGGCATGTGTGGTACTTTGAGTGTTGCCTGGCTTTTGTGTCTGAGACTTGCAGAAGGGCAGACCTGTCCATTTTAGCTTGTAAGAGAGAAATTCTCCACTGTACCTGCATAAAGCTGCGATAACCAACACTGTCTTACAGTTTCTGTTGGCCAAATATTTTTGAGAGATTATGTCTGGAATTATTTTGCTGTAAAAGCTAAAATGACACACTTTGTTCCTTATATGTTTCATCATTCTCTCTATTTTAGGTCAGATGATTCATCTCTGCATTACTGGTTCTGCATTTCCATTGCCTTAATTGGGTCTTTCAGAGTCATTACAGTCTGTATAGAATTGTCAATGCTATTTCTAACAACATACAGATTTGTTCCTCCTTCATTCCTCCCTTCCGTGGCAGGGGATGTTGGAATTAGATGACCTTTAAGGTCCCTTCCAATCCAAACCATTCTGTGAGCCTGATTTCCCTATTCCTCCCTGCTCTCTCTTCTCTGCTTTCTCTGATTCCCTCTCCTCACCTTCCTCAGTCCCAGGTGTTTTCTTTTTTCCTGTCTTTGCTGCAGCCCAGCTTTTCAGGGAGCGAGCTGGGTCTCACTCACTCTCCTGCTGAAAGGTGACTTTTCTTTAGCTACAAGTGACTCTTCATGCTGCTTTAAGGTACAGCCAGGTGCCTACAAAAATCCTTGCAGGCCAAGGCTGTCAGGAGATGCCCTGGACCAGCACATTTACAGAGTATTTCAGGTACTACATCAGCAGTTACTGATTCCCATTTTCAGCAGCAGATCCCAGCGCACGGAGGGTGACATGGTTGCTTTTCTTCCCACCTTTTCCCACCAAGGTGCCTGCAGACACCAAGAACAGCCCTCACCCGAGTGTTTGCCAGCACAGGACAGCACTTGCTTCTGTGTACAGTGATTAAGAGCTGGGCTCAACCCAACTGCACCTCCGTATGTCAGCAGGGTGCAGCTGCTGGGTGTGGAGAGGCCATTGCAAGTGCTGGAGTTAGCCACAGCTTAACAGATTATCACTGGCCACCTAAACCGAAAAATCTGGTTGGACACATGCTTTTAGCCAGTGGTGAACAAAATAAAATACTAAGAAGAGCGTTTAATATTTAAAAGTGCCATCCATGAGGCCTAATTGTTCCTAGATTTGTGTTCAAAGGCGCTGTGTGCAATCACAGCTGAAAGGAAGCATTTGAAAAGGAAGCAATTTGTCATTGCTACTCACAGAGAAACTTTCTGTTTGGGATTTTAAAATCCTGACGTTAAAGAGGACTATTAATTATAATCATGTAATACACCTCTGCATGTAAATAGTCCTCATTAACCCTGCAATAAATTCATGGCTTCTGGTAGAGCTGTGCCTTTTCTGCTCACTTCAAAGACTCAAACCTTTCAAAATCATCTTCTCTCCAATTAAAACTTAGGAAAGAATGAGTATTTGCTCTCAAAATATTTTAAGCAAAAAAAAGGTAATTAATGTTATAGTTTCCAGGACTGGGAGCTATAAATTCAAGAAAGAAGGAAAAGGAGGGTTATTTTAACCGTGAGGATTATTAAGCACTGGAAAAATTTGCTGAGGGATGTGGTGGCTTCCCTGTCACCAAGGCTGGGTTGCTGTGGAGTTTGTGCCACAGCTGCTGCACGTGCCCAGCGTGTTCCCCAGGTGTGGTGGTGTTTCCAGAGCCTGTAGGAAAATTTCAGCTGGGAATTTTCCCCCACAGATCTCCTTGAAGCTCCAAATGGAGCAGCCTTTCAGGTAATGCTCAGGTAATATTTCAGAGTAATGTTGAGTGGGCACAGCCAAGCTCTTAATTCCTGCTAAGTTGCCTACTGATTGTTGCCACTCCGTGGCTACGGAGTTTGGTGAACTAAAGAGACTGGATTTTCTCTAAACTGCTGAAATTTCTGGACATCTGTTTAGCTTCCAGATTGGGCTCACTGGAATAAAACCTGGGCAAAACTTTGCGTTGTGTCACTAACGGGTGACCTAAAAGTAATAAATTCAGGGCATTCTCTCAAGGCAGAGCAATAATTTTCTGTTGCCTGGCGATGTCTCTGGCACTGGATACAGAGCTGGTAGTTTATTTTATGATGCTGTGCAGAAAAATTTGTTTACCGTTTTCCACTGTGATTCCCCCAAGAGGAAGAACCCATGGCTCATACAGAGAGAGCAAACATTAATGACACCTTCTATTCATCTTGGCAAATTTATGACCAAGTTTCCATTCTTCCTTCTGTATTTCCAGAAATATTTACACAGAGACTTGTGTTTTCTCAATTCAGCCTGATTATTTTCAGTGGGAATTAGCTTGAACTTACTCTAAACACCTTATTATAGCATAATTTAAATTTTAGTTGATTTTTGCATACTCTGCTTTTAATAATCTTGTCTTCATGTGGCAAGCAAAAATCTTTTCCCTTTTTTTTCACGGAGGACTAAGGAATTTTCTAATGTAATTCTAGATGACATTTTATTAACCATACAGTATGTTTGGTATGGTTTAAAGGGAATGTTATTCACCCATGATGTCATGTGCTTGATAGAAGAATCTGAAGACTCAAATTTCATAATATCCTTCAGGCAAGTAAGCTGCTGTATCCCCCCCAAACAACAGTATTTACTATCACTTGTAGGACTGGGATATTTTTGTGACTGAATTAAGCCCCAGCAACAAAAAAGATAAATTGAATGTTTTTTGGTTTTTGGGGTTTTTTTTATTTCTCTTGGAATATACTGCTAAGAGGGGGACAGAAAGCTCCATGGTTTCTTGGGCTTGGATAAGCTTTTCCTATGACCTGGGACAGGCCCAGCCTGCATTTTTGGGGGAATACATTAACACTGGAAAGAGGCTTGTGTGAACTGACTCCACAAAGAAGGTCATGAAATAAATCATCCAGTGCTGCTCTGATGACAGTCACCTATAACACATTTAGAAAGCAAATGCCTGCTAAAATCAACAGTTTGAAATATTCTTGAGTTTCTTCTCTCCATTGGTATTTTAACATTTGGTCAATCCCTGTGATGACTGTAACCCCCAAATCTCCTTTTACGGTCAGTTCCATTGGAGAGGATCCTGCTGATGAAGGGAGAGCTGCTCAAAATTAGGCTTGGCTGGTGATGAGCTCAACAGAGCCAGCGAGATTTTGTTCTTGTTTTTCTTTTGTTTACATGGTAACTGTCTCTTTCCTCTTCCCATACAGATGAATGTCATGTAGCACAGCAGAGATGTGCTGCCCTTTGCTTGCCAGCAGAAGTTTCTAATAATTGAATCACTTGAACGCTGAAATTTAGAGGCAAGACTTTTCAAAGGAAAGAAAATAATAATATGCAACCAGTTGAACTTTGTGGCATGTCAAGACCACCCTGTCACTCCCACATCTGAAAAATAATTAATTCTTTTCTTCTTGTGGGAAAGGTGATGAAGTTGTCTAAATCATCAAAATTCACTGTTCGAGTCACAGATTTTTTTGCAGCATCTTGATGGTTTTAAGCAAAACCTCAGCAGCAGCTTCTTTTCGTGGTACAGGGAAAATAATTCCTGACATCAAACTGATCCTAACTCAGTCTGTTAAATACTTTTTGAAGAGGACAGACTTTGAACTGCTCCTTCAACACAGGAAAACAGATTAAGTTCCATTTGTTTTCATAGCAGCTAATTGCATAATGTGATTTAGCTTGAATGCAGAGGGCTGGAAAGAATAAACAACTTAATAAGGTGCTATGGGACTTGCCTTTATGATGCACATGTAAAGACTTGTTAAGGATAGAGGCTTAAAGTAAACTGATAGATAAAAGCTTCTACAGGGTGTTTACAACATCCAGCTCAAGCACCCTACGGTGCAGGGAGCATTTCCCTCCTCATGGGTTGCACACAGTTACAACCCACTGTTTCTATTTCTTTTTTTTGTTTATTTTTTTCATCCTTCTCACATTTGCTTTCAGTAAAAAATTTGATGCTTAAAGAGTGTAATAATCGTGGTTGAAAAGTGGGGTTTGCAAGATCAAGTTTCAACAGGCTGATACAGCTCCATCATATTAAATTTAAATATTAACAGTGTTGAATCAAACACAGTTCCTCTTGCAAGGGTTGCATCCTTGCATGGATGTGTTTATCCACTTATATATGCTTTTTAAATGCTTGTATGTGTTTGTTTATATATACAAAGCACGTATGTTTGTGTGTGTATATATACACATATAGACATGCATGCATATAAAAATAAATGCGTATCATGGCAGAGACACATAAAGGAACAAACCTAAGCAAAACATTAATCTGCATTTAATAGTCAGATGGATAGAAATGTAAAAAGGTGGAAGACAGAAGAGGTCCTAAAAGTAAATGAGATGAAAAAAAACTTTTCTGTTGAGATAATCATTAGTGCTGCTTGTAGGAATGCGGAAGAGATTTTCCAAGTGGTCACTGAGTTATGTGCATAACCCTTGCCCTTTTGGGAAAACAGTCCTTTCAAATTTATTTTTAGACAACTCTAGGTAGAAAACCAGCCCATTTTGTTAGGTGCTAGGTAGTTGCATAATGTAGGCACATGATTCTTCAAAATGTGGATGTTTGCTTTTAAAAAAAAATGAACCTGGGCTTCCCATTTTTGTTGTGGGTGCAGCAGAAGGAAAGGGAATACAAGTATTAGTGGAATTTGACTTTGCCTACTCTTGATCATGTCTGCCTTGGAGGGTGTTTCAGCAGCATCTGACAAGCAAAAATGTTCTGACTAATCCTTCTTTTCTCTGCCTCAAGGATCTGAGAATTACACGGATTTTTTCAGGTGTGCATCATCCTTTGTTCCTCATTAAACTCCCGGTGATTTGCTGAGTTTTTGGCTGCTTCCTGGCTCTTGCTGCAGCTCTTCAGAGTGCAAGACTGCCTCAGCCATGCCATTTTTGACATGGAAATGCTGCTTTAGCTGTGAATTGTATGATAAATCCTTTCTTACTGGACCCTTGTCATCCATAAAGAATGTCCTTGTTACCATGAGGATACTTTTCTGTGTCCTTCCACAGCATGAGGTTTCCACCTTGCTGGTAAGGAAACATCTTCGCCACATCCTGAGGAAGCATCAAATACCGGCACTGACATCAGGGTGATTTTCTCTGACTGATGATTAAGGTTCTACCCATCTGCTGCTGTTTATAAGCCCTCAGGGCCCATCCTGTGAACTTTTCCAGTGCCTAAAGTTGTCTTAAGTATTTTTGTCCCTTTTGCTTCTGGAAGGACAAGGTCTATCAAAACCGGATCTTTTGCAAGCAGGGAATGATGTTGCCCTTCAATGTTTTTCCTTTTGGTTGGAAACAAGGGCATTTAGGGCAAAGTGTTCATCTGTTCTCATCATCAGCTAAGCTTTTGCATTCTTATTTAAGAAATAAATTGCAGCAAAGGCATGGGTGTTCTGTAGACTGTCCTAAAGCCTTTTGTGCCTTTGCCAGTGGGTCCCAGTCCATCCATCCCATCAGATCTCTGAGAAGAACACTGAGCCAAACAAAAATGTGGTAGATACAAACTTATTTCGTTTGCCTCCCACTTTTTAAAGCATGCACACACGTTCTCTTATCTCTCGTTAAGCTGATTTCACTGATTCAGGTAATTAAATCAGCAGTGCTGCCTTTTGGAGGAGGCTGACACACCCTTGGCTCCTACCTTTCCATAAGAATCTGAGGCCTTAGATCAGTTTGTGAGCTGTCTCTCACACAGGACAATACTGAGTAGTTTTTAGAATATGGTAGACGTTAATTGTAAAGATGGAGAGCAATGAAACGTGTGCTGATAGAAATACTTGGCATTTTAGTGATAAATAAATGTTAATCACAGCAAAAATCATGTTCTCATCATCCTTCAGTGGCAGCAATAATACAATATTGCTAACAATAATTAGCATTGTTGTATCCATAAACTGAAATTCCTATCATTTTCAGCAGCAAATAACAAAGAAAATCCTCCCTGCCCCAGAGCTCTTGCAGTCCAAATATCACAAAGGACGGGGTTGTGTGCCTCCTTAACCAAAGCCAGATGTTTGATTTCAAGGAGAGAATTAAAATCTATTTTCACTAGGGATTTTTTCTCATGCAGAAGGTCAGCATGGGAGAAAGCACACAGGAAGTTCCCCTACTGGCATTTGTGCTAATTAAGGGTGCAGAACAGATTCAGTAAATAACCCACTGCTTTCTCAAGCCAATAAACATTTTGAAAATCATCTTCTTGTGAGCTTTAAATATCAGCTCTCAGTATCTGGCAAAATAAGTTTTGTTGTGAGATTTTTTTTTCCCTTTTAGTTAAATAGAGTGAGATAACTTTAGTTGGGTTTTTTGTGGAGAGAAAAATCACGAAAATTATTTTCCTCCTGTTTTACAGTGCATGACCACATATTTCTCTCCACCTGAGAATGCCAAAACCTGGTGTGAAGTCTCTTTGCGCTCCAAACATGGAACTTCCTTGCCAGGCATCTCTGCTTTTTCCTGATTAGGTTTGCAAAAAAGGTGATCGATGGTTTCTTTTACGGGTTACCAAGCCAGCGATGCAATATATAACCTTTATTCCAAAGCATTTGCATTTCTGCTTCTCCCTTCAGCACTCTGGGATCATAAAGAAACCGCTGAAGTTTGTGTCAGCACTTGATGCTGTTAGGAGCTAAGAATGATCTTCTTTCCCTGAGTACCTGGAAAATCCAAGCGTGCTGTCTAGCTGAGGCAGGGGCTGCACGTTGGAGAGGGTGTGGAAAGAGCAGGAGTTTTCCTGGCATCAGAAGTGGAAATATCAGTGCTGAGAAACTCCTGGGAGACAGAGGCTCTTCCCCAGTGTGGTGTGAAACTGCTGCTCCGAGGATGGAGCTGCACAGTCCTGGAGGTGCCCGCCTCGTGAGAGACCTGTGGGCTGATATTGGACTTCCACTCTTCCGTTGCTTAATTCCCAGGT
The DNA here is from genome assembly GCA_013397775.1 of Eulacestoma nigropectus. Taxonomy (NCBI): domain Eukaryota; kingdom Metazoa; phylum Chordata; class Aves; order Passeriformes; genus Eulacestoma; species Eulacestoma nigropectus. The sequence continues at coordinate 493,087 of VZTE01002100.1, forward strand.
GCTGGTGGAATAAACCCTGCTGGGGAGCCCTGTGCAAGCTGGAGCTCTGCTCTCCTCTGTTTCAGCAGCAGCTTCAGCTCAACAGATGCTTCAGAGTGACTCGGGGGGGGGTGAAACCATGGCAAATGCCCACGTGTCCAAATGCGGAGTCAGAGCAGCAGCAGGAGCCTCCTGTGCTGAGCAATTCCGAGGGCGGATTAGTCCGGCACTGCCTTCTGGGCAAGGCTGAATTTTTGTTCAGACTTGGCTTGTTCCTGACAGACACCTGGTGCTGGGGTTCTGACAAGGAGTTTGCAGTCTGTTTGGGGGAAGGGTATGAGCTAAGTCATGGAAAGCCCAGAGATGCTTTGATTTTAATCGCATGGATGATTTAGTATCAATCTAAAAAAAAAAAATTACATTTCAAAGCAGCAGTTCCACTTGACAGCCAGCCAGGAATTTCTTTTTTAAAAAAAGAGAAGAAAAAAGAAAAGCATTTCTTCACTGTGTACATGTATGAAACCACCAGTGAATTTTCTGTTTGTTCAGAATCCCCTCAGAGACACAGGTATGGCTTCATATCTTGTCTGCTCATTACATTTTGGCAGAAATATTAAAACATGTATTCTTACTCTTGCAGCCCAAGCTTCCCTGTACCTCCAACTTCCATTTCATACTGGTTTTCATAATTTGTTGTTTCAGTCATCTGGTGCTTCTCTGCCCACTTAAAAAGCTCCCCACATCCTTTGTACTCAGTAATCCAGTATTTGTTCTGGGTTAGTCACAATTGCAGGTATTAACAGGGAGGAAAAAAGAAACAATACACCTCCCCCAAACAGCTTACTTTGTTCCTTCTTCTAAACAAATCTATTTAAGTGTTTGTATCTTCTAACAAGCTTAAAATGTGCTGGTTTTTTGCAAACCTGACTGAATTCCTTACTCAGTATTCACACAGTAGGAGCAGGATGCCATCCCATACCTTGTCTGTATCTTAGGTTCCCTAAATCCAGTGTTTCTGCTTTGAAGGGCTCCTCCTCCTTCATGGGCTGCTCTGCTTTTAATTGAGCTGGCTCAGGAGCGCATGCAACAAGATGTGCCTTTAGGTCCTCCAGAGTGAGAAGCTTCCTGTAAACATTTAAATTTAATGCATCAATAGAAGCTGTGACACAAATTGTGAAACAAGTCCTGGGGTTTGGATGAAACAACTTAGGAAAATCATCAGAAACGTGTACTTGGGTCTGTGTCTGTGTCTCTGTAACTCTTAGCTGGCAATGAGGGTTACATCTTACGTTAAATCTTATGTTGAGGGTTAAATCTTATGTTTGTTATCAGCAAAAAGCAGATTGTGTGTTTTGGTTGGTTTATTCTGTGCTTCAAATCTGCTGAACAGAGGCAGGTTTTGCATCTGCGTGCAGGAGACGGATTCACAAGCGGAATTTCCAGTTGCACGCCCAGTCCTCTGTCCTTCCCGTCCATATCTCAGCTGTATGTCAGATGGGATTTGGAGGGATAAAAAAGGTGAAGTCATCCTTTTGCCAAGAGGAGCAGCAGGTGCCTTCAGTCAATAATGGGTTCCAGGCAGCAGCAAGGGCACAAGCCAGTGAAGCAGGGCCAAATCTTGGGGCTGGTCACTGGTGTTTGCTGTTCTTGAGCCCTGTGGCATCAGGTTAGCAGGGAAGTGGGGTTGGTGTCAGTGCCTGTTCCCAAAGCTTTGCTGCAGGGATCTGATGGCTCAGCCAGCGAGGCAGAGCGAGGAGGGGCTCAGTCCCATCAGCAGGTGCTGACACAGGCCAGAGCCCCTCCTGAATGGCACCTTCAGGTGGACTGGCCCTTGTAACCCATCTGGGGATGCTGAGCAGGAGACCCTCTGACTCCTCTCCCAATAAACCTCCATAGCAAAGGGCAATTCCCACCTCCCAGGCTGCTTTCCCTCAAAAACGCCTGGGTTTAGAGCTAAAAACAAGAAGCGAGCTATGAAATATCTCAGATGGGATTGACTCCCCTGCAGCGCTGCTAAATCACAGATGAGGTGTGATCAAGTCTCATCTGGTGCCCAGCTCATGCCTGAGGTGTGATCAAGTCCCATCTGGTGCCCAGCTCGTGTTGGGGATGGGACCCTGCCCTCGAAGTGCTGGAGGGAACAAGAGCTTCCCTGTGCTGAGATTGCACAACCTCCTCTCGGAGGAGCGGGGCCAGGCAGAGGTTCAGCGTGACCTCTGCCTGACTCACATTTTTTCCTCCTGTTACCAATAAGAACTTTTTCCTCATGAGTCACTTTGAAACAGTTTGTGTGTGTTCAGGGAAAAAAAAGAACCCAAAACCTAAAGATTTTCCTGAGGAACGGTTTGTTGGTGAGACAGAACAAATCACTGGGTACTGTCAGGGACTGTTCTGCCTGCGCACTTCAGTTAATGAGCTCCTAGGGCTGTCAGTGGTTTTTTGTTACTGTCATTTGTGTGTGTCCCTTCATTTTAATGCTTTCTTCTCTGAAATGCAACAGTGAAAAACACGAGTGCTGCTCTTCCACTTTTTGGATGTCTGAAGCTCAGGGAAACAATGACCCCTTCAAAAAATTGCCAGTTTAGCTGTGTCCATCCTAACATAGACCTAAAACACGCTGGCAAAACTGTGCTTTTTCTCTCCTACTTTCTGCTCAGGTAACATAAATAGAAGCACATTTTTTGTATTGTAGCTGTGACTCTTACAAGGTCTGACATACTGGGATTTCTGCCCCTTCCCATCCCCATGGCTTCCTTGCAGTGGCAAATTTGACCTGTGTGACTCACAGCATGAGAACTCTGTGAGAGTGGCAGGGAATTCAAGTCCCTGGAATCACAGACAAGCATTTTAACTCTGAGAGCTGAATAGCTCCTGAGAAATTCTTTTCTTTGTAGGGAATAGACATTAAGGTCTCCATTTATGTATTCATTTTCAGAAGCAGGAATAAGTTTGTAGCCTGATGGAAGGAATGATTTATTTTTTGTATTTGGCTGCAAAAAGGTTTTTTCTGGCTAAGTCAGCCTGTTCCTCTCTTCTAGGACCTTATTGCCTTGCTGATTGATTTAAGCCAGTTTTGACAGGTCAGCTGCAGGGTCAAAGACAATTAAGTTTCTGCAGTTTTTGTGAAGTTTAGGAATGTAGAAGAGGGAAGAAACCTTAGCACTGCCCCACTAAGGGAAAGACTGGCTTGAGCTCAAACATTGCTAAATATCTGAAATGCCACAGCAGGAGCAATTTTAAAGACTGCCCTGATGGTGAGACAAAATTCACTGGGCACCAGAAAAATGCAGTCATGGGGCAGAAATCAGATGGAAGTCAGGTCTCATCTGAACTTCTTGTCACCTTCATTGGCAGCATGGTTTTGCCTTTGCCTTCCTGTCCTGGATCTCTTCATTTCCACAGCAAGGTCTTCAGGACTGGTGGCACCTCCATTCATTCCCACAGTCTGCTGTGGCCATAGCCTGGTCTTTCTCAGACTGACAGGCTGTAATCAGGCTGAAACCGTGGGAGCTTGGGCGAGGTCTCTGGGTATTTACTGGCAGCTGATTTTGAGAGGTTTTTGAGTGGTCAGAAGGCCAAGGGAGGTGGTTCTGCCCCTTTTCTCTGCCCTCATGAGACCCCACCTGGAATGCTGCATCCAGCTCTGGGGTCCACAATATAGAACCTTTCAGGGTGTATCCAGAGGAGGCCGTGAGGATGATCAGAAGGCTGGAACACCTCTGCCATGAAGACAGTCTGAGAGAGCTGGGGTTGTTCATCCTGGAGAAAAGAAGGCTTTGCGGAGAACTTAGAGCACTTTTCAGTGACAAAAGGGGGCTTATGAAAAGGAAGGAGATATATTTTTTATATGGCCAAACAGTGAGGGGAAAAGGGGCAATGTTTTTAAACTGAAGGAGGGCAGGTTTAAATTAGATATATGGAAGCAATTCTTCCCTGTGAGGGTGGGGAGGCCCTGGCACAGGTTGCCCAGAGAAGCTGTGGATGCTCCATCCCTGAAAGTGTCCAGGGCCAGGTTGGATGGAGCTTGGAGCAGCCTGGGATAATGGAAGGTGTCCCTGCCCATTGCAGGGGGTTGGAACTGGGTGGTATTTAAGGTCCCTTCCAACCCAAACCATTCTGTGATTCCATGATTCTAGGTTAAATGATTTAATGGTTCTCAAGCTTTAGATCCTATTCATCTACAGGAAGACCTGCTGGCTTCTGAAGCACAGAGCAGTTTTTGTTATATTCCCAATGATATATTCCTCAAATATATATTCCCAGTGAGCCCATATTCCTGTTCCCATCGTGCAGATCAGTCTGTATAGAAATGTCATGACCATTTTTGGCATCTGAAATAATGATTGCTTTATAGACAAAATAACACAAAGCAAGAAAGAAATGTTCCAGCAATGACCTTTCTGTGTCAAACCCCTTGCCTAGAGAAGATCAGGATCTTCTAAGTGACTAATTAAATCAGAAGTGAATCTGTCTAAAGCAATAAATGCTTGAAAAGTATGATGAGAAAGCCTGCTGTCAGCCACAATATTTCAATTACTGATAGTACAGTCTAGGAGAGTCAAATCCCATCTCTAAAAATCTGCTTCTTGATCCTGTAACATTATCCACAAATGGATTTTGATGTGGCTTTTATTGGCACAGCCCTTCCTTGTATAAATGGCAAACTTTAGATCCGTTTAGACATTAGAAACATAACTGCAGAAAGTATAAACAACAGAGCCAGGAGAACGGATCAGCTCCAGGTGACTGTGCCAGGAGGACTGGGATGAGCTCCTTCCAGGCTAGAGCCCAGCTCACTACCAGCACCACACAGGACTTTTATTCCATAGAGTATCTTCTTCTCCTTCTCCATTCCTCTCTCCACTGTCCTTCCTCACCACCAAAGAGAGAGAGGGAAAATCTCCTGCTGGAGTCCTAAGATAGACTCACAGAATCATTTAGGCTGGAAAAGACCCATGAGATCATCAGGTCCAACCTGTGACTGATCCCCACCTTGTCACCCTGCCCAGAGCACTGAGTGCCATGTCCAGGCATTCTTTGGGCTCCTCCAGGGATGGGGACTCCAAACCTCTCTGGGCAGCCCCTTCCAATGCTTGACAACTCTTTCAGTGAAGAAATTCTTCATGATGTCCAACCTGAACCTCCCCTGGAGCAGCTTGAGGCCGTTGCTTCTTTTTCTGTTGCTTGTTCCCTGGGAAACAGACAACACCTACTTGAAAGGAATAGGGGAGAAAACACCAAAATTTTATCTGTGAAATACAATGATGGTTACTAAAAATGTAGTTATAGGCAGTCATCCATGCATGTACAGATGGTCAGTTACCCAAAATATCAATGAATCTGTAGTTTCCCTGCAGGAGACTCTGTCTTGGCTTGTGCTGAGCAAGTGCAACTCATCCCAGTAGTACAAAGAGCAAGTGCTGGTGCAGGGGACGAAGACATCATATTAAACTTGCTGCACTTAACACAGGACAAGAATGTGGCTGGAAGATGTGGAAAGGGCTGGACAGGACACAGGATGCATCCTTCATTGCCTGAGTGGTCTTTTCCAGTGTCTGCCTTGCTAAAAAGTAAATTGCTGTGAGCCTGAATGACTGCAACTGAAGAAATAATGCAGATATAAATCGGAACCTCATGGAATTTGCAAGTTGTGAGGTAAACCCTGAAATACACATGATTTCTGTATCCATTTCTTGTTTGGATTAACTGTTCACTGACTTTTCTCAATTTTTTATTTGAAAAGGGGGTTCTGCACATTCTCTATTTAGGAACCATTTAATTCACTACTGCAATGGAGTTCCAGCTCAGATGCAATCTAATTCACGTGCCAGTCTGGCATAACCTATATTTGAAATTGGACAAGACATATACTTCTTTATAGGAGGCACCAAGTAATTTCTAAGGGCTAAAGATCTGGTTTTTGTCAGTTCTAGCCAAAAAATTTAAACCAAGATATTTTTCCCAGAAAATTCAGATTGTTCGAAAAAAATACAGATCATAAAGAGAAATATTTCTATTTGAACATTGAATTTCACTGACTTAAGTCCTCTTTTTTATGATTATTTATTTATCAGTGGGGTTTTTAAGTCAGATGGCATCCTCTGCCCAGCCTACAGCCAGGGGCCCATTGTTGCCTCCCTGAGATGTAAGGAGATGTAAGTGGTGCATCTGTGGATACAGCCTGGCAAGACATCCTGGTGCTAAGGTGCACATTCTCCTTAGAGCAGAAATGTTTCCAAATCAATTATTTTTTTCTTTATTTTTTAATTTTTATAGAAGCATTCTACAATACTGATTTTTTTTTCCTGGGCAAGCTTAATTTTCCTTTGTTTTTCTTCCTTTTATTTTTTTTTCCCTTGATGAGTTTGATTCTTGATTTTTCCAAGCCAGAAGAACAGCTTAGAAGTGCCTCAATGCTACACAAGGCCCCACCTCTCTTATCTGAACATCCACAAATGAGAGGGTCTGTGGTTCCAGATCCCTTTCATCCACATGAAATTGTCTACAACACTGTGAGACGTATTTAAGTGCTTCTCTGAACATATTGCCTCAGCTCCAAGAGCTGCACCTGTGATTTTCCACCCCGTAGTGTCAGCTCCTCATAAAACATCATCCCGTGTTCACTCCTTGTCTTTGCATGAGCCAAGTGACATTGCACTGAAGTTATTGTCATGTGTTGTAAAGCTGGAGGCACATCTATCTTGGGAATGTGCCTTCCTTATTTAGACAATTAAAAAAAAAAAGGATTTTTGGTTTATCAGACCTGATTCACACCCTGCTTAACAAGGTTCTTGCTTGCCTGGCATTGCTCTGGCTTAGGAGATGCTGAAATTGCAGTGAAATGAGGGGCACAATGAAAGCAACTGGACAAACAGCTTAAACTCAGGAATAAACATTCACATATATATTTGCTTTTACTCTTAGTTTGCTTTCAAGGTACAGAATTAAAGACCTTCAAAGTAGTACCACCTGATGTGTGGACAGGAACTGAATTCAGGATGTTTATACCTGATACTTGAGGTGTGTAAATCTGGCTGCGAGATGTTGAGTGTTTAAGGTGTGAGAAGGAATAAAAGTGCTCTGAAGGATAAACAGGGACTAAACGAGCAGTTTTAAAATGCCTTCCTCTCAAAGTCAGGCCAGGGAAGCCAAGCTGAACAGGCAGAAGAGGCAGATTCCCTGGAGAGAACACGAAGGAGAGAGAACCAGGAGAATTCCCAGAGGAGCCTCTTTGTTTCTGTTGCCAGCAGTTATCACCTCCCTGCAAAAGGTAAAAACCCCAGAGCACCTTTTTCCCTAATCCAAAAGCCTGTGTGTAAGGACAACCAAGCTCTACCAACTTGGAAACAAAGGGATAAGAAAGGTTTATCCAGGATGGGCCCTAAAATGGCCAAGATCACTCTTGTTCCTGTTCTCATCCTCTGGGCTGCTGCACCACAGGGAAGGGGAGATGAAATTACAGGTGAGTGAAGCAAAACTGGCCAGAGGACAGCTTAGTTTGGATGTGGGATAGATATTTCTTTGAAATAAACCAGCCAAGGTGGCCACTCTCCAGAGAACTGGCAATGTCCCAGCGAACATTTAAGAATCCTCTGCCGATAATTAAACAGAGAAAATCTAACCAAGCAAAAGCACAACCTTTGTCCCCAGCCTTTCATCCTTGGGCAAAATCCTTGTAATTTTCTTTGTGCCAGAAATGAACAAGGAGAATTTCTGCTTTGCCTTCAGTATTGGGCAAATTTTTATGAAAATTGTCTTTAAAATAAGCTTTAGCAGGAAATGATGTAGTAATGTGCCTGGCAAATTCCTAGAGATGCATAAAATGAGGCTGTAGAAGACATGCTTAAATTTCATCTGCGGTATGGGCTGTAACTTGGAAAAACCCTAACCCAATTGTAACTGCTAAATGAACTCCTAATTTACTCTTCATTTCTGCTTTGATTTATTTAGATGAGAAAAATATTGTGATTTTTGGCTGCTCCTTGTTGCTTTTCTTTACTTAAGTGGTTTTGTGAGTCTCAGTTAAATATAAACCATATTTCTTAGAACCTTGCAGACTTTTCTGTTCTTCTGTCAAAGCCGCATCTGAAAAGAGATTTGTAGAGATTAGGGCCAATAGAACCCCCATCCTAGTGCCATTTAAAGTAAATAGTGTTGACTTTAAAATTTGGAATTCGTAGAAAAATCGAGCCCGTGATCCATTTTTTTTCATGTTTTGGAGTGTTTGCATTTCAAAACTGAGCTTGAATCTGCCCTCCATGAACCTGTTCCAACAGATTATTTTTAAGGTTATGTCAAGACAAGAAAGGGGCTTATCTTTCGGTCTTGCTGCTCTCCAGAAAGAAAAGATTTTGCAGATCCCAGTGGCTCCTGTGGCACCTGAGTGGTGAAGTTTCCAGAATTGCAGCTCTGTCTGTGGCAGAAATGCTGTGAAGCATTTTTTTATTGCTGTTTTTTTGGTCATGCTCTCAGTTCTAATCTGGGTTTAACCTTGAGTTCTAAGGAGCCTGCTCCTATGCAGCCTTTGCTCCCAGGCTTTCCTCTCAGGATTTGTTTCTATTAATAAAGGCTTTGCTTTAATTCTTTATGCTCTTGCTTAACATAAAAAAAAAAAAAAAAAATTTGCTATTTTCCCTGATGGTGCTGAAAGCTGGTGGTTTCTGAGACAAAATCCTAAAATCCAGAAATGATAGGTGTAACACAGCCATACTAATGGCAGGTGACTGCCTTCTGCTGTGCCACTGACTTCAGCTTTGAGTCGCTGAAAACAATAGCCAGTGCATTTTAATTCCATTTGATTGTGCCATAATCCCATAGATGGGAGTAACGAGAACAGAAAGCCAATTTGCTAAAGAGCCCAAATTGATCCAAGCCACATTGCTCAGCAGCAAACTGCTGTCAGCAAAATAATTGAACTCTGTGAGTGTCAAAGCTTGTTTTGAACCGTATGGAAGTGATGGATGGTGCAAAGGTTGGTGGTGCTGCACCTTTCCCTGCCACCTTCAGTCCAACTTCTGCCTCTGAGGGCATCTTTTTGTACCACCGTAGCCTTATCTCAAAGCTTCTTTTTAGGCTTTGGCAGCCTCATTCTATACCTAATGTGTACATATATATATATACCTAGTATCAATGTTTAAGTATGAAATATGACTTCATATCTGCTCTGACAGCTGTAGCTTCCAATTATAAACTGTATCTAATTCTGCACCATCTTACTCTCAGTTTCATACCTGTCTTTATGTTGCACATTGCTGCAGAGACTAAGCCAGCTCAGCTGACACTGGAATTTTTAACTTTCCAGTGCTACGTCCTCGCTGCAGCCTCAGCTCTGCACGGACAACACGAATCCTCAGTGCTCTCCTTGCTCAGTTTTTCCCTTCCAGTCCCTGCTTTGCTCTTGCCAGGCCTTATGTGAGCTCTGGAGAAAAGGAGGGGTCATAGGGATGAGGAACAAGGCTGAGCTCTTCCTTCTTACCTGCCCTACTTTCCTCTAATGTGATTTTATACTATAACAGTCTGATTCCTTAATACAGGAGTTTCTCATTTTCATAGAACAAAATTTGTCCTGCTCCTCCCTCCTTCCCTGGTCACAACAGATGTTTGTGCACTTTCTCCAGGAAAAGGCTATAACCAAAATTATTTAGGTATTACTTCTGTTCCACTCTGCCATTCAGGTTACAAACTAATTAAAAAAAAAAACAAATAAAAAAGCTGAAGCAAGACTTTTTTCCCCCCACACCTACATGCCTAGAAGCATTTGCAGAGAAAGGTATTCTTGGAGCAGTCTTAACACATGGTGAGGGAATGCTTTCCAAAATGCAATGACAGCTGCCTGTTTCTTGTCAGGCACTTGTGCCTCATGTGAGGTGTTAATGGATCAAATGCATTGAATGTAAAGCAGCCCTTGATCTCTGATTTCTGCTCCAGAACCCATGTTTGTTTTCCTTTCCCCTTCTCCCAGAGCTACCCCTTGCTTTCTCTGGCTCACTTCTCCTTCCATCGCCTCCTGCACAGCTGGGTCCTGGTCTCAGCTCCATCCCAGCCTTTGGGATCCTCTCCTGGCTCAGGCAGGGTCTGGGCTTGAGCCAGGCTTTGAGCCAGGCTTTGAGACAGGCTGGGTGTCTTCCTGCCCCTCTTGACCACCTCCTTCCACTCCCTACTTAGGGACAAAGAGCAGCCCTGGTGCCTTTCAGGGGTGTGAAGACCTTTCAGCTGCTGTCCCCAGAGCTTCGGGGACCGGACACAGAGGTGCCCTGTTGGAGGCTGGGCAGGAGGAAGAAGCAGGAGTGGGGTTTCCAGCTATGCCCTCACTCTCAATATTTTCCTGCTGACCCACTCCAGGCAGCAGCACAGAGTCCCTGGAGCCTGCTGGGAGGTCTCTGGCTCTCACACTCACTCCCTGGAGCACAACCCAGCATCAGTTCTGCCTTTTGCTGCAGGAGGACGGCACAGATGAGTGAGGCAGAGCAGGGGTGGGCTTCCAGGGGCCATATCTAGACATCATGTCTATTCCATGTTTTCTTCTGGACTGTCCCCAGAAGGAAACATGGAATAGACATGTCTAGACCCATTTGTGCTACAGATGAGTTGTTCTGTCCAAAGGTCTTTTTCTAGTCCTGCTCAAATTGCATAAATGTCTTTTGTTTAGCTGGAAAGCTAAATGTGATAAAAGCACAGGATTCCTGAAAGCCTGACAACTCTGTGTTTTCTTCTTGAATTGTTTTTAACATGTTTCATCTGTTCAGGCAGGGGATAACTTGTACAAATAAGATAAGCTGTAAATGTTTTAATTGTATGCCTGTTGTGTTTATTGTGTTAGCTTCAGTCTGTCTGTTGGCTGACCCCGGTGCCCTCAGAGCTCTCAGAAAAAAACCAGTCCTGCTATATTTGAATCTCTGCAGCTAATTCATATTTATCCTTATTAAAGTTTCTTCTGCTTTGGCTAGAGGATGATACAGGCATTTTAATTCCATCCGATCTGTTTCCCAAATGGGACACAGGGTGACTCAGCCCCTCTGGCTTCTATAACATCTCATTAGGAGCCAGCCTGATGTCTGTGACATGACTGTAGGTTGCTTACTGCTAATTCTTAAACTCCATCTGGTTTTGTTGCTGTTATTGGGGTTTCTTTGTGTTGTTTGATGTTGGCTTTTTTTTTCTTGTTCCTGCTGAAGTGTTTCAGTTTTAAGTAAAGCACTTAACAAGTTCACTCTTCATCAGAAATGGTTTCAGAACTCTGGAAGCCGAGTCCCATCCCCAAACCTGTGTGAAATGATGTCGTTAATGACCTTATCACTGACTTTGTTTATGCTCAAAGTCAATGAACCACTGCAGGTTTCCGATGGCCTGATCCACAAGGTCTGCTACAAATGCAGAGAGGCAGCACAGGAACTCCAGGAATACCTTTTGTGTCAGATACCTGCAAGTGCTTCCCAGTGATGTATGAGTACCCAGTTTTAGCCTAGGGTGATGTCTGAAGGATGTCTTAGTCCAGACATCTACTGTGACTCATCTGCCCATGAGTTCCTCGCCCTTTGTTCCCTTTATAGTCAGGGGGGAGTGATGAATGCTTTGGCAGCAGGAGGCTGAAGCGGGCATTTAAAATACTGGGATGACTCTGCCCTGGAAGTGCTTATTGTGCTCTACTGTTAATTTATATTAACATATGTAAATTTCATTAATATTAACTTGAGCTATATTGCCCTTTTTCCACCTCGCACCTGAAGGCACCAAGAACTCTTTGAATTTTCTGCCAATCTGCATCCTTTCACGACCAAAGCGATGCCTATGACAAGCAGTCACTACCAATTCTTTCTTGTGTCTGTTTTTTGAAGCGATGTTCTTCCCAACATCAGCCTTCCTGGAAATCATTCGTCTGTGTTGGTTGAGTCACTGCTTTCTCATAACTCTGTTTTTAACTGGATACTGCAGGGAGCTTCTGCTCGGGGTGACAAGTTAATGACAATCCCTTTCTTTCCTGTTTCTCTCCCCTAGAAAAAGGCCTCTCTTTGCTAGGGTACCATCTGTGCAACTACACCCTGACCAAAAGTGTGTTTAAAATGGTTGCCTACCAGAAGTCCTATGAGAAGAACACATCCTGTGGAGGGTGGATCCCGTGGATGGTGTGTCCCCGGACACACTATAGAACACAGTTTCACATGGTTGAAGTCCCTGAAACCATCACTCTCACAGATTGCTGTCAAGGATATGAACAAGCTGGACTCTACTGCTCTCTAGGTAAGTTTTAGTCAGATTAAGAGAGGAAAGAAATGGTTCTTATTTAGAAGATTCACTTCAGCTGAGATGTGTAAAGGTTTAATTCAGTTCTGGGCCATAGGTTCCTATTCACTGAAATAAGTGAGTCTGCAGAAATGTACAGTAAACTTTTTCCAACGTGGCAAGGAATAGACATGGCAGATTAGAGCTCCTGATTCTTGCTCTTTGCCACCCCTAGTCACAAATTCACTAAACTTTCAGGGGAGCCTGAGGAAAGCACTGCTTGTTACCCCTCCAAGGGTTCATTACCTGTCCAGGTTCAGGCCAATATTCCTGGCCAAGAGCAATAATTCACTGCCTGGTGCAGTGTCTGCTCTGAGCCTGCCTGCATTCACACCAGGAGCTTTCTCCTCAAAACTAATTCAGGATGCACTTGGGATAACATCTCCTTTGACGTGGAGCAGGGTCTGTTCCCAGAATGCAAACCCTATTTTGGTTCAAATTTAAAACAACCTGTGACCTCAGGGCAACTTGGTACCAGATGCTTTCCAACCAAAACTACACGAGGACCCATTTTCTTAGGGCTTCCCTGGTTACCTGTGACTATGTGGGAGGTCTGAAAACTGGTGAACTTTTTGGTGGATCTGATCTAACTTCTGAGTGTTAATGAGACTCTACTCAGGAAGACTTAATCACCTTTGTCTCAAGAGGGAAACTTTTTCCCCTTCCCACATGAGGGTTACCAGTGGTCAGTCAGAAATTCCCAGTTTTATCAGGACTTGAGACATAGATGGAGGGGATTCCTTGGGGAAAAGGAACTTTCTCTTTCTAATGGATAAATTTAGATGCTCTTAAGCTGAACAGGCATCTTGAATTATCTAAACTGTTGAACTGTTCTGTCATCCAGAAAAGTTCTGCAGGACATAGTTTTGTCTCCTATTTTCAGTATGACATTGCATTTTCTCTATTTCCACTTTACAGTGGGGACCTGGGCATTTACATAATCGCACACAGGAACAGTAGATTGAAAAGAAAGGTCCTGTTGCAGCCCTGGCCCTTGTCTTGGGTCATAAGACTTGGGTGACTCAGATCTGTGGGAATGTCCCCAAACCTGCTCCTGCACCGGATCATATAACGTGGCATGAGCGGGGATGAGCCATATGCCCTGTCATGGGATCTGTCAAGAACAATGTGTTCATCCCACATTTAAGTTGCTTCAGAGCACTGGAAAAAGAACTTCCAAACATTTTTTTTTCCCAGGCATTTTCTTCAAAGCCACAGGTAGAATATTGGGTCTAGCAGGATTTTAACAGAAGGATGGGAGCACAAAAATGGTCGATGTGTTTTACCTGTTCCTAAAATGATTTGCTAGAGAAGAGAAATTAAAGCAGTATTCTTAATTTACTGTATCCTGCAGCTGTTTGGCTCCATGGCTGTTGTGGTGTCTCAGCAAAGGCAGAATTTGAGCTGCAGGTTACTGTGTGTCCAAGCAGATTTATCAGACGGGCAAAGGACCTGCTGTTGATCATCTCTATTTTCCAAGCATCAGTTTCACACTGGGGAAAATCTCCAGTATCTCTAATTATGGTTGAAAAATTGCTTCAGTGATGTCTTTTGGATATACAGGCACGTGCATACGTGTGTGTGCCTGTAAGTATCAAATGGCAAGACTGAGAGGGAACCGGAGAAAATGGCTTTTTAATTCTGTAGTACAAGGAAAGAGCTGTGCCAGCTAAATGTGAAAGTCACCGTGGTTGTCACTGTTTGCACAAGAAAATCAGGTGTTTCTGAACCTCTGAAAATCAAGACCATCTTCTTGTGTGGAAGAATAAAGCATCCTGGTAACACTTGAAATATTTTTTTCCCAGTATAATTCTATGTCTCTTAAAAGCATTTCTAGGGATATTTTAGGCTTGAGAGCTGTTGATGATTCTGTTTCATCTAACATGAACAAATCTGTAAATCTCTTGTAAAGCTTAGCTGCAGAATTTCCACCCTGCCCTTGCCATGTTGTTGATACACTGGGCAAGTTTGTCCATGAAATACTGTGGTCGCCCTGACACTTTCCTGTCAAAGTTAATTTGGGAATATTTGAAACCATTTAAGGATTTGTATGGCTTCCAGGTGATTTCCGTGTTTACATTATTCCGGTATCTTTGCTTTTCAGGGCATTAGTCATAAATTCTGTGAATGGTAATGCACTGTCTAGACACAGTCTTAAATAAATGATGAGAAGAGAAACTGGAACTGCAGAAATTACTGCACAGCACGCTGTTGAACTACTGTTATTTTCTTCTTGATGTTACCCATGCTGGCGTGCTCTCCATCCTGCCAGGAGTGGAAAGGTCCCCATGACCTTTCACAGCAACCTGCTCCTGGCCACTGCTCACCTTCTCTCCCTAGAAGGAAACATTTACCCCTGCCTGGGATATGGCAGGCCCTGCTTTTATTATTTCTTTACTGTTGGGAAAAAAAATGTCTAGTTCATTGGTCAAGTTGCTCTGGTATTTCTCACTAGTTGTGTGTCTATCATTGAGATAGTGTTACAGATACATACACAAATGACTTCAACATTTTTAAATAACAGCTGGAAAGTTAAGTATCTAAAAGTTGGGAAGTGCTGGAATTAATTCTAAAGGTAGAATGAAATAAAACACCCTTTGTTTTCTCTCCTTGTGCCTATGCATGCAGAGTAGTGAACTCTTTTAATTACCTGATCCAGCTTTGCAGTGCCCCAAGGACCACATTTCCCTGTGATGCCCAGGGATGATGGAGCCTCTCTAAGGAGCTCCCCAGAGTGTGCCATCCTGACCTCCGCATTCAATGCTCTGCTCAGCCTCTCACTGAGCACAGAATTATTTATCCCCTCTTAAGGTGAATCCTGGGGAATTCACAGGCAGCAATTTGTCTTCGTGAAGCCTGCGGGAAACGAGGAAGCTTCTCTGCCTTTCCCAGATGGGCAACTGAGCTCTGGAGAAAATGAGATCAAGCCATTCTGTGTTGGTTTCAGACACCTTGGGTGCAGTTTTAATTTTCTCACAAATTTGTTCTGATTTGCAGGGTGCTTAGTGCTGCTTTTTTAACGATGTGTGTGGTTGGTGCACAGGGCTGCAGGTCAAGCTCGTGGACCTGTGAAACCCACAGCTCTGAAATGTTATTTCAGCTTACAAAACTTCTCCCAGCATCTTGCCTTCTAGGTAGAGATAGGATCCAATTCTCCAGGCTAGTTTCCAGCTGCTTGAATGGATGGTATGGTTACCTCTCCTGGTGACTGGCTTGCTGCCCACTTTCCAGCATAAGATGAAACCAGAGAGCTCCTTATCTGCCATCTAACCCTGCCTGATCCCCAGCTAGAGAGGGAAAGAGAGCATCAGCGCACGATGGAAGCTTGTTTTTAAGCACACACGTACAAAAATACCTTGAAATAAGAAGGCCCAAGACAACTTTAATTGTGGAGTTTCTTGAGAGCACTTGATTTGCAATGTTAAGGTCACGCTTCAATCAGAGTGTGCTTCGTGTGCACAGCTTCCTAAGGTTTTCAGAAAAATGACTGCAAAGTAAAAAATTGCTCATTGTAGGTGCCCAAGCAGCTCCTCAGCAGGGCTGGGACCTTTCAGAGCTGGCATGCAGATGTTCCCATGCTGACTGTAACCAGAGCAGCAGGAGCTGGGGCACAGCTGTCCCTGAAAGCCAGGGGACAGTGGTGTCACATATGGGCAGCACTGCAGCTTCAGCCTGGGGTGGGAAGGTGCCAGAATGTCCTGTGGGACTTCACCCAGAAGCAGGTGGCTCTGGCTGCCCTGCGGTTTGGGTCCCTTGTGTGCCCCCAGCAGCTGCACAAATGGGATTATCAGCATCCCTGCCTGTTGCCCGTGGTGTCTGCTGATGGGAATCCCATCCGGGAATTGCCTTGTCCCTTTCTGAGCCCACTGAAGCTGTCTGCTTCCACACCCTCTGTGCCGACAAACTGCAGAAGTTCCCTCCTGTTTGGGAAAAGGAGTGAGTTCTTTCAGCCATTTTATTATTGTGGGCTTTGGTGAAAACTGGCTCTGCCTTCACCTTGCCTTTGGGATTTTGTAAACCTTGCTCATATCCCCCTCAGCCTTCTCCCCTCCAAGGCAAAAGTCCCAGCCAGGAAGGATTTTAAATATTTGTCAGATGCTGGACCAACACTGATGCATCAACACTTAAGGCATCAACACAAATCCCAATTAACCCCTGGAGAGGCAATCAGGACAGAAAATGTCCATCTGAGCAAGTAAAACCTACCAATGCTCAAAGACCCCAAAACCAGGGTTGTGTGGTGAAAACTGCTAGCCTGCCTTTGGAACAGACTTTCCCAGGAGTTTTCTCTACAATTTCCTAGATTTGTCTCCACCTTCTGATACCTGAGACAAGTGCAGGGTGCTGGTCCCTGGCTCTGTCACACCCTCTGGGATGAAACCATCTGTTCCAGAAGGAAGGAGGGAGAGGAAGGGGGTTATGGCTGAGCTAATGTTGTCCCTCAGCATCAATCTCCTGGGAGATGCTCCATCCTGCAGTCACAGCAGATCCAGCAGCTCTCCACTGGGCAGGCTGGCAAGTGACCTTTGGTTGCTGAGCTGCTTCCATACATTTATGTAAATAACGGAGGAGAAAAGCCTGTACTTCATCCAAATGACAGAGGAGTTGGCTGGCTTGCTCCTCAGTGCTTACTTGGTAGGTGACTGTCCCCAGCATGATTGAAGAGGAGAGCATAAATTGGATTTCCAAAGTGCATCTGGTACAATTAGGCAGAAATGTGAAGTGAATCCGTCTCTGTTTCCGCTGATCCGAAAACGATGACCTTTTGATTTCAGATAAATGTCTGCTGTGGCACCCAGCCAGGATTCAATAGTGTTTTCTGAGATTGCATGTGACTCATTAAACCATTTACACTGCAGGTAAACACACCAAAAATGTGTTTCCCTAGGTGGGAAAAAAAGCTGCTTTGAATCCCAAACCTGCTCGAACTGTACCTGAATCTCAAGAGCTGGAGGAATTTATGTGCCTGGGTCCTGCTGACCAAGATCCACCTGGTTTGAGCAGTAAGGAGCCCTGGTGAACAGGGAATTCTCCAACACAGGGAAATCCCTTGGTGCCTGTGTTTGTGCAGGCTCCAGTGTGAGAGGCTGCTTAGCTCCCTGCACAGGAGGTTGAGAAGGAGCAATCACATGAGGCTGGCAATGTGTGCGAGCCTCAGCCAAGGGCAACCGAGGCTGTATCACACCTTCATGTGGCTTTAAAAATCAGGAGGGATATTTCTAGGAGAAGGACCTGTTTGGGGGAACCACCTGTAGTGCCAGCCCCAGAGAGAGGAGGACCTGGAATGTGCATGTGGCAGCAAGTTACGTAGAGTTAGTTTAAAACTTGATTAATCAAGATAATTTCCCTTGTTAAGAAGGTTACTTTGCTGACGCCAAAAGCGCTAGATTCAATATCCCCTCATGCTTCTCAGAAACCTCACTTCATTCCAGATCCTTGGGATAACAGAAACTGTAAACCCACAGAACTGACTGTTCATGATAGATTTATAGTTTGCTGTGAACCTTTCACTTGCTACGGGCTTTATTACGTCAAACGTGGTTTTTTTCTGCACCACAACAGTTTCTGTTGCAACAATCAGGTTCATTTTTCTCCTGGCTGACTTTAATTGCCCAGTAAAGGATCAAAAACCTGTAGGTGCAAAACGAATGGAAAAGAGAATTCTTTCAGGTTGATTAGAAAGACCAGAGCTGAGCATTACTTGAAGCTGTGTTTGAGTGTGAGTAAAGCAATGAGTTTGTAGGGCTTGGAAATATTTTCTCTTTTCCTCCATAGAAGAGATTTTGTGCTGGCACTGACCCAGGACCACTGTCTGCCCTTGGCTTGGGAAGCAGCAACCTCCTGCCTTGGCTGCCCTCTCTGGAGGGTTCTCTGGCATGGGCTACCAACCTCCTGGAGTGGCCAGCTGGAACAGAATTACTGAAACTAAGGTTAAATTTGTGCCACAGAATGTGAAATGAAAACTCTCAATTTCTGTCTTGGACAGCACCTGTTTTCTTTGATCATTATTTGGATTACTCACAGCTGACATCAGGCACATTTTCTGTTTTGCAGTGCTTCAGTGTCTCCACATTCAGAAACGTCACTATGCACCCATCCATCCATAATTATTAATATAAAGTTATAAATTCAAAATTTCGGTAACAGAAATGCCATGGACAAGAGAAAAGTCTGAGAATATCTACACCCTTGAAATGAAATAATGATATTTTAGGCTGCTGTTTTCTCCCCATTAAAACCTCAGAACAGACGTGCTTCTAAAATGAGGAGGAGGTGTTTGCTATAAATTAAATACCACAATTTTATGGAAACAACTTTCTGTATTTTTGTTCTCAGAAATGTTTTTGTTACCTAGCACTCAATAGATCCAGTGTATTTGCCTCAAGACCTGGTATTTGTCCAGTGGAGGATATGGAAACATCTGATTATCCTTGCACGTTTGATACTGAATGTCCAGGGCTGAAAAAATGCTGCAGCTCTTCCAAAGGAGCAGGCTGTGTGGATCCCATGCCAGAGGGTATGTTACAGATAAATTCAACACTGCTTCTATTAGAAATATCCTTTATATTCCCTTCTGAGGGTGGGAGTGGGCAGGAAAACTGTTACCATAGCTCTTCCTAAAACAAATACGGGAATCTGCCTTGGATGAATTCCGGGATATTCAGCTTCAGTGCTTGGACCCGTGAGCACTGAGTGGTGTGTGGGTGCTGTGGGTCCAGCAAACCTTCCTTGGCTCCCTCTCCTTGGCTGGCTCCTCTGCCTGTGGCATATGGCAAACGAGGCCGTAGCTGGTGGCTGTTCGTGGGCCCTTCGCATTTGCCAAGTTAAATCTTGCTTTGTTTCCTCAGAGCCTCCCTAAAGCTCTGTCGCCTTCTGTAGCACCAGACCTCAGATGACTTGGCTGTTTTATTTCCTGCACTGCAGGGAGGACATTCTGGTACAACGTGACAGTGCTTGTGAAAATGGATTTCAATGAATTAATCCGGGTGGATTCCCACCTTCTGAATCATTCCCGCCTTTTGCACTCCATGGTATGTACAGACACAAATGCTTCCCTCGTTGTGCCCATGATTCTGTTACTCAGGGGCCACTCTTTGCTCCCTCTTTGTTCTGCCAGATTGATTTTTTTGGGCCCTGTTTCTGATTATTTCTGTATTTCTGATTACTGAATGTCAGCCGCATCCTTAAGCAGTTCAAGTAACATTGATTTATCAGCTTCTTTAGCAAAATTTTCAGGTCTCTTCCAAGGGCAATTTAAAGATGTGCTGAAATGAAGGGGTTTTTCCTGCTTAAGTGAGGTTGTTCCAGCTCTGTCTCAGTTCATTTTTGGGACTATGACAGACTGGGACCAGACTCCAAGACCTTCAAAGCGCGATGTTTTCTGATATGGAATATTAAGTTAAACCTTTCCAGAGACAAACCTATCTGCCATAATCTGCTGGCACTGATGGGCAGGAGAATAGAAATGATAACAACAGCATGGGTGTAATTCTTCCTCCTATCTAATTTCCCCTTCTCATATCCTAAAAGAGCAAGAAACCCTGGCCCTGTTGCCGTGTAGTCAGGAGTAGAGGGCAAGGATCCACCAAGGCTTTTATATCTTGGTCTAAAACAAGCTATGTGAAAGTCAAACACTCAAGAAATGGGGAGTTGAGGTGAAGCTGTTCAATGAGCTGCTACTCAGAGTGTCCTGCTGTCTGTTCCACTGGCTCCTGATGCTCAGCCCACCAGCAGGTCCCTTCTCTCATTCCTGACTCTCAGCTGGGATGGCTTGGTGTCTCTGGTGTCTTTCTGTGGCTCTTAATCCCACCCCTCGTCCTGAGTCTATTGCTTTTCCTCATTTTCTTTCTATTTCCTTTGCCAGCAGTCCATTTAGCTGTTCAAAATAAGAAGGGCTGGACAGCTTTATTGCAGGTGAATTGTAGTGGCCTGTGTGATCTATTGTAATCCACTGAGACTTTTCCCACCTCTTCCTGGGTGACATCCCTGTGCCAAAGCATTTTGAGACCAGCTCCACACCCCTCTTATCTTGGCATTTCTATAACATAAATCTGTTGTGAAATGGGATAATAATAAGAATTCACCTTGCATAAATACAGGCCTAAATGTTACCACTTTGCCACGGTTTCTGAATTTCTTTCTACACTCAGATTATGATAATAATCGTTGCATTATTTACGTGCTGGGAAAGGAACAAGGTTTGCTGCCCTGTTTTGCAGATTACTGGTGCACTGCAGCCCCTGAACGCCTCTGTGCACCACATCCAGAGTAGCCGTGGGGAAATCTACGCTGGGACAGTGGCCTCCCAGGTTCTCCTCGGAATGCACCACCCAGCTCCTCTGGCAGAGGTTTCCTCTTCCCTGAAGGCCATGGTGAAGCGCGTGTATGAAGTGATTGACACTGAAGTGCAAGGTCCTTGATTGTAATCCTTTCGTGTTTTAGGGGGTTTCATCCCTGTTCACTTGGGATTTCATTTATAAGAGCATTAATTTGCTTTCAAAGATAGCATAGAGGATCTTGCAAACTTTGCAAACACGACCCTGACCTTTCTGTTGTAGGATGGAGAGTTGATGATTATTTTGGAGTGAATAGTTTGGAAGAGAATACTCCTGAACCCTCAATTAAATTTATTTTCTCCCAATAGCATCGTTTTTCAGATGAAAAAGCAAATATGTGCATATTTGTAGCACAATCATTAGTTGTATTAAACAGGCTCTTAAAAAAACTGTTTTCTTGGGAAGCAGATGGACTCTGTTGCCATGCTGCTTCCAGTAGCTTGCATGAAACAAGTCACATTTATAGTTTGTTAATTACTATAGCATACTACTACATACTACATTTCAATAGATTAATTTTAAATTATGTCAATCTACTTATTGCTCTGCAGTTATCTGAACATTTTCTCTCCTGAAATGCATCCATAAGCACTGCTTCCAACGCTTCTTATTCTGTGTTTACTCAGTCCAGCTTTCAGTGAAATCCTTGGGTAGTTCTCCTTCCTCCTGTGCTGACATCTCAGGTTTGGATGGCATCCTACAGCTGTAAGCAGGAGCTGCCCCTAACTGTCCTCTAATTCCAAAGAATTGGGGTAAAAGTGATAGGGTGATAATATCCAGAATGGCTTTAACAGCATTGCTGCAGATTTATACTGAATTTATCGTACCCAGAGCCTGATCTACACACATCAGTCAGATATGTGATCAATCTTGACGCTGCTCTCAGTATCTGTGCAAGGTGTGCTGTTCTTCCTAGATGTCAATGAATGCTCCTATGCTGAATTCAATGCTTGCCCTGAGAAAAGCAGCTGTGTAAACCTGGAGGGTCGTTACAGCTGCCACCCTCAGCATGAACATGCCAGGGTCATCCCTCACTTGCTGAGCCCAAGAAAGGAAGGTAAGAAATGTAGGTCTCACCCTGGGAAATACTGAGGATGTTCCTGCAGGACTTTGTGCTCCTTCACAGGAGTCACCTGCTGGGATTTCTGGAACACGATTGTCCTCCCGTTGGGAGACAATGCCACATAAACTTGTTACCTATTTCTGATGGAAATGCAGAGTATTTACTTCACAGTCTTTTGCTGTTTCCTCTATTTCACCCTCAGCTGTCCTCACTCACGTGCCAAAACCTGTAACTCCAGGCCCTGACTGCTTCTCAGAGCAAGTCACTCATCAATGCACCTCCCCAGCCTCCTGAGAAACAATTAATGGCATTATTTCTACAATTTTCTTTTTTCCTGTTTCAACTGCAGCCCGGACTCTGGCTGTATGATCCCACCCTGAGCTGCTGCACTGCTGCTGAGCCCTCTGCTGCAAGCAGCTGGAGTTTGGCACGGGGTGAAATAATTCCTTGTGATACCAGTTCAGCAAAATATACTCACAGCCCACAGACATCAATGGGCCTGCTAATAGGTTTTAAGCTAATGAGATGAATAGCTGCTTGCAGATTCGATGCTTTAGTTAGAAAACAATTTCACAATCCCTTAATCTCAAAAATTAAGATAATGTATTACTTCATGCTTTTGTGATATGATAATACTTTTATTTTCTATTTATATTACTTCTATTGCATCTCTTCATGTGGAAAACATGAATGGTATTATTGTGGATTTGCATTTTTAGAAATACTCTAACTCTTTGATAATATAATTTTCCCCTAGGCATTGCAGCATCTACTCCAAGTTCAGCAGTAAATGCTGCTAACACTGGCAGTAGCTCTCCTTCTATAAGGAAATCAAGTCTCTTGTCCATAACCAACCAATCTACAGATGCTGGGTGCTGTAAGTAACCTTGGATTTTAATGAATGTTTTCTTGATTTGTGATGGGAAAAAACCTCAGGAGAATTGTGTTTCTATGGATGATCCAGCCCTTTCAGGCAAGAGTTATCACAGTCCTTTTAACAACACCCTGTTCTTCTGTGGGAGGAAATAGCTTTAAGTGGTTCTTTGAGAGTTCAGAGAGACAGGCTGGATATTCTTGATCTTCATCCACAACTTCTGATCAAAGCTGAAGCCAGAGGAATTAAACTGAGGGCCCTCTAGTGAAGAGGGAAGTGGCTTTGGGGGTGTTTGGCAGCCACCTGGCTCAAAGTGCTGGAAACAATTGTGTTCTATTGAAACAATTTATGAAAACAACCTTTTTTTCTTAGTCTAACCATCAGCATGAAAGGATTGAAGCTGTGGCAGCAGCATGCCATGGTCTCTGGGTTAGCATGGGGTGTGATGCCCATCTCGCCTGGCCCCAGCTCTCTCCAGCAGAGGTGTCTAGGCTGGGCTCCCTCTCTAGAGCCAGACAGACTGGCTCTGCTGCAGGGCAGCTGATCCTACCCAATGTAGACACCTCCTCCTCCCAGGAGAGGAATCATCTCTGAAGGGCCCTGTCTTTTCCCATTGACTTGACAATGATTGCGCGGGACTAGAGTGGAATAACAGGTGAAGTGCTGCACGCCACTCTGCCCCCAGCCTCTGTTAGGTGGGGTCTGTGGGGGTTTTCCAGGATAAATCCAGGCAACCTTTGCCTAAACAGGCGCATTTTGATGATTAAAGTGACAGGAGGCAAAGCAGGTGTCAACACATGTAGAGTACACAGAGTCACTCTTCCAAACTTATTCCTGTTGCTTGCACCTGTAACTCACTGGCTGGTTATTTGTGTGACTGGAGATTTGGAGGGGATTAGGTTGTCCAGAGGAATTGTGGCTGCCCCATCCCTGGAAGTGTTCAGGGCCAGGTTGGATGAGGCTCTGAGCAGCCTGGTCTAGTGGAAGGTGTCCCTGCCCAGGGCAGGGGGTGGAACTGGATGGGCTTTAAGGTCCCTTCCAACCCAAACCATTCTAGGACTCTATGAGTCAAAGGAAATGCATATACTAGAAAGAAATAAAAATATTAAGCACTAAATCAGACATGAGGGGACCTGATAATGTGAGAGGGGAAGATTCTGTCCTGACATAAAGAGGACCACGCCCTATTGACTATCAAAGTGCTTGTGTGTAGTGGATTTAGAATAACACAGTTAAAAGGAGAAATGTTTCTTTTTCTGTGCCAACTCTTCCTGGGACTGCAGCAGATCCCTCTGCAGTTACAAACCATCGAATCCTCAGCGTTACCAGCAACAGCTTTGAAACGTCCTGGCTTGTCATTTCCACTCTGAACCACACTTTCCAAGTCCGGGTGTTCAAGGGCAGTGAGACTGTGCAAATCCTGAAGACAGAGGAAATGCAAATGGATGTGTCTCACCTGGAAGCAGGCGTGATGTATTCAGTAGAGATCAGCTATGAAACCTGTGGAAAAAACATCATCTCCCGTCAAAATGTTAAAACAGGTAAAGAAACACTTTTTTTTAAAAAAATACATATATATATATATATATATATATATATATACACATTCTCTCTTCTG
>VZTE01002100.1:517378-610384 GCA_013397775.1 Eulacestoma nigropectus
ATATACACATTCTCTCTTCTGTCTTTTCTCCCCTCCATCCCCACTCACTTGCAGTTCAGCAATGATCCAGCACAGGATCATTGAACCCTCACTGAACAACATTTTCCACCTTCTTCAGCACTTTTTATCTCATCTACTCCAGCATTTATCCAACCCAGAACATCAGCAAGCACAGCTTTGGCCTTACTTGATAAAGCAGTGCTGGAGCTGATTAGACTATTACAGATATCAGGCTAAGCTATAATTATTTTTAAAAAATTTATTTCTTTGGTGCTTGGCACTGCTTTCTGCTGCCACCTATCTCCCAGCAGGCCTCGTTTTCTCCTGGTTGATGGCTGTGGCCAGTGGGAAATGCAGGCAACTGGTTTGTCGAGGGCTCAGCTGAGCTAACAAGAGCGCCCAGAGGAAGGGCAGATTCTGCTGAATAAAGGATTAAAGGGAATTACAAGGGCTGAGTAAGAAACCTGCCCAGTTCTGTTCAATTAACTGGTGATGGTAGCTTCCTGAGGCCCTAGTGTGTTGATCAAACATAATTTTGCTTTTCCCCTAGTCTTAAATTATTTCCTAAGCCTCCATGCAAATAAAGAAATAAATCTCTCCCTGTTTTTTTCGAAGAGCAGGCAGTGAACTATTTATTACTGACCACAGTGAGAATGCTGCTGTTCATGTTTATCCCTAGGAGCCTTCCCTTTGATCAGATGAGGGATGACTCCAGTTTGGGTCAGAAGGAAATAACTCCCTTTGTGGAGGGAAAGTAGGAGGTCTAGTAGTTATGAAAACAGAGGGCTGAACTTCAGAGTATGAAGTTGGAGCCCTTGAGAAAAAGAAAAGTTTTCCAAGGATCAGTCCAAGGAGTAACAGCCTCGGAGTGTTTATACAGGACAAAGCAGTCAGAGATTCCTTGGCTCTTGGTTTTGGCTCCTGTGCTCTGTACATTATGTGTCAGGGCTCACCACACAGACAATAGGCATGCACTGCTTTTTGCTGTATTTTCAGTTTAAGAATACAGTTATCATCCCCACTATCAAATAAATAAACAAAAATTGTGACTGGTGGGCCAAAGATGAGCCCACGGGCAATTCAACCCTGGGTGTAACTTCAAGGCAGGAGTTATGTAGGGTTGGGCCCAGGTATGTGTAAACCCACACATAAAGGGATGTGTGCTCCCAGTTCTCATGCAGTTGCAATTAGGCACCTAAATATCGCTTTAGACTTGATAAAAGTGCATCTTCTCAATGTATCAGAAGCTTGTAGGAGCCTATTGGCTTTTTTTTTCTTGATTTAAT
Organism: Eulacestoma nigropectus; assembly: GCA_013397775.1. NCBI lineage: Eukaryota > Metazoa > Chordata > Aves > Passeriformes > Eulacestoma > Eulacestoma nigropectus. The sequence continues at coordinate 518,665 of VZTE01002100.1, forward strand.
ACCAAACTCTCTCAATCTTGTCCCCCCCTTCTTCCATCGTCAGACATTTTAGTCCAGGTACATCAGTTTTAACTGAATGCTTTCCAACTTTGTCAGTGTGCTTTCATGTTGTGTCCTACAGAGGCCAAGATATTTGCTGTAACTATGAGGATTCTCAACTACAACTTCACTGATGACTTCCATAATTCCAGCAGCTCAGCATATGAGGAATTTTCAAGACTGCTGCTTACAGAGGTAAAATGAAAATATCTCTGGGTAATATATATATTTTTTTTCAATTTATAATTTATTTAATCTAATAGAGGATTTTATGCCTGGATGAAATATCCCTTCAAAATCAGCATACCATTTCCTGTGACCTTTTTTTATAATTACAATAAAATTCAACTGACTAGACAGATCAAGCTCTTGGACGTGCTAGCAATGAAGCCAATGAGAATTTTCCCCTACAGAACAGTGAAGGAATTATAAATGCAGGCATGCAACAGGGGCTCCTTTCCTTGGATTTTTAATTTGGCAATAAGATAAATTAACTTGAGGTTTTTAATGGATTGTTGAAATGGCATTCCTGGCATTCATTTCAGCACAGTCTTCTCAATAAATGTCTTACTCCTCTCAAAGCTCTTTCTTCTTTTAGGAAAAGTGTCTGGATCAGGCTTTCTTCTCCAGCCCCATTCCTTGCCTGCACACATGTAGCCACTGTCCACAGTCAGGTGTAATCAGCCAGAAACAAAACTTGAGTCGTGAAGCCCATTACCAGCTCTCAGCTTCCCAAAAAAGGGGGAAGTTTCAGATGGAGCAATCTCCTACAGTTTTGCTGCACAGAAGAGGGCCCATACAGAGGAATTGGGATCTCCATCCAAAACAAGGCTTCCTCAAAACCAAGGGTGACTCATAATCATGTGTGAATTTAAATGCAAGAGAAAAACCCAAAACAATAATGGAGTTTTACATTCAAGGGCAGCAGAGAAGAGGCATTTGCGCAGCAGAAATTGCAGGTTGAACCTCCTGAGATGCTTTTATTTCCCACAGTTGCAAAGTGTTCACTTTCGTTGTGTAGGAGGATTTTGGTGAGTGAGTCTTCTCTGAGATTTATGCAGACCTGATTGGCTTCATCGGGTTGGGAAGAAGAAGGAGCATTGCCCATCTGTGTTGCTTCTGCCTCCCTTGGGCGTTTGGGAGCACAACATCCCCCTCTCACTTCTTCTCTCCTCATTTTGTTGCCTCCCTACCCTGATGTGAGCCTGGACCAGACAAAGAGCTTGTTTGTAGGACTCTTTTTGAGCCAGCTCTGACTGAATGGGACCAAAGCTGCGCTGATTTATGGTTCTGCAATTCGTGCTCAAAGGCATGCTTTGAGGTGTATGCAGGAACAAAAGGCTCAAGCAAGGAGCTGCCTTCTAGACATGTAAGGTAAAACTGCCAGCTCCTGCACAGCTCAAATATTGACAGCAGTGTGCCAGCTTTAATGTTCAGAGTAATGCCATTTGTTCAGCTGAAGTCACTGCTCACTGGTTTGGTAATTAACCATGATGTAATTGTGATACTGCCTTGAAGCTGGGCTGTCTCAAACACTTTTTTTTTTTTAAGTTATCCACCCCGATTTTTCTTGTCTCTCATCCTGAGATTTCTTTGTTGCTGGACTCGGCTGCAGGCTGAACTTGAACTGGGGAGTTTCAAATGCTCCCTGGGAACTAAAGCCATGCCCACACTTGTAAATGCATATGTGACATACAGAGGTAACATCGAGGCTCTGCTGTGTACACTTACCAGGCCAGTTCAGCTCTGCTGCAGGCACACAGGGCCAGGGGGAGTTCTGCTCCCTTGAGCCAAAAATTGGAGCTTGGTTTGTAAGACCAGTGGTCTGATGGATACAGTTTTCAAAGGTATCATAGAATCATATAATCACAGAATGGTTTGGGTTGGAAGAGACCTTGAGGATCACCTAATTCCAAACCCCTGCCATGGGCAGGGACACCTTCCACCAGAGCAGGTTGCTCAGAACCCTGTCAAACCTGACCTTGAACACTTCCAGGGATGAGGCATCCACAGCTTCTCTGGGCAACCTGTGCCAGGGCCTCACCACCCTCACAGTAAAGAAGTTTTTCCTAATATCTAATCTAACCCTACTCCCTGCCAGTTTGAAGTCACTCCCCCTTGTCCTGTCACTCCAGGCCCTTGTAAATAGCCTTGCCTCCTCTTTCCAGTAAGTTCCCCTCAGATACTAGAAGGTCACAATTAAGTATCCCCAGAGCCTTCTGTTTTCCAGGCTGAACAATCCCAATTCTCTCAGCCTTTCCTGACAACAGAGCTGTTCTGATCTTGGTGCCTCCTCTGGACTGGCTCCAGCAGCTCCACATCCTTCCTGTGCTGAGCCCCAGGGCTGGAGGCAGCTCTGCAGGTGGGGTCTCACCTGGGCGGGGCACAGGAGCAGAATCCCCCCTCTCCTGCTGCCCATGCTCATTTTGGTGAAGCCCGGCACACGGAGGGTTTCTGGGTCCCAGTGCACACGGCCAGGGCATGGCCAGCCTCTCATCCACCAGCACCCCCAAGTCCTTCTCAGCAGGGTTGCACCAAGGAGACTCACATTACTTTGTGCCACAATATTCTCTGAAAAATAAGATTTCTGAAACACTTTGTAACTTTTTTTTTTTTACAGCATCTTCTATGTTGTGCTTGTATATATATTTAAAGAGGTACCTGTTGGCTTCCTAATTGTCAATGCTTCTCTCCCTCTGCTCAGCTTGAAAATTCATTTCCACCCAATATTTCTGCCTTGTACAAATCTGGGAAGCTGAAAATGCAGATTGAATCCCTGGAAGCAGGAAGCATCATTGTGAGGCTCAGGATCACTGTGCGGGATCCCGAGTTTCCACTGGATGCCTCCACGTTTGCCCCAGTCCTTTCCTACCTGCACAATGGCTCCGTGCTTGTGGTGGATCAGCAAAACGCTGCAGTAGAAGGTAATTTTTATTTTTTTTTTTTTTCAAAGAAGAAAGCAGGGTTTGTGTTTTGGTCACGTGCAGTATCAACCAGTATGCTTCACAAAAGAGAGAAACAAAGGATGTGGTTTGTTGAAGAGAAAACCATGATGTGAGAATTCTTCCAGGGGTTTTATCCAGAGGCCCAGAAGGGTCAGACAAAGGAGCACTGGCTGTCCCCAGGTACCTGCAGGCACAGCTTCCCCCCACTGTGTTTAACCCAAGTGGAGCCCTTGGTTTCCCTATTAATTTTCCTCCCTCTCCTCTCTGTCCCCAGCTGGAAGTTTGCCATATCTTTTTCGTGCTGAATGGCAGACAGGATTACTGTGGAATATTTGTAGCCTTTAGATACACACATCCTCTAGGCAGTTTTGTGCTCCAAGACTGGGGAACTGTATTTGGGCCAAGGTTTAAGAAAAGAAATCTAACATCTTCACTCTAGAAACCCAGCCAGAGAAATTCCCAAATGTCCTTACTGTGAATAGGACTGAAGAAACACGCATGGAATTTATGTTAAACCAGGCCTTTGTTTGATCTTCAGTAATCACCACTTTTATCTTCAAAGGACTGACTTCTGTCCTCAGGTTTCCCAGCTGGCAGAGACAGCAGAGTTCAGAAAGTTGCCAAAGCCAACAGAATGGGTTATTCTTCTCTCTCTGTGTGTATTGAGCCTTTAAAAGCTTATTTACTGTGAGCAGGAAAAACTCCCTTTGGAGTTGCAGAGCATACAGAGGTTAAGGAGAACAGGACAGGAAAAAAACAGGAGACAAATTGCACTCAAAGCCTACAAATATCACAGTGGCAGCAGAGACTGAATTGCAAGATGCTGATGTGTGCCAAAATACTTCATAAATGTTATTGATCCTGGGACCAAAAGGCGGAGGAGGACGAAGGCAATAGCTCTGGACTGTCACTTTACCTGCAGAAAACCAGGTGGCTTCCAGTAGCACCACTCCTACCCAGGAGCACAGCCAACACCTCCACTCCTCCTTGGGGACTGAGAAAAGGGGGTTTATTTCTTAGCTCTACCCAAAGAAGAGTTTCTTCAACATGAGTTTCCTAAGTGGAAAATGAGGAGTGAAGCACACGAAGGAAGGATTTGTATTATGGGGTGTTTTGCTTCCTGATCCTGCAGAGCCCCAGGACATGGCCTTTGGCAAAAAGCCCACACAGATCCTGTCCCCTGGATCCTCCCTGCAGCCTGGCCACCACCAGGCTTTGTGCTTGGTTAAGTGACCGTCCATTCAACTGTGAAAAGCAGGGATGAGAAGTCAGAAGGGACAGCACAACTGAAGGGAGTGGACCAGATCTCTTTGAAGATTCATAAATTATAAAGTTTATTGCCACGATGGACAGAAACAATAAAATCTGTTTTGCGGGGCATGGTAAGAGAAGAGAAAGGGATGTGTGCTGAGTCAGACCCAAGATCCTTCTAGCACAATGTCACATCCTCAGTAGCAGCCAGGAGCCAATTCCTGGAAAAGGCATCGCCTCCCACTGATATCCCCTTAGCCAACAACTCTTTTCAGCTCTAGCACTCCCTGAATCCAGAGGGATTTCTTTGGATTTCTCCTCCATGAATGTTCCCCGTGAAATCAGACAAATCTTTAGCATCTGCAACATCATTTGGCAAGGAATTTCACAGATTTTTACCCTTTGCACGTACCCCTTAGAGGTATAATAGGTAATCAGAGTGAACACAAAGGTGGCTTGTTAATAATTTTTGGGCTAGGACTGTTGGTTGAGGGGTGTGTGTAGGGAAGTGCCAAACGTGAAGGGCCAGAGAGGTGCCAAGAGTGCAGAAAGAGAATCTAAAACACATCTTGGCTGAGATGTGATGGTTTAGAGAGGAAGAAAGTGCAGTGTGTGTGTGTGTGTGGACGTGCACAAGTGATGCACCAGTCAGTGCCAGTGTTTTGACCCGAGGCATGATTGAATGTGGCCATCAGAGGTGAAGGAATTTGCTTAAAAAGCCGTGCTAAGTGAGGAGAAGGGAAACCCTCAGAGGCAATGGAGGCAGTGAATGTAAGTGATTTGGCAATTAGCATCTCTCAGATGGTGTTGGAAGCCAGCAAGAGTCACAATTACTTCGTAGCACAGTAAGGAATTAATGAGATTTCATCTCTGGTCGATCCTGCACACTTCTGCATTCCCTCTAAGTGGCTTAGGCTGGAACATAACATGGCAGCTGCTGGCCATAGGCATATGGAATTGTCTAATGGAGACTATCATGGACACAAAAATTACCCAATGACAAAAAAAGTGAAAAGAATTGAAATACTATCTGGAAGGAAGGAAGGAAAAGCAAGCAGCAAGATGAGTGTGTGTATGTGCGTACACAGGGAATGGGGCATTCCTTTGTCTCAGAGAAATAATCATCCTCATTAATCTGCAGGTTTGCAGAACTCCCAGGGAACAAAATTTGTTATTCAGAACAATTTTCTAGCCTCTGATCAGAATTATTCGTCCCAAGACACAGTTTTTAGCCTCATTTGCTGCTCTCCCTCTCTCAGGGCCCTGAGGCAACAAAGGTGAGTGCACGAGGGAGTCACACAGGGAGGGCTCACCTGGGATTCACTGGAATTATACCTGTCCAAAGGACTAACTCAGCCTTTGCAGATTTGCTGGAACAGCGTGTGAAGGGCAACACAAGACTCCAGATATAAATCCCTCAAAAGAGAAGAGACTCAGCAATAAAATAGGTCTATAACTGCATGAAAAAGCAACTCTAACTGATTCAGAGCAGCTGAAATCAGACATAAGGAACACTCTTAGAGCATCTTCATGCATTGATGGAACAGGATGTCTTTTCTGACACTACCAGAAAGAGGGTCACAGTTTTACAGTATTACTTTTGAGAAGAAAAATTGTATAAAAAGAGATTTTGCCCTTAGCATTTCCTCTGTTAAGAACAGAAGAGTGCTTCCCGTGGGAGTTACTAGCATTTACTTTTTATTCAAAGCAGAAGATTATTTGGATTAAGTCTCTATTTAATGTTGTATCTGCTGGTAGCTAGTGGTGACAGATCTATTAATTACGTGATATATCTGGAGGTACTGTACACAGAACTTGGTACAGTGAGTGCTTTTGATATAATTGTAGTACAAACCTACAGCATTTTTTCACTTTAAATGTGTTTACTTCTAAAAGCAATTATTTAAAAAGTCTTTACTCTGAGAAAATTCTTTTCGGAGTACAAGAACAAGAGAATAACAAAACTGTTCTGCATCACTCAGCTTGGCTGACAGGTAAATCATGAAAAAGGAAGACCACATAAATACATTAAAAAAGGACTACTTAATGATTATTTCTAGCTTAATGCAGCCAGCAGGGAGGCTCTCTGACCCATGTTCTTGTTTTGGTCCCACAGACTGGGATGAATGTGCTTCCCAAGCTGAGAATGACTGCTCTGTGTTTGCAGAGTGTATCAATTTGATGGGCTCCTACATGTGCAGATGCAAGACAACCATGGATACCAATCCATCCTGACCTGGAAGAAACTGTGAGGGTGAGAAAAAGGCTGGTGTGTAGTTTTTCTTTGCCATGAAACACTGGAATAAGTTGTGAGTTTTTACATCTGCTTTTATTGCATCTGTTCATATAATTGCACCTTTGCAGCCTGTGGCTGAAGGAGTATATATGACCCGTCTCTAACCTTATTTATTTATTTATTTATTTATTTATTATATTTACAGGTGTATGTATATTCAGGTAAAATCTCTCTGAGATCCTCCTTGATAAGCCTGATAACTGCAAGGAGTACTTTTCCCTCTTTTGCTAGCTCTGTGGCTAATTTCCTCCCACTGAGTTGATCCACAGCCTTGCCAACCAGAACCAGGAGACACAGAAATCAGACCTGCTTCTTTGTGTAGGCACAAGCCAGATTCAACCCAGATTCAACCCCATAACAATCACACATTCTACAATGTGTTCATGAACATCCAAGACCTGTTTTTGCAATGCTGCCATGGGTGCCTGAGTGGCCTCGGTGCCATTTTCAGGCCAGGCCCCGGTGCCTCCTCCTCCTCCAGTCTGAGGCCCCATTTCAAGGTGTGTTTGCTGTGTTGCAGGTGAGATTGTGGATCCTCTCATCGAAACCACGGCTCCTGAAATAAGAAACAGCACGGACTTTGCTCTTGAAGAAGAAAACCGTGCAGGCCCTGCTCCCGCTGCCACCGCCAGGACAGTGGCTGCTGCAGGCCCTGAGTCGAGCACCATCACACTCCTCCTCCCTGCTGCACCGCCCCTGGGTGACAAACAAGCATCCCACAGTCCCATCAGTGCTCCTCCAACCCCTTGGGAAAAAGGTCTGGCCCCACAGATGGGTTTCAGCAGGGACAGCAGCCCCACGGCCGTGGGTGTCACAGCCGGCAGGGCACTGGCCGTGGGCACAGACGCCACAAGTCCATCGCAGCAAAGCTCCGTGGCCGAGGCTGCTCTCCCAAACGTGCCCATGGGCACAGCCGGGCAAGAGCAACTCAGTTCAGTTTGGCTGTTCCCAAACCAAACAGCCTCTGCTGCCACCGGGACTCACGCTCCAGGCGGCCCTGGCGCAGCTCTGCCGGGCACAGGGAATGCCGACATTGCCACCCTCAGCGCCGCTCCCAGAGCAGATGTGGAGGTGGGGAGAGAGAACAGCTCTTGGTCTGAGGAACACACGGGAGCCCCGGGGTCACCAGCTTTGCCAGGCACCTCTCCAGCCCCCAGCCCGGACCGCAGTGAGTACACATCCCATGGGATCTGCACACGTGGGAATTCAGCTGGGGGAGAAGCAAAGCCTCGCTCAGAGCTGGGAAAAAGGCATCTAAAACTATTTTTTCAATGTCAAAACAATTTTCTTGGTGTCTGCAATTTTTTTCTGTATCAACGATCTTTTCTGCAGGAATTGGCACTTTCCTAAATCAGCTTGTGAAAACGATTCCTCTTCCTGGCAATTTAGCAGTTGCTTTTATTGATGTTGCATTTCTTCAGCTCAAAGAGGAGGAAGCACATAAAAGAGTGCACTGAGAGTGGCTCATGGCTACATTTGCTGCGTGTCCTTTTGCCACACAGCCTGGTTTTTCCTGCAGCCTCTGGCACTGCAGGACCCTGCAGCAGCAGCTGTCTATGGAGTGAACTTAGGGAGCCGAAGGAAAAGGACCTGCCTTCCCATTCATCTCATCAGGGGATGATTAGTCAGAGTCCTCCACAAATCCCCTGTGAGGCAGGAGCTGCCTGGAAACCTGTGAGACACAGTTTCAAGAGCTGTAATTGAGAGCAACAAGGCTGGCGAAGGTTTCATCTGTTTGGGTTTGGGCAGATGTGTTGCAGCTAATTAGGGGATTTTTCTGTTAATTGGAGCTGAATCATATTTCAAAGAGTCAGATTTGGTCTTAAAATTGCAGTTTTGTTTGGGATAGGAATGCTGCTGCCTCTGCCCATCACTAAATGTATTATTTTTTTCTGTAGTGTGTCACTATTCAGTTTGGCTAGTTCAGTTTTGCTTCTGCTTGTCTTTATTGTGTCTCTCATGCCCTCCACATCTCTCTGATCCCAAGTCACACCTCCTTCTGCTCTTTTCTCTCCCCCTCCCCTGTGATCTCGTGTTCCTGGTGGTCTCCACTCATCCAGCCCCGCTTCTGGTTCTCCCTCCTTCCCTTCTCCCTGGAAAATGCCCTTTTCAGCCGTGTAAGGCCAGTTCTGCTGCTTCTCCAGCCTCTCTTGTCCCCCCAGCCCTGCTCACCAGGTGTCCCCTTCTGCCACCCTGCCCTGCCTTGGGCAGCTGTGCCAAGGCCCTGTTCAGCTCCTGTCTTCCCTCCTCCTAAAAAAATGTGTTTGGTTTTTTTCATGAAAACAAAGATGTTCTTTTGTTCTTTTTTTTCTTTTTTTTTTTTAAGTATAAAATTAGCTAATTTTAACTGACAAAAAAAAAGCCCCATAAAGGTTGTTTTCTCCCAGCTGGAAAACAAATTGAAGAATTCTACACAAAAAAAGTTCAGTTCATAAAAACTTGTTTTATATTCCTGATAAATCAAATATTCAGCCAAATGCTTTTGCTGGGAAAGAAGATTGTGAAGGGATTATGCCTAAGGAATAAGAGCAAGAGCCACAAGAGTGGCATCTCACTAGCCCAGGGCAGCACATTCAGAGGGCAAATGCCCATGTTTGGTGAAGTTTCATATGCAGCTCCTCCTTGTGGCATCATCTCTGACCTGGAGGCTCAACCTCAGCCAATTCTTCATAGTCTGGTCTTTTAAATACCAGGGCGGGGGTTTTATTATTATTTGAGAATTGTTCAGAACATTTTCCCCTCTCACCTGAGATGTGTTTTATCCCCTACATACCTGTGTGCACATGACAGGACAAGCCGTGGCAGAAAGCAAGCCCAAATCCTTTGATTTGACTGGTGGTGATGAGGGTTCCTTTGGGATCAGAATTATGCTGGGATAAAGGAACCCTCCTTCAGTGGCTTGCTTCAAGCAGGATTTCTCCCCTCCTCTGCAAAGCTTTACCTGATTATTATTTCTTTTTCTCCAGTACCCGCCCCAGTTCAAATGATTAGTTTCCCAGTGTGAGTAGAACTTTGATGTAAAGTCATCCACAGAGTTTATGCAGAGCTTTATGATTCCTGCTGCTTCAGGGAAAGCAGCTAAAACGGGAGATTAAAACTGAATTTAGGAGTCTGGCAGTGTCAGAGCTGGAATGTGGTGCCTGGCATCCTGTGGAGATGCACTCAGGTGTGTGCAGGGAGGAAAGCAGGCTGCTGCACCAGAAAGTAAAGACTTGTAACTCAATTCACAATTTTAAACTTAGCCAGATGATAGAATTCTTGGAGTTCTGGGTGAAGACTTTCCTATATTTATATGAACCATTGAAACATTAGGTTTTGCTGTGCCAGGAGTGATGGTTTGTTAGGAGCTGGGGGCAGAGTGAAGGCAAGTTGCTGGCAATGGTCACAGCGTTGGGTGATTGCAGTCATCACTAAAGGGATGCCAGAGGGACAAACCATGCCTTGAGAAGCCCTTTCTCTGATCTCTGATCACCTTCAGTGTCCATAGTAACAACGCCAAACCCAGAGATATCGGGAAACACAGAGAAATCAGGAAATAAACTAAAATGTTTGAGCTTGCCTTAGTGTCATTCAGCAGATGTGAACTAAGGGGGAAGTGTACACTCTGTTGGGATTCATCTTGTCCCACCACAGCTGTCCTAAGTGTGGATGTCTAAGCTCAGGCAGCTGCCCAGCCTTCCTTTGAGGCTGCAGGGAGGACTTGGTGCTGCAGTGGTTTCCCTCTGGAGGGACTGGTGGGACAAACAGCTGAGCCTGGGATCGCAATTCCAGTGCCCGAATAGAGCAACATTTCAGACATCCCCGAGCATCCAAGGCAGAGCTGGCAGATGTAAGACCTACAGGAGGTCAGTGCCTTTCTTGAGAATCATCTGGGGCTCTGACAGGGCAGACTAAGATGCTGGATGATTTATTCTTAGACTTTTGGGGGTTTGGCTACGTTTCAGAGGGCTGGCCTTCTGCTGCTATGAGTTGATGCATGTGGCCAGGAATGCTGGACACTGTCACACACCTGTCCATGGACTACAGCCCATAAAACACATATAAAAATTGTCTTTTTTCTTACTTTGCAGCCTTCCAGAAACTTAGTGGCACAGTTCGGATAACAAACATGGAATACTCTCCAGGCTTTAGCAATACAAGCAGTGAGGAATATCAAACCTTTGCCCAGCTCTTTGTTGATGAAGTAAGTGGTGAAGAAGGCTGTGACCTATTACCTGTCTCAGTAAAACCCCGTGTTTGGTCCTTTTCCCCCAAAGCCTGTATAACTCATGTGTGTCCCTTGACACACCTGGAAGGTCTGGCTTCCCCTGGCTGTCCGAGATGAGTGTGTATCTTTAGAGGGAGATCAGGATTTTGGGATCCTCTAGTTCCTCCATGTCCTCTGCTTCTCATACCTCATTACACTGAATTATTGATCTCCTCCAGGGGTGTGGTGGAAAGTTAATGGAACTCGCAAAGTGCTCTGATACCCTTGCCCTGATCAGCATTAGACTAATTAGCTGTATAATTGTTATTATCCTTTATAGCAGTACCTCAAGGCTGACAGTTCTTGTAATCATCCTGGATTTTGTAGCCCCATATCTGAAAAGGGAGTGGTTTCTTGAAAAGTTACCTCTGCCCTCACTTCTAATTAGGGTGCAGGATATCAAAGCACAGTGTGATATCTGCTGTGCCTTTAACCCTCTCAGGATTCTCGGGCATTGCCTTTGACAGTGTCTAATACTGCAGTGTATTTATCAGAAGTTTGTTCCTTCTGGTGCTCCCTCAAACACACCCATGCCTGGAAAACTTCTGGTTATGTTGGGCTGCTTTATTGCCTTCCTTATCTCCCCTTCACTGTCTGTGTTTTCAGAGGCCTTGGTAAGTGTGGTGATAAATCCATCACTGGCAATTTTATGGATTTTCAGATCCTGCAGAGGCCTCTCCAGACTTACTGGGGACAGAGTCACGACGTGCCACTGGAATACAGCTGGCACAGGGGCATGGGGCACAGGCCAGGGCAGCCTGGGGTCACAGACAACTGCAGGGAGGGAAGAGGGTGATCCATTTATCCTTTCTGGACATCAAATCAGTTTCCCACTGGTCATGACTGGTTTGCACCTTGGTGGGTGTGTTAGCAGAGCACAGCTTTCCCGGAGCTGTTTTGGCCCCGAGCTGTCACATCAGAAAAACTGTGGCAAAACGAGAGTGACGTGATTAGCAAAGTGAAAAGGGAGCGATTCTCCACTGACCTCTCTCTCATTCAGCACCACGCTCTGCCCGAGGCTGTTTCAGAACAGCACAGTATTGAAATGGGCTGAAATTAATGCATTTTCTTCATTCAGTCAGATATCTTAGTCCAGAAAATCATGAGTACTAATATATTTAGGAAAAATTGTAAAATGGTTGCATAAAGGAACAAAATGAAGTTTTGTGTCAGTTTTACCTGGGCCTCAAATTTTCAGGCAGAAAACAATTGCTTGTGATTATAAGGAACTAACTCCTTTTCCCAGCACTCTGGTTTTGTGGTTTGGCTGGAGAGGTGTGCTAGTGTTGATTCCTTCCACCTCTGAGCCACTATATATGGGCTATAATTACATAGCTGCTGTAAAAAACGTTACAAATGTTGCATTTCTAGATGCCAAAGAAAATTTAGGAGACCAGAAAGATCTGTATATTTTCTTTTCATGTTATGAGGACCAGAAATGGATCTTTTAAAGTAAATGAGGAAAGGTTTATGAGCTTTAAAAGCACTCTCAGGTTCCAGTTAAATACAGTTTGGCAGAGATTTTTTTTAAACCTCTTTGGAGTCACCATCTACAATTCAGAGGATTTATAAATCCTAATGTGTATAATGTTCTTTAGCCCCAGCACTTAAGTGCCATGTGGTTAAATTGGCAGCACAGCAAATGGAAATACCATCCTTTAAATAATGTGTAGATGAGAAGGAGGTAAAAACTTGATGTGACAACTTGCACTGTCATTGTCCAGGCCAGTTCCACCACCTTTCTTGTAAAGCAACTTAAAAACAACATAGCTAAAGGTATTGAAAGTATTTAAGTCTTGGGGTTTGTTCAGCTTGTATTTTACAACACCCCAAAAAGAGTATCTTGACTTGTCCTCAAGAAAATCAGTCAGGAAAGCAAAAGGTTTTGAGTTGAAAATACATTCATTGAGGTGCAATAAATTCCCAAGTGGAAAGCTTGTTTTGAATTTGGGTGTCTTAAACTTAGCTGAGTGACAAAAGGTGTGAAACTAATAAATGATAATGCCTTATGAAGGTGACCCCCTCGTTTGGAAGGCACATAGCCTCTGTTTGTGTAGCTGAATGCGCCTAAAATGATTGCAGTTAAAGCCATCTGAATACGGAACGAGTGATGGTACAGAGATTAAGGAAGTTTCACTATTCCAGTGTAATTTCACCCTTTTTGTTAATTTGAATTTACCCACATCCACATCCTGGAAGCTGCTGGTGATAGTGGCTGGGCAGATGTGTGCTCTGGTCCCTTCTCCCTGAAGGTGCAGCCAAACTACAGACAGTGGGGAGGGATTTTTAATCTCTGAGTGAAAAAACAGGCTTCATGCAGTTTTCTGTTCAAATTACTGTACCTTTTACTTACTTATTCCCAGTTTCCAGACTGTCAGTGCATTCCCTGCTTAGGTTTCCTTTGTGTGCTACAGAAATTGCAAGTACAATGACAGACCTGAAGATAATTTCTCTTGTAAGAAAACCCCATACTCAAGGGTATTATACACTGAATATTTCTTTCCAATAAGTTCAGGTTCCCCCCCCCTTTTTTTTTTAGCCCTGCTTCATCAAGCATTATTTTGATTACCCAGGGTGTGGTACCTGTTGGTAAAGCCTGGAGTCTCTTGGATAAAGGGTTTTGTAGTGTCACCTAGTGGCTAAATGCAAATACTGTGAATGTGCCCTGACACTTTTTTTTCAAGCTCTGAGTCCTGCTTTGGGAGGGAAAATAGGAATAAGGACAGAAACAAAACAAACAAACAAACACTGTAGCCAGGGGGGGTCGGGCTCTGCTCCCAGGGAACAAAGGACAGGACAAGAGGAAATGTCTTCAAGCTGTGCCAGGTGAGGGTCAGGTTGAACATCAGGAAGAATTTCTGCATGGAAAGGGTGGTCAGGCCTTGGGAAGAGCTGCCCAGGGAGGTTTGGAGTCCCCAACCCTGGAGGTGTCCAAGGAAGGCCTGGAGGTGGCACTCAGTGCTCTGGGCTGGGGACAAGGTGGGCATCGGGCACAGCTCAGACTTGATGATCTCAGAGGTCTTTTCCAACCTCAGGGATTCTGTGATTCTGTGAAAAAGAAGAACTGATAAAATAAAATTTTCAGGATACATGGGGAAAGAGGATGAAATCAGGGTGGGCTAAGAGGATGTCACAGGTGTTTAATGTTGAGAAGTTCAGACAAAAATTATGAAAGCTGAAAACTTAGGTCTGACCTCCAACTTTTCAGTACCTGCTTGTGAAACAGCAGAAAGAGAGAGCAGAAGGAGCCCAAGAGGCCCTGTCTTGGTGAAATGGGAGATTTTGGGTCTGACAAGGACAACCTACGTTCTGCCCAGGTTTTTAGAGAGGAGTCAGCTGTCTCCATCCTCCCAGCTCTGCCTGCATGCTCCATGGGGCACTCCAAGGTTTGCTGTGTGGGACTTGCAGGCACAAGGGAGCCCTTTCCAGGGGCACACGGGGGGGTTTGCTCTGTGCCGTGTTACCTTGGCACCCAGCAGGAGGAACACATCAGCTCTGGTGGCTCAGGAAAGGGCTGCAGGACACCTGCAAATGCTGGCACCATCTCAGGGCTGGATACCAGACAGCAGGGAAGTCAGGGCTGGGTAATGCACAGCAGGCAGGGCACAAGGGTGTGCAGAAGCTGTGAGAATCCAGCACTAAATGCACCAGCTCTGTGCGTGGGTACAAGGCAAACAAGGCTGCTTCTCCTGATGGCTCCCAGCGCTTGCCTCTTCCCTGGGCTCTTCCTGGTGGGAATCACTGCTGGCATCCCCGAGCATTACACACTGAAATAAACTCTGCCTTAAACTCATGGCTGAAATCCAGCCCTGCTGCTCCAGATATTTCCTGCAGAAGTCATGCAGAGGAAGAAGGGGTTGGAGGTGGCCACAGTATAGCCCCCACCTGCCCCCTAATACCCTGGTCTGGGCATTTAGAAAGGGGTGGGTTTTGCTTGGCTCTGGTGAGAAACCTGCTGTAAAGCAAGGCTTGAAGGTCGCCTGCTCTAAGTTGTAACGCTGCTGGGCTGAGAGAGCCCTCTGAGGCAGTGTGGAGTGTCAGGAGCATCTTTACTTCCACCAGCAATTCCTTGTACTGGATTGCCCCTCTCCCCAGAGGCATTTTGAGAGGCAGAACATGGGAGCGTCCCTGCAGTCTCCTCCCTCCCTTTCTGTTACCAGAGCAAGGTCTTGTGCCAAATGACAGATGAGATACCTTAATCGCTTGGCTTGTTTAATATTCATGGTTAAATATGCACCACATCCTTCAGCTGCTCTGGAATGAAAATGTTATAACCCAAAAGGTCAATTTTCTGCTGCTTCCCTCCAGAGCAGCAAGCACAACACTCATTTCTGGGCAGTGTACACAGCCTGAAATGTAATTGCTCCATCTGCCCACCTCCACGTACATTTTGTTTTTATTCCAGGTGCATAAATCTCTGCCCCTTGAGGTGCTTCAGCAGATGGATGCTGGTCTGATTAAAGTGCTGGTAACGGGTGTTACTAATGGGAGCACAGTGGTAAGTTTCAATTTGCTCCTTGCAGAAGACGTGGATGTCCACCATGTCATCACCACTTTTCGTGAGGCCTTGGAACACAGCTCCTGCTTCACCATCGACAGGAGCAGCCTCTCCATGCACGGTAAGGAGCAGCTTGTGCCCCAGTAGCTCTTCAGAACCAGGCAGATGATAAAGGCTACTATTAATCTGTGTCTTCTGAGGTGAAAGCATCTGTAAAACACATGGATGAAAAGCCTTTCTCTCTCCTTGTGGTGCTCCTGCTTATCCATCCAATAAGTTTTTCAGCGAACACCCGTAGGTGACATAGGAAGTGAGGTACCACTGATCCAAAAGGATAAAACCAACTGGTCTTTTTGCTTATATCTAGAATCAGTTTTACAGATAAAGAGATAAGGAGATGTTGGAAAAAGTGGCCATGGATTGAGGGGTTTATAAGCTACCAGTGGAAATGGGTCCCTGAACACAGCCATGACTAGCACTGTTTCAGATCCTTTAAAAACACATTACCCCGTGCTTTGCACTGATAATTTTTCCGTGACATAGAAATCCCAAGAAGTAAATGAACATGTGAATTCTTCTGCAGTGGGAGTAGTTGTTTCCCTCACACACCTGTGAGTCTTCAGGTGAAAACCCACACTTTGCCAAGCCCAGCATGATGGCTGATTGTACAACTTCTTTTCTTTTGTATGTAATTGAAGTAAGTAACAAGAAACATTAGTTTCCTGAGTAAGAGAATTCTGCTGAATTCTGTTTCACAGGTCACCTCTGAAAAAAATACCAAATCCCTGACACGATCCATTTGTCCAAAGAATGTTGTTATAAGCTGTTAATTAGAATCTCATGCAAAATTACTTCAGAAACATGTTTATGCTCTGCTCTGTACATTCTTTTTTTTGCCCGTTACACTCACAGCTGTAAATCTGGAAAGTTACATATCCTGGTAATTAGTAGGATCACAGCTATCTTGTGGTAGTGCTTTGTAGAGTGCTTGCCCCCTTCAAACCTGGGCTAAAACAAAGGGTTTGTTGCAGGGACAGGTCCCCATAGAGCAGTGGTTGGTGCTGCTTTCTGAGTCCCACCTATGGTCTGGTTTGCTCTGGTTTTTAGACTTTGGAAAGAGAAGTAAGAGCATGTTTCTCCTCTCAAAAATGAAAATTTTGGCCAGGTAAAAATTAAGACAGCAACTAGATTGCAACCTGGACCAGTCACACAAGGCTCCTCCTTCACTCATGCTGGGCACTTACTGAGCATCTCCTCAGGATTGTGAAATGGGGAAAAACTGAGGAGGCCCCTGGAGTTAGAAGCATCCTCTTGGGCTGTTGATCACTTTAGGAGTGAGAATGCACTATATTAATATTTAATGCTGTAAGGTTCTATTAACAGTTCTGTTTCTCTTATTTGCCGCAAAAATTAGACAGGATTGTCAAGATTATGAGTTATTTTCATTAAGAGAAGCAGAGGGGACAGAGGAGGTAGCAGAGAAGGTAACAGAAGTACTTAATAGGTGGCTTGACCTCTGTATGGCAGCAGGGAGGAAATGCTGGTATTACAAACTACCTTTTTGTATGAGTTGATTCATCTGGCTTCTCTCTTTCCTCAAGCCATTTGTTAGCTGATATTTGATGGGTCTTTAATCTCCTAAGTTCTCTTAGGCTTCTTAAGTAATTTATATTTGGTTTTGTAACCACAGTGATAAAGAACATTTTTACTGAAGTCACAGCGATTTGTCAGTTGATACCAGCCTTTGTTTAACTAAGATTTTACCAGTTTTGTTTAACTAAGATTTTACTGTGATAAGCTTTTGGGAAATCCAGCTCTGCAAGAGCTCCAACTTTTTTTTTCCTTCCTCTATTGCGCAAATCAGCAACTTTTTCATTTGGGGCATTTCTAGAAGCTGGGCAGTTCCAGAAGGATTTATATCTGTGTACAGATTTTATATATTGCTTGGGAAAGAGATGGTATTTTTAAGTTTAAGCCACTAAAATTATTTAAGAGAAGTTTTGTGCGATGAGACACATCCTTTGTGCTTCCCTGCAAATGGAGTTTATGATCTTGATTCTCTCTCAGTCAGTGGTGGGTGAATACTCAGGGTGTAATCAGGGGGTAACCCCAGACCTGTGCTGGATGTTGGGTGTTTGACACACACGTTGATCTGAACCTGTGCTCCCCCTTTTCCCCACTTGCTTTCTGTCTGGAACCATTACAGTTTGCCACTGACACATTTGTTCATCTCTCTGAGGAGACACGTGCAGTATGGGGCTGCCACGTGAGGTTTGTCCCATACTTCCCCCAAAATGGGTTTTCCAAAGCGCTCAAGGTCCCATCTTTTGGGTAGTAAGTGGTCACAAATGGGGCCAGGTTTTTTATCAAACTCTGTTCTTGTTTTCATCCCCAGCGAGAACTGTGCAGTCTCCTACAGCTCCAGGCAAAAACATACAAGCACTTGTTGAGCAACTTCCAGTGGGGGATACTGTGCAAGCACTGATCTTCCAAAAGCTGTATGTACATGTGTTACACACTAATTATTGCAGCTGCCAGGAAATAAAGCACTTCAGCTTTACTGATGGGTACTTTATGTGTCACTTGGGGTCCTTTTTAAAAAAAGCCCCAGCTTTGGCAGTAAGTAGGGCAGGTTAAAAGAACAAAAGAAGCTCGTTTCCTGCCAGTAACTGTGAGTTTCCTCCTAAGAGTTTGCTTTTGCCTGATGAGACCAATCTGAACTTGTAAATTACAACAGTACCTTTATTTTTGACACTCTTTAGCATTTCCCTTCAGCCAGAAGGCAACAGTGATGGATAAGAAACCTGTGCACAGCACAATTTTGCCTGTGACATCTTTGCAAACGTTAGCTCGTGTTTCCTCCCCTGCTTCACTGGACTTCTCTCCTGCTGAGCACAAAGCTCTGGAGGACACCATGTTCTCCAGCATGGTGCTGACTCCTCCCACCATGGATCCCATGGCAACTCCTGATGTTTCTCCTCGAGCATCTCCAGTCCCCCTTGTCAAACCCGCTCAGGAGGTTTCCATTAGAGACGCCGTGAGTGTGTTTTGTGAAATTGAGAGGATCGTCCTCGCCATCCAGAAGAGATTCTTGCAGCAGGAGTCTATCCCAGAGAGTTCCCTGTTCCTGGGGGAGCCTGGCTGCAATGTGAGCACCAGCAATGGCACCCACGTTGTGCTGCAGGCGGGCTGGAGCGACTGTGGCACCCAAGTTGAGACCGTAAGTCCTCTGATCAAGGGAATGCCAACAAGCTCTGGAGCACTTTTTTTCTCTTTCAGGAGGGGAGAGGCAGTGGCAGAACTTGAGCTAGGTGTACAGTCTATTAATTGCTGAAATTCCTTTGTAGAAAGAAATCCCCTTCCTGTGATGGAAAGTTACCTCTCGGTGTGCGATGAGAAGCACCAAAGAGAAGGGGAATCTTTGAGGTCAGGCAGCAAAACTCAAGGGCCTCTCCAAACTGAGAGTCACTTACTATACCTCTTCTGAGTTCCCTTTGCAGCTGTCTTTTCTTAAAAGCAATTTCATCATCTCATGCTGACAAATACTTCAATTGCTACTAGGTGTGGGGACAAAGACTGATAGCTCTCTTTGGATCCCAAAGCAATGGCCATGCTCAGAGCATGCCTCAGTACAGAAATTCACTTCTGGAGCAATGATCATTGCTAAGGAATGATCATTGCCCCATCCCTGGAAGTGTTCAAGGCCAGGTTGGATGGGGCTCTGGTCTAGTGGAAGGTGTCCCTGCCCATGGCAGGGGGTTTGGAACTTTATGATTTTTAATGTTCCTTCCAACCCAAGCTGTTCTGTGATTCTATGATTCTATGAAATGATAAAAAGGAAAAGCAGGAAGACTGATGGATTTTCATTGTCTCCCTGTACAGCAACAAGATACTGGAGGTTTAATCTGTTTGCTTTTTGCCGTCAGGAGAATGGGGAACACCCAAGCACCTGAAGCTGGAAAGCTCTGCTACCTCCCTGGAAACACTGGTGTTCACAAGCTGTGCTTTCTCCTTTCTGTGCTGCAGAACATGACTACAACCATAGTGAAAACCATCCTTCGGAATGATGTTTCTGCTCAGGGAATAATCCACCACTTGAACGTTGCCAGTCCCATTCGCTGCGTGTTTCAGAACGATGTCTTGACGTCCTCTGGGTACACTGCAGAAGGGTGAGGAACAACTCTCTCTGCTTTGAAATGCTGCTGTGAGGCTGAATGGTGCTGCATTGGGGAAAACCCCCAGGGACTGCAGCTGTATCCAGTGACAGTTCTTGGAGCAGTCTGCCATGCTGGGAGTTCTGTGCTCAGGAGATCCCTGCCATGTGCTTCTCTCCTACTCCAACTAATGTGCCAGGAGATCCAACAAGCTTGGCCTTTACCTGGCTAAACCCCAGGTGAAAATAAAGCTTTGGGAACAGCTGGTTCAGGAGACAGAATTCCTGACTCCTCTTTGCCTTCCTGGGCAACCCCTTGTAGCAATAACAGCATTTTGTTGCTTTTGGAACACATCAGTCGCATCTTTTCACTGATGGGGGCCTGCAGACTGCTATGTGGCTTCTGAGAAAGGCAATTTTTAACCCCCCACAAAGCCTTATTTGGTCAACTTATAAAACCAGAAGATATGTAATGCAAATACCTTTTTTTTGTTGTGGAAGGCCCCGTCTTCAAGTAAGATGGAATCAGAGCCACACTTCACAGAAAATCAAGGCCATGCTCACAGAAGATGTGACAGCACAAGCTTTGCTCTCATGGGGAGTGTCCTCCCTTCATACAAGTGCACCTCCTCTCTTGCCTATCATCGTGCTTAAACTTTTGGCACTAATCCCAGTTTCTGTTTCCTAGCCTTGTCCAGAGATTGTATTTTCCTTTCTATTCCTCAGCAAAGTTTTGCCAGGCTACTTTTCTTTGAGCTCTATAATTTTCTCATGCTTTTCACTTTCTGTTCAGATTTGCCCTGTCTCATTTTTTTTGGCTCTTCTCTTCTGTACTAAGCTTTTACTGTCCTTATTCTGAGCTTTCAGAGAGGTCATAGTCTTGTTCCCCTTCTGCTCCACTCAGGTATTTCTCTCTGCCCTATTTGAATTGCTGAGACATTCCACCCTTTGGATTTTCCCACTTGTGTTTCCATGTTCTCTACCTTCCCAGCTGAAAACTGGATGCATTTTCACCTTTCCTTTTGAACAGTGTGCTGACATCCTGGACTGCAGATAACCCTTCACTATTTAAATGTGTGGCGTAACAGGCACTGATTTATGACTTGTAGAAACTTACAGTCAAATTTGTGGTCCTTAAAGAGGGATAATTGATTTTTCAGACTTTACACCATCTTTGAGGATTTGCACGGATCTGGACGCTTCAGAACAGAAATGCAGTTGTTTATTGGAAGCTCCCCAATTCCCAAAAATTTCAGCATCGCTGCCAGTGAGGACGTGCTGATCGAAGTGGGGATGCAGAGGGCAGACAGCAAGCTCAAGGTGGTTCTCACTGACTGCTGGGCCACTCCAACCAATAATTCAGTGGATCCTCTGTCATTTGTTTTTATCAGCAACAGGTAAAGCAATGCCACTTGCAAATACCACGTGCCATACCTTAGTTCTTACAGTGGTACTGACTAATAATGTGTTATATTTTAAATGCCTTTTGCATGCGTTCTCATCATTCACATGCACGGTCCCTGTCCATTTGGCCTGGTTACACCTTCTTTGAACAAGAAAGGTAGGTATGAAAAAGGATTTCAAAGAGCCATGTGGAAGTTTTTTGAGTTTAGTTGTCTTCCCTGCAGTTTTATCAGGGAATTGTGCTCTTGACCTGAAGAAATCACTTGAAGGTGATTTTGGCAGTCAGTAGTGAAAGAGCGTTTGAAAAGGGGGTGCTTGATCTCCTTCTCTGTGGTTCAGAGATTCCTCTGTGGTTTCAGCTTTACCAAGAGCTTATATGCCTCTTGTCAACAAAGAAATAGGTTGTTTAATTCCTCACACATTATATTAAAGCAGCCTCTGGTGAAAGAGGAGGTTTGTTCCTCTCTGGATCCCTGCTCTCACCCCAATATCATATTCCCTGGGCTCACCTGCTACCTTAAAATACAGGATAATCCTTTTGCTCAGTAAAAAAACCCTATTTCTTTTAATATGATGTTCTTCAAATTTGTGTTTGGTGAAGCCAAGTTGAAGTCCTTCCTTCTGTTACTCTTTCCCTTCTTCTCCAGCTCTCCAACCACTTCTCAAATCTCCTGTCCTACTCGGTTACTATGAGAATAAAGCAGCAAACAGCCCCTTAAAACCACTGCACTGCCAGAGCTGCTTCATGAAGGGTCTGGCTGTGACTTCCCAAAGGAAGGAAGGCCTTGAAACCCAAGTTCTGTGCTATAACCACAACCTGCCTTCTCTAGCCTTAGCTGCTCTGTCTGGTTTTTGTCTCCCTTTTCAGCTGTCCCATCCCAAATACGTACACCAGGCTGCTGGAAAACGGGAATTCGAGCAAAGCGCGGTTTAAGATGAAAATCTTTTCCTTTGTCAACAATTCTGTGGTTTACTTACACTGCAGAATTCGTATTTGTATGGAGTCACCAGGAAGCACCTGCAGGACCGTAAGTGTTTTGCTCTAATACACTGTTTCCCCCCACCAAAATATGTTTTTCTCAGTGCCATATGGAGTCCTGCAATGCAATGGAAGGAGTAATGTTTCCAAACAGGGTTTAAAATAACTCTTGAGGTTTCCTTTGTTCTCTGCTGAGAGCAGAGAGGAGTGGGGAAAGACTACAACCATATGGAAGTGTCAGCCTTTCTTCCCATTCCTCATCCTCCTGGATAAAAGCATGGAGCTTGCACAGAGTTGGGGAACCTGAGAACTGGACCTTTCGCCTCTGCAAAGGGATGACGAAAAAGCAATGAAATCAGGCTGGTTAGAAAAGTATCAGCTCAGATGGATGTGTCACAGCATAGGAACTCCCAGAGTAGCAGTGTCAGAAGAATGTCTGAGTAAATGTATACATTTTTCTGTCCTCTTTTCCTTTACAGATTTGCTTCTTCAACTGAGAGTTTAGGTGCCAGGAAAGGAAGCTCAGTGTCATTAAGTTTCTAAGGCTGTGACTTTAATAGAGTTTATTATGGATTTTTAAAGCCTGATTGCTTTTTAAAGCAATAAACCAAGCCATGTTCTGATAAGAACTGCAGTTTTTAATTGTCTGTGCTAAAAAGCACTGCTTTGTTTCTTTTCACTTCCAAGTAAGTGATACACAGCTTTATTTAAAAATGTGTTGCTACCATAGAAATAAGAAAAAATATGTTTTACTGATGGCTTTTTTTTCCTTACTAGCAGACACTTGGGAATTCTCCTCTTCCTCTGCCAACCTTCCTGGCTCTTTTTCTATCAAGGATGTTTTCATCAGCAGTTTGGTGTTCCCCCATTGTTTAACACTTTCCTCTAGCTCTAAGTAACACAGGTAAAACCGATTATAAGGCAAATTATCTCTTCCTAAAAAGATTAAAAAAGATTAAAAAAGGCTACCAGAAGATGCTTGTTTCCTTTCTCAAAGTATAAGGCTTCCTCTAGATTAAAAAAAAACAAAAAACAAAAAACAAAAAACAAAACAACAAAAAAACCAACCAAAAAAATAGGGACAGAAAACATGACTAGCAATGGTAAGATGGCTCCAGTTTTTGCAGCTGAGTATGAATATAAATATACATATGATGCACTGTTCTTTCTCCTATCCAAAATTTCCCCCTATGAAAAGTCAGTGAATTCAGTACCTTAGATTGAGGCTAAACTGTGGTGTGGGGAAGACAAGTACCAGGCACATCTACACAGGGTGAGCAATGGCTTTTACAAAGAAAGGAGGGGGGACTGTGGAAGGTGCAAAGATGAGCAAGAACAGAGAAGATTTGTAAATAATGTAAGAAGGCTGGGAAAGTGCCCTGGGTCTGGGATCTGACCCTCTGATTTGTTACTCTGAGGAACAGTGACTTGCTTCAGGGCAGGTTTAGCCCAGCTCTTCACCCACACACTTGATACTTACATCTTGTATTACTTCTCCTTAATCAGTCTATTTATTCCTGGTTTTCTCTGTGGAAGAGAGTAAGGTGCTCTGAAGTTTACAGCTGAAAAAAATAAAAGGACAGGCTGAGGAGAAAAGTAGTGAGAAATGAGAAAGAAAAATTACTTTGAGTGGGAAGAGGAGTGGTGTGCCACCACCATGCAGATGTTTGGTGGAACGTGGCTGCTCCACGGCCATGTGGAACCAAAAACTCATTGCCATCAGGGAGCAACTACATAAACGTGTTCTCTAACGGCTCCACCTACCTGGGAAAGCTATTTGAGGGTAGGCCAAAGTCATAAATAATCACATGGGTATTTTTCTGGGGGCTGACCCAGGCACTGTTGCTGGCAGTGGATTGTAGAGGTTTTCCAGTGCAGCCAGACTGGTAACACTGGTGAGATATTCTTGTGTAAACAAGCTGGTAAGACACCCTGCTGGTTTTGCTGATCATGGTATGATGCTAGAGTTTCTCTGGGGTTTTTGTGCCCTTCCAGGAGAGCCGCAGTATCTTTTGAATAACACCAGTAGGTTTTGGTTCCCATCAGAGACCTTTAGGCTGCAATTGAAAACAAAAAGGCAGCAAATAAAAAAAGGAAGTGCACAGAAAATGCACATGCAAGTGCTGCTCACACAGAGATAAAGCAGCTGATCCCAAACATCTCACAGGACAGGGATTTCAGACTTGCAGTTCCCAGATTAGTGGTTCCCCTGTCACTGAAGTTGTGGGTAGCTTCAGAATGACACACGGCGCGGCAGGCTCTGAAAGCTGCTGCTGCTTTTGCTGGTGCTGGTTGCAGTATCTGCTGTGCCTGCCACGGGCAGCAGAAACATCGAGACAAAAGTGCTTGCAAACCCCTGGCATTAGTGATAAATTTATTCTCCCATAAGGTTTCTCTAAAATGAACAGAAAGTTAATGAAAATGTTGTCTGTGTGAAATGTCTGTTCATAGCAGTGTGTTCCAGTGTGACTAATTACAGATTTTATACTGATTTTTCCCTGATGCCATTTCTTTTGGACTTCCTTTTGCTGCTAATTTCAGTTTAACAGAGCATAATATTAAGAAACAAAAGCCCGATGGTGAGAGTAGCACTGGGCTTTCACAAGCTCATCAGAGGGCTTTGTATTTTTAATTGGTAAGCCACATGACTTGTTGGAGTTTGAATTGATCATTGCAGAGATGCCATGCAAGGGCTCGACTCCTGAAGGCTGGAGAAACCATCGCCCTGCACAGAACATCCTGGGGACCCCTGTGTAAATCAGCTGGTGAGTTGTGAACAGATCCTTCAAAACGGGGGCACAGCATAACTACTGTGCCAAGATTATTTTCTACTGGCAAAGGAACCTGAAGGCCTGTGGTACACAAGGTTTTTGTGCCCCTCTATATTCCTTGGGAGCAGGCATTCCTGGTGGAGCCACGTGGCAGCGTGGACAAGCACGTGCCTTCCACGGAGCAGGGACTGTCAGGTTGTCAAGAGAACGTAGAAAGGAAGATAAAGTGCCTTTGTGTAGCTGTTTGCACAGGGTAGCAAGTGCAACAACCACAAAATCAAACAATTATTTCAATTGTGAAGTGTGAAAGCAGCGTCGATCTTTCAGATTGCAATCTGTTTTCCAAGTGTTTACACTGCTGTTAGTCTGTAATTATTTTGGCCTCTGAAGTCCCAAATCAGAGGATGTAAGAGATTTTACTGTTGTGTTTCCTTTGGCTCCCTGGTATTGACTTCATTACCGCGGTGAGGGGAAGTGGCAGAGCCCAGCTGATGCACAGCACCTTTGGTGAATTTGGTGCAGCACAGGTTAATTGAGGCCAAGCACCAGCACTCCGGACAAGCAAGGTCTGATTTGTTATGCACCTGCCTTTTCTGCATTTAACCTGAGTGATGCTTTCCAGGGCACCCGTGGTCTCTCATGTTTTCAGTCATTTGGCCCCCTCCAGCTTTACATTTATAACTTATTAACGTAAAACACTCACTGAGAGTATTTTGGCTCACCAATATCAGAGTCTTAACATGTGGCTACTGTGAATAGACAGTTCATAATGTTCTTTTGGACCTAGGAACTGACTCTGACTTAGAAGAATGTATTTTTCTTCCATTACATGGTCTGTTCAAAAAAGCCCTCAGTGCTCATTTCTGAATTAGTTGCTGTTTTTTAAAAAAAGTAATTAAGGCAGCTTTCTTTGTTTAGCTCTTACAACAAGTAGCTCTCACTCCCATTTTTGCTGGAGATCCTGATGCATTTCTAGTTTTGAAAAATGGCCATTTCCCCAAAGGACCTCTGGTGAGGGGAGCTTTGTTTGCATTGTGCTAAATCAATTTCTAGGCAAAGGTGGCACTTTTGGATGCTGCCTCTTATTTCCAATTTGGATAATCACACCACATTTTAAGTGATCTACATCTCAGTGTTGAAGGGGACAACACGGATTATGATCTTAGGTAAAACAGGTGTAACTGCTGCAGTGAGACATGAAAAAGCTTTACCTGCTCTGCCAACACCTGGTCACACATGGCAAAGGCCACTGTTCCAGGTCCTCAGGAGGGCCTGCTCTGTCTGTGTCTGGCTACAGGCTGCCATTTCCACTGTGCATGTTCTTGATTCCTTTGTTTTATGCTGAAATTGAGAAATATGACTAAATACATTATGCAGCACTGCTTTGGCCTGTCTTGGAATGATGCCCTGGGTGTTATGTAGCTTGGACACTGCTCTTACTGACCTCTGTGGCTGCCAGCAGTGCCCTTTGGCCAAAAATCTTGTCTCTAATTGCAGGCATGTGTGCAGTGGTATTTGTCTTCCGTGTACCTCAGGTACCACACAAGTGCCTGGCAAAACAAGTGCTGTCCTGAAAATGCAAGCAAACAAATGCATGTTTTTGTAGGTGCATCAAGCCTTTGCAAGACGGAATTATAAGAACTTGAACAAACATGAGGAGAGGCAAAATGATAAAGGAAGAGGGGTTTCTGCTTGCAGATTTGGACAAATGTGTGGAAGTGGCTGAAAGGGAACCAGGAGAACACTTTCTGTCTGTGGTCTGTGGTGCCTTGGGAGGCAGTTGGCAACATGGGACTTGACTCTTGCCCACACTTGGGCATTTGGTGTTTGTTCTTTCCTTCCCCTCGGGGTCTGGGTGCTGTTCCAGCAGAGCACAGGTCTCCTGCAGGTCCTGTGCCCTGTCTGCCAGGCTTGTGCAGACCTCGCAGCCTTGGGCTGCTCAGCTGGTTCTAAATGACTGCTCAGGTGCAGCATGGAGCCCGTGGTGACCAAGCCAGTGTGACTCCACTGACCACCCCAGCCAGACCTCTGCTGACTCAGCTGGGAGCTCAGAGACCCAGCACACACAGAGAATCCTTCCCCAAATAATCTGTGTTCGAAGAACAGTTACATATATGATAAAAGCAAATCAAGTCATTTTTATGATCATAGATGAATGGAGGCAGGATTAAGATAGGAGAATGCTTCACCTCTAAAGTCCTTCTGAAAGTAAGGCAGCATTCCAAAAGGTCACCAGTGCTAATTCTTTAATTCTTATTCTAGCTGAAAATCACACTCATATCTGCAAGGACTCTACGTTGTATATAAAAAGAGAGCATGGACTGTCCTGACACCCTTTCCAAGAGACTCACCCTCCCCAGAAGGCTGATACACTTCTGTAGCACAGTTCTGTACTGGTGTGTTGGCTAATTTGTAGGCAACTCCTTCTCTCCCCAGTAAAAGATTTAGGAATTTCCAAGTTTTTTTCTTTCACCTCTTGATTCTGTTGTTTTTTCTTTCTTTAGCATCTGGTATGAAGAGAGAGAAGGAGGCTGGAATGGGAATTGGGTACATCATCCTCATAGCCCTTGCTGTGTTCGGTTTTGTGCTGGGAGTTGTGACCCTTCTCGTTTTCCAGTACCAGCGGAAGACGGGAAGATACAACTTCAGGATCAAGTCCGACAACTTCAGCTACCAAGTGTTCTATGATTAGTGATTCACAGGTTACCACATGTAAGTACTGAACTATGATCAGTTACATTTCTTAGCTGTTTATCTCTTCCTGAAGTGGTGATATACTTGTAGATGGTCATCCTTTATTTGGGAGTGTTTGAACCTGCTGTCCTTTTTGCTGTGGGTAAAGGCCATATAAGTAAGAAAGAAATTCCTACTGTTCTTGCCTGTTTTCAAATACTGCAGACTACAAGAGGAGGAAGACAGCACTGTGTCCTTCATCTTCCTTCATGGCTTTGATCTCAGTCTGAGTAAATGGCACATCACTTTAGAAAACAACAATAAGCATTTCCACCAAAAACAAAACAAAACAAAACAAAAAACCAAAAACAACCAAACCAAACCAAACCAAAACAAACAATATCATTTTTGGGTTTAAACCAGTGATTAGTGTAATAAAGGAGAGAAACTTTACCACTCTCTTTATAAATTTCCTTCAGAAGTTTTCCCTTCCTGCAAAAGCTTGGGTTTAATTATTATTTTTTTGAGATTTTTTTGAGAAAGTAGTGAGATGTTAAACATAAAGACCTTGAAATATTGAGATGCATAAGCAGTGCTTACATGTGCCTGCAGAGAGTCTGAAAAGACAGCTCTGAGGAGACTTAACCACTGCCACATGGTCTGCCTCTGCAGCCTGGGAATTTAACACTTTTCCAGGATACCACAGGATTCAACACTTTTTCTGTAAAATTAGCATGCTCTGGCAGCTCACCATCATTTGCATGCTTGTCTCTTTAAGAGGAGGAGAGAGAAGTGAGAAAGCTGGCAGGCTGAAAACAACACCTAACACTACTTAACAGCTCAAGGATGTTTGCTGTGGGTCGGATTCTGTTCCTGGAAACCGGCTTATTTCCCATTATTGCCAGAGTTAGTCAGTGACCCTTCCCTGGTGCAGGCCTCACACAGGACAAAGCAATGGCCACAGTAAATGCCCTGGACTCATCTCAATGGCATTTGCAGATAATTCATTTCAATTCACTGAGCACAGTAATGTTTATATACACCACAGGGAGAGGGCAGGGAATGCTATCCCGGCTTCCTGCTTGTGGGTCTTGAATAGTCACATTTAGTTCTATTTACCTGTCTTTCATCCCACAGACCACCCTCTTATCCATCTCTGGGCAGCTCCTGGGAGATGGCTGCAGGTGAGGGTGATGCTCTGGTGGCTTCCCAAGGGCTAGATCTGTCAGGAGTCCCAAGGGAAGGTACCTGGGACTCTTTGGTACAACTCCAGCAGCTGTAGTTTGTGGATACCGAAATGCTGCTAGCAGATGAATTTTCCAGCTTCTTGCATTAATTCTTTGAGAACCTTTCCTTTCTCATGCAGGATATGAAAACAGTAAGATAGTTTATCCAGATGATATTCACATCTGGTGTTTTGCCAAGTTCTGTTTATGGTACACTGAGAAATGTTTTACCGTGGATGTGATAGAACCTGAACCAATCACCCTAGGAGGAGTGTGAACATTGTCCAATCGCTTTATGGAACTAGACTATATAAAAATTATTGTAAAATTAATAAATAATTAATTCTTTCGCTGGAATTGATGTTGCTGCATCTCTCAGTTTCTGGCTCTACAGCGACAGTAGTTCCATCAGGGACACAAATCCCACCACGGAGCCAAAACCCAGCATAAAGGGCATATCGAGGTTCATTAAATTAATGCCTACACATGAAACCTCTGAGTCTCTCCACAGAGGCAAGAATGGCTCCTCTTGCATTCATAATTCTGCTCTCCTGAGTAATACCTCATAGTAGTGGGAATTCTGGAGCTGTGCAAAGAGATTGCAGCATAAAGGAATTATCAGGCTCATAAGGTTTATACACCATGTTGGAGTCTCAGCTAACGGCTGCTTTTAGGAGCTGGAACTGCTCAGCTCTTCTTTCCTATGTATTTACTGTGTTTGGAAGGTTGTTGATTACTTGTCTCAATCCTAATTAATTTGGTTTTTATTTTCTTTTTCTAGTGGGGATCCTGTCTCATCACATGGAAAACTGATGTTTGTCTTCACTCTACATTTGGCTTTCCTTGCTCTACACAACACTGACTCTTCCAAATTAATGTCATATATAAAAGGCTGCTATACCCCCTTTCCCCCTTCCACCGCTTTTGCTCTTAGCAGTCTGGTTCTTCCCTGGTGTCCTAAGAACTCTTTGTGACAACAGCTCCAGGTTGAAGCAAATTTTGGTAGTTTTTCCATGGATAAAATAGAAGGGAAGAAAACAAAGACCTCAGGTTCTCTCTTCAAGTTCCAAGATCTGGTTTTCTTACTGTGACACATTACTGTGTGCCCATCTTAGCATCACTTGTGCCATTAATATTGACAAGCTGCATGTTTCCATCGATATTCAAGGAAGTAAATCAGCAAACCCTCAGAGAGATCTCTTTTTTCAGTTTGTAATTTGCTGTTTACTTAGGGTGAGGTTGAAACTTTGAGCTGCAACAGCGTTGAAGACCTAATTGTGCAACGCCTTAAGTATACAGAAGCTGGGGAACAAGCATTGGATTTGCCACCAAGTAAGGAAAAGCCACTGTGGATCTGGGGCTTAACCTACTCAGGGTGTTCTTCAGCATGAGTTTTTAAATTTGATGCATTCTGTAATTGACAAGGACTCCGTGGAAAAGAAAGAAAAGAAAAAAGAAACTATTTTTGTTGCTGGCAGCCCATGTTTTTCCAGATAAATCAATTGGTACCTGTGTGTTCTGCTTAATTAGACCCTAATGATTGTGCAGTCAAGCCACACAGTGCTTCCCACCTAAGTGAGAGCTCTCCAATTGCAACTAGAGAGTTATAAATTTGACCTGAATTCTTCCTGGCTGCAAGACCATTGGTGCAGCAGGCTCAGTTTACACACTCCATTGGGTACAACAACAGTCTGTTCAGCTGGATAAACTGGAGCAAAAATCTCCTCTGTGCAGTCAGCATCTCCTGCAAGAGTCTCTCCTGGGCTGCTCTCCTCTGCTGCCCCAAATCTCCATCTCAGTGTGTTGGAAGATGGGAGGTGGAGAGGAGTCAGTAACTTGTCCCACCAGCCCTTGGTTCTGTTTGCTGCAGGCACTCCTCCTACACAGTGATAATCTGCTGTGCCTGGGTCACATCTAACTTGGTAATTTATAAACAAACTAATTCCTCCTTAAGCTCAAAGGACACCATTATAAATAACTTTTAGCGGAAATCGCTTCTTAACTTGAAGTCATGAATACTTTTAGTAGCCACAGCACTTGCGTGCTGATTTTTGGGTACAGAATAGCATAGGAAAGTGAGGTTTTTTATCCTCCTAGTCCAATTTCTGTCAGGTAATAAGATTACTGGGTCAGAGACTTCCACATTTTGCAAAAGGTTGTACTGATTGATTTTAGAGCTTTTATATATATACCTTTTAAACACATCAATAAATTTCAGAGTAATCAATTGCATTCTGCTTTAGATTCAAGTGACTCTATAAGGAGTGAGACACTTTGACTTGCCTTTTCCTTGCAGAAATAAGAGTTACCAGATCCTGATCTAAACAAAAAAAATCCATTTAGTTGTAAGTGGTAAAACTGTAAATTATCTTCACAATCTTAGTCTAATGATCGTGGATTCATAGAATGGTTTGGGCTGGAAGTCACCTTAAAGACCATCCCATGGGCAGGGACACCTTCCACTATCCCAGGTTGCTCAGATCCCCATCCAGCCTGGCCTCGGACTCTTCCAGGGATGGGGAGTCCACAACTTCTTTGGGCAACAACATAACCATTAGTTCTTGTTATGTAGGAGTCTGTTAACTTTTGCTCAATTTGCTGTCAAATGTGAAATGTGTTTGCCTTCTGCACTCAGTGACAGGATCAGCTATTTTCCTATAAATATTTTTCTACTTTTTAGTACTTACAATCCTGAGCTTCTTGGAGGTGACAGGATTAGAGATCTGCCTGTTGATTTTGGTGGAGCTGTGCTGTTTACAAAAGCCGAGCACTACTCCTCAGGATGAAATGTGAACCAGTAGCTTGTATTTGATACCTTGCATGCTCAGCAGAATCTGCTATTTGTATCTGAGTCTGTTTATAGGAATTTTGGTATCTTAATAAAAGCAGTCTTGTAATTTATTGTTGACTTCTGTACTGTTATGTTTTCCTCTGCGATTCAGTCACAGGTATCAGGATGTGTAGTTGGTGGATGTGGCAGCTTCTGAACTGCTCAAGTATCAGTATAATGTTCAGACATCACTGAAAACATGACACAGGACCTTACCCAAACCCCAGTGGACTGCAGTTACCAACAACTCTGTACATGTACTTCCTAAGGGTCTCGTTCTTCATCTTTACAAAGGGTAAACATACTTTTAGTTTCATGCTTTTCAGCAGATAACCAGAAGAATATTCAACGTTCCCAGTCCAATTTATTGCAATACATTGCAACAATGTGGTGATTCAATCTGAAACTACTGTCACACCAGCCTCCCCAGGTGTTTAATTTGCACAGTTCTGACGGCTGCTCCAAAAGAAGAATTGATCGTTCTTTTCTTGATTAAATAGGTTCTTAAAGAGTGGCCAGCTCTGTACAGCTCCTTTATCACCGAACAACATTGTCCAGGGGGTCCCATCCACTGATTCCTTAAATAACTGCAAGTTTGCTCTTCTAAAATTCAATGTTCTGACTCTTTGCCAGGCCCATATACCTCAGACTTGTGAAACCCACTAGGGCATGATCAGTGCAGCACAGGCTGCTGCCAATATTGACATCTCTACCGTTTAAAAACATAAATGTAAATAAATAAACATATAAATAAATAAAAACAAAGCCCTCAACATTTATTTTATCTATGCTGTTAAGCAACAAGTGTAGTAATGCTTCCTCTCTTTTTGCACTATCACCTGGATGAAGAAATTATCCTGGTTGCATTCCAAGAGTCTCATGGATTGCTTTCAGATTCCTGTGCTGCTTTTTCCCCTTTCCAATTTGGCATTGCCCATATTTTATTCTTTCGATGAAGCACTGGCTCTAAATAATTATTTAAAACAATGGATGAAAAGTACGTAGAAATGAAGATTTAGTTTTGACTTCTCACACTGTTTCCTAAGAACCACTTTAGGCCGGTGCTGTGCGTGTCTAACATCCCCACTGTTCACTGAGGACACAACACTGCTGACACCTGATGCAAAACACTCATCACTGTTCCTTTCCCCCATGTTACAATGCTGCCAAATTCTGGTCCCAGCGGGCTTGGGAAAAAGCTGAGATAATTGGAAAATTTCCTCGTCCATTAAAATATAAACAAGCTGGGTTTTTATGCCTGTTTGGAAAGTTTTCTTGCAGGCTGCGGAAGGAAACAAGTTAAAGGAACTGAAAAAGTTTGGCTGCAATTGATCTAAAACCATGATGTTGGCTATGATTTAGTCAAAAGCCTAGAGCAGAGAGCCGCCTAATGGCCTCCCTGATCCACAGGCAGAAAATTCCCTTCCCTGCCTCTCCTGCCCTTCTTTCCCCAGTGATTTTTCCTCTGAAATCCACAGAAAGAAGAGTTTCAGAGACCTAACACAAATATTTATACACTAAAAACAATCATAGCACACATGTAAAAGAAGAATTGAGAAAAAGCCACAACATTTGGAGATGGCAAGGAAAAGATCAGAGCAAACACAAGTTCAAATTCCGTATGGATGTTTCACTAATAAATTCCTGGTGTAGTGCTTGCAGTGGATTTCAAAACATCCGCTCACAATATTGTCTTTAAATCAGCTGGTGCTCAGTCCTCTCTATGATGAAGGCTAAAACAATTGGGATGGTCAGGGTAAATGAGTGTTTCTGCCTAGAAACTGGATTTGTTGAAATAATAACTGTAAGGAATGAAAAACTATTAGTTTTATCTAACTACCTTTGCGTGGTTTTAGGTGTGTGTTAGAGAAAGTTAAGCACATTTAAGAATACTGCAATTTTACAGTACAGAGAGATCAATCTGAGCTCTTTTCCCTTTTCCTCTCTCTAGCCTTACAGAGGAAATATTAGTAAAAGTGGTTTTTTCCTACATAGTATTCTCACATTTAATACCTTCTGGAAAATTACAAGTATTTGTAGGAACAGGTGAAGTAATAAACCTTTATTTAAACAGAGATTTTCTGCTTTTCCTGCTTTACTACGGAAGTAATCAATTTCAACAGGAAAGTGGCATTTCTCCTCCATGACATTTCTGTTTAAGCCCATAAAGAACAAAATCGTTTGGCAGTTGCTTTTCTTTGAGTTGTTTGGTGTCTGGTTTTGCTACAGGTAACTCTGAGGAGGACCAGAACCTAAGGACAATGAGAAGGGGAAATAAGCTTTGGTTAGTTTATTGCTGATGCAGTGAATATTTGGCAAATTGCTGCAGGGGACTTTTACTCTTTCCTCACCTGGATGGAGCCTTTGAGAAAATCCAAGGAAAAAATTGATATAAGCATTGAGGAGTGCTTGGGATCTCCAGGTATGGTGGCATGAAGGAGTTACTTTCACTGGTATTTGGAAGCAGATCAGACAGGTTTCAGTAGGCTATGAGGAGCTGCATTCTCAGCAGGCTGACACAAATCCATCCCAAAAACCTTGCTCCCTCCAGGACTGTGAAGGTAACTCTGAATTCCAAGAGGAGGCTGCCTTCCTGGCAGAGACATTTCGGTAGAATTTTCATTTAGGTATAATTATTCCAGCAAACTATATCACTACATCCTTGGGAATGTGCCGGCAGCTAATAACACGACTGACAGTGTGGATTCTTCATGGCTTATGCTCAGGAATGCTGAAACTCTGCAAATCCACTCAGGAAATATCTGGCTTTGCCTCTCAGAGTGTCTGGAGCTTTGATACGGAATGCTGGCCACAAACAATGCTCTCATTTATTAGCTGCCTTTGGCATCTGGCAATTTGAGAAGATGAAGGAAGGGATTCGCAGCAATATTTTGGACACATACAGCTATTATTGGTACATGGAGACAGAAGGGTCTTGTGTTTGTTCTAGTGCCAACGTTGAGAGGCTAATTACTGAGTATTACATATGAATGGCATTCTCAGGCTTATTCCAGCACATTTAATTGTGTTCTGTATCATACCTGCCCAGTGAGCAAAGTTGTCCACTGGGTTACTCAGCCAAAAATGTGGAAATACGGAGGAACTGGAATTGGGAATGTCACGTTTACTGAATCCAACTTTAATTTTTACAGAGCAGCTCTGGGGCCACACCTTTGTCTGTATCTGTAAGGAATACGTCAGGAGCTACAGCTGAACAAGATGCTATTTGCTTCTGGGCATGTTTTTATTGTCCCAGGCTCTGTCCTTGTCCTATATTTTGGTTGTCCTGTATCCTAGAATTCTCTTACGAGAGAGTACTCCTAAAGATAACACATTTCTTATGTTGTTATGTACCTCTTCTGGTAGTCCCTATACAGACCACTGGAGGCTGTGAGGCCTCCCTGAGAAAATACATGTTTAGCATCTTCCAGGTTTGTTATTTCTAGCACTTCCCTCCAAATTTTGTTTCTTGAACTGATACTGGGATTTTCAAGGAATAAAGCCATACACACCAGAGAAAGGAACACCTGGGGTAGCCTAAGCTGTTGATTTACTGCCTTCTTTTGTTGTAACCACAAATGGAAGCGTCTTCCCCTCCACATGAGAAACTGATGTTTGTGCCATGTCTTGGTGTGGTGCATCTTTGCTCCTACTGCTTTGAGTTCCCCAGCAAAGCACCAGTGCCAGTCAAATCCATTCAGCTGCTGTGACTGCCTCAGGCACTTGACACTGAAAGCAAGGTGTGACACACATTTGCCTCACAGCAGCCTTCACTCAGGCCCAGGCAGGCATCTCCTCAACTTTTTCAAGGAAATTCAAAATTAAGAGTAAGAGATGCAGTTTGAAGTTAATGTGACGGTGCCTGGGCTTTTTGAAAGTGGGGTGCTGAGTGAAAATACAACCTCCCTTTGTGCAAGTTGCTGATATTTGAGGTAAGTCTTCATGGCAGCTTCTTGCTGGAATTCCTGCTGCATTTGGCAGATGATGGATGAAGCAGGAGATACAATAAAGGATGAAACAAGACCTTAAATTGTTTCTGTGATTGTACAGCTTTTGTTTGTTTCGGAACAGGTATTAGTGACTGCCAGCTGAACAAATTGTATCTGTGTTCTAAAGACACTTGCTTGGAGTTTGTTTTCTTTCCCAGCCTCCATAAAGACACAAACAGATCTGTCTCTATTTTAGCGCTTCCTCAGGGAGTCAGATGGACCCTGCTAACCCACATCTGACAGAATCCCTCAGCCATGCTCTGCACATTGAGTGACACAGGTTTACTCACTTGCAGGTGAGTAGTTACACACAAAATCTGCAATTACAGCTGCTGGAGTTAATAAGTGCTTCATGGTGTCCTTGCAAACCAACCTTACATTATTCATATCTCCAAGTAAAATCTCATGGAAAGTTTTACTGCATTTTCCCTGCCAGCACAGCCTTGACTAATTCGCTCAGCACGAGCAGGTGAGTTAATGTTCTGTGCGTTTCCCAGTGCTCTGAGCTCTCCCCGGGGAACTCACAGTGGTGCCTTTGGCCTCTGCTTTGCCAGGAGAGGATCTGCAGTCACCAGAAGCAGCCCCTCACAGCTGTACAGTTGTAAGCAGCTGTTTTGAATACTCAGAGGGATTTGAACTGGCAGAGACCAGGAACCTGGCAGCTGATAAAACACCTTCCTCTGAGGTCACACCTGATAAAACACACCTTCCTCCTGGAGATGCCCTGGTTGAGGAACAGCCATCCAGTCCCTGACTCCTGGGCTGCCAGCGAGTGCCTCCTCCTGCTGAAGGGAGAGGGCAACCCTTCCTCTACCTTTTCACAGAGAAGCCGTTTTCCCTTCTGCCAGCAGGGTTTGGGTTTGGGTTTTTTTTCCCTAGTGCTGCCATTGCTTTGCCATGTGCAGGTGCCAGTGGTAGAGGAGCACCCAAGGGAGGCAGAGGATACTGTGAGGGTGGGGAAGCCCCGGCACAGGTTGCGCAGAGAGATTGTGGATGCCCCATCCCAGGAAGTGTCCAAGGCCTGGTTGGACAGGGCTCTCAGAAACCTGTTCTAGTGGAAGGTGTCCCTGCCCATGGCAGAGGGTTGGAAACAGATTATTTTTATGGTCTCTTCCAACACCAACTGTTTTATGATTCTACGACTCTAAGTCCTAAAACTAATCTCCGATGTTTAATTCTTGCCCTGTTGTGTGACACTGCAAAGTCAATTTCCTCCTTTTCTTTCACAGATTTCATAACCACAAAACCAGGGGGAGGCAGATGTACTACACACGCCAAGGTGAGCCAGCACTGAGTTACATGTGGACAAAGTGCTTTTGTCACATTACTTCCTTGTCACATGATTTGGCATGGATGGATTTTCCTTCCCAGCAGAAGGTGGAAGCTGTTCAGGATCTGAAACAAAACTGTTGTTTCTTTCTCAGTGCAGTATTTCATTCCACAGTGAGAACTCCTGAGCAATCTGGCAAATTATTCCTGTTTATCTACCAAGCAGAAGAAGATATACAAATAACTGTTCAAAGTAGTTTGAAAGCGTGTCCCAAGAATACCACAGGTTCCCACATTTTTTTACAGGCAAACAATAAATGGTTTTGGGTTTTGGTATTGTGACCATACTTATATTTCAAATTCAAACATCTCAAATTATTATAATTTCTGCCATATTTTAAAGCTTAATGACTTGCCATGTCTGGGCAGAATGCATTTATTACTGCAGACTATATGTCATATTCTTTTATACCACAGATATATGTAAATTCTCAATGTGTGGTTTTAGCTGACAAAGAGATTTACAGAGCCATGCACAAGAAATCCATGTGTGATAAAGAGATCACACATAAAACTTATAAAGAGCATTTTTCCCAGAGATGCCTGACCTATAACGCCCTCTTAAGTCTGTGCAAGTGGTCCTGACCACAGGACAGAATTTTTTTACTCATTCCTCCACGTCTTTCTCAAGTGTTCCCTTTTAAACAGCAACAGATACAATAGTTCAGTTTTTCACAGTCTGTTGCTACTCACTGTGTACTTTTATCTGATAAATACACATTGCCTGTGGATTTCTCTTTTCTTTGCCCTGTGGCAAATGGCACATCCCCATAGAGATCAAAGGCCATATCACTTTCTTTATAGAAT
The DNA here is from genome assembly GCA_013397775.1 of Eulacestoma nigropectus. Classification (NCBI taxonomy): domain Eukaryota; kingdom Metazoa; phylum Chordata; class Aves; order Passeriformes; genus Eulacestoma; species Eulacestoma nigropectus. The sequence continues at coordinate 556,101 of VZTE01002100.1, forward strand.
TGGGTACTCAGTTATATCTGTGCGTCTCCAAGAGGAAATGGCTTCTGTAATACAGATCCTGTTCTGTGACTTGAGCCACTCAACTGAGCAAACAGAGAGACTTTATACAGGAGCATGCAGTGATAGGACAAGGGGGAATAGCTTCAAAGGGAAGATTAGGTTTAGATTGGATATTAGAAAGAAATTCTTCCCTGTGAGGGTGCTGAGGCCCTGGCACAGGTTGCCCAGAGAAGCTGTGGATGCCCCATCCCTGGAAGTGGGATGGATGAGGTTGGAGGGGGCTCTGACCAACCTGGGGTAGTGGAAGGTGTCCCTGCCCATTGCAGGGATTTGGAACTGGATGATCTTTAGGGTCCATTCCAACCCAAACCATTCTATGATTCTACAAAATAACTCATCTCTTACTGCAGCCAGTGGCACAATTAGAGAATTCCTGGTCAGATGGGTTGAGCTCAAAGAGCAAATGCAGCCCTCTGTAGCTCACAGGATGACCTCTGGTAGAAGTGAAGGCCCAAAGCTTGGAGAGGAGGGCAGTGCAAGTCTTCCTTCATGTAGCTTTTCCTCTGCTGTGCTCTTGAATCTACTCTTAGGAATATACCTGAATACACTCTCAGGAGACATTCCAGCCCATCTGTCCATGATCTCTTGGGAATGCATCCCATGGCCTAAAGAGGATGTGAGCCCTGATGCATGTGGGCAATATTTTAGCTCTTCCAAGTACTGCATTCACAGTGGTGGATGAGCTTGCATTTTGTACTTTCCCTCAATTTATATGCAATGATGAATTTATTTGTAACTGATCCTTAGAGATGATGTAATTACTCTTTTTATAGTTCCAGTTTCTGTTGATAACCATCTGGTAAAGCTGTTGACTCTCTCCTCACATTGCTGCAGGGAATTTCCCCAGGCTAGGGGGACAAGTCAAGGACAGGCATAAGTGAGGTGTGTCATTATTTCTGTCCTTCCCCTCCTCATTTTTTTCCCAGTTTTGACCAGCTAGAAGGGGAACAGAAACTTTCTTAATGAAAACTGCACTATAGGTGTGCCTTCTTGAGGTATCTCGCTGTGTGATTGCATCACTACTGAAAACGGCTTTTTCATTTCTGCTCATTCAAAACTCTCCCTGTCCTTCTCCTTCCCCCTTTCACCCGGGGCAAACAGACTTGTCTCCCTCTTCAGCCAACAATAGTTTGGCTGAAATTCAAAAAACTAGAGTACTGAGGTCTGGCAAGGCTGGAGTGTAGCTGGTAAATTCACTACACTGGCCAGATTAACCCACTCATGGTGTCAAGAAACCGGAGTTTGGGTGGTAAATCTCAACAAAACCAGAACTCTCCTTGGTTTTATTCTTTTATACACAGAAAAGCAAAGATATTGTTTGCTTGGAGAAAGGCGGAAAAGCTTTGGGATATTAAGGGAGTTTGGAGAGCCAGCCCCAATGAGTCAAATCTCAGGCTTCATGGGATGAGAGTGAGTCCTTTCTGGAATCCTGCAAGAATATCTTTGGATGAATCACTTAGTGGAGAGAAGACCAGCCTAGGATAGAAAATATGTTTTTCCAGTCAGATAATGAACCTCCAACTGCTCCTCCCTCCGCCCCCTCTATTTCTGTATTGGCAGCAATAACAATAACTATTAATTTCAAGTGGCATGAGTTTGGGAAAGTGTTGCTTTCCAGTGCTAATATGCAGGAAACGAGCAAAACCACAAGCCTGTCTATAGACATAGACAGATAATGAGACTCTTTTCCAGCCTGACCTCACGGAGACCTGCTGTGCTGTGTACTTTAGCCTGGAGATGGTTTTGTCCTGCTTACCAAGAGATCTGCCACTCCTGGTAGCTGATCTGGTTGCCTGTCCCCAGGTGACCCAAAGCTGCATGTGCAGCAGTGAGGGCAGGGGTTTTACAAAACCACATTTGGGACAGGGGGAAAAAAAAGCTTTTAAGTGTCTGCACGTCACAGTACAAACCCAAGTGCTTATAACATGACCAGAGCAAAGACAAATTTTAGCACATCACCTGAACACGCCAGTGGGACGTGCTCTGTTTCTAGTTGGGCTTTACCTTCTCGTGTTTGGAGAGTTGGGCTGTGACCGAGCCATGGTTTCTTTCCAAACCTCCTCTCAGGTAGTGCAGTCCTGGTCCCCTCCTTTGTCCCTCACGTTTACCCTAAGCCAGCGCAGTCAGCCACAACCTGCCACCACAGTAATGGACAATGGGAAAAGCCCTTAACAACCCTGCTCTCAAGCTGGGCCATGAGGCACTTACACCCAGGAACAAGGAGAAAAGAATGTGCTGAAGAAAAAGCAAACACAGATCTGCAGTGATAAGATCAGAAATGGCAACGGCATTTTTTGTTCTCGACTGAATGCAGGTTCTGACCTTTGTGGGTTAATTTTAGAGACTTGACATCAAATTTCAGGTAGTGTTGCTTGTTTGGACAGCACCTGTAGTGAAAATTGGAGTCAGGTTTATGAAAATACTTCAACTCAGCCAACAAATCCCGCAGTTAAATAAGAAATCTATAGGGAAATATACTTGAAGAGTACTTGAATTATTGCTTTTCTTTAAATATCCGGGGTGTGCACTTTTCTTCTACACGTGTATGCAAATCTGTCCCCAAAAATTTTTTTTCACCTGCTGTTTGAGTCACTCAGGTTAGAAGGCAGTTTTCACCTGACTGTTACCATTGCAAAGTGATGTGTTCATTCAGGATTGCACAATAAAGGAGGGACTCCTTCCTTGGCTTGTTTCCCCCTTCCCATTCACCTCACCCAGCAGTGTAATTTCCCCCTTCCCTGTTACACAGCAGAGCTGAACAGAAAGTTGTCACAGAATCAGAGAATCACCGTATGGTTTGGGTTGGAAGGGACCTTAAAGATCATCCAGTTCCAAATCCCTTACCATGGCCAGGGACACCTTCCGCTGTCCCAGGGTACTCAGAGCCTCGTCCTACCTGGCCTTGGACATTTCCAGGGATGGGGCAGCCCCAGCTTCTCTGAGCAACCTGTGCCAGAGCCTCACCACCCTCAAAGTAAATAATTTCTTTTAAATGTCTAACCTAAACCTACCCTCTTCCAATCTGAAGCCATTCCCTCTTGCCCCATCACCACCTGCCCTCATAAATAGTCTCTTTCCATCTTTCTTGTAAACTGAATTCTTAGCAGCTTCTTACAAGACTAATTCAGAATTTCTAGCCAGTTTTCACTTCTTGAGACTGAGTTCATGGCTGCTTTTGTGTCTTCAACAGTAACTGGAAGACAAAGGCAGTAGAAATGCCAAGCCAGTGGGTTTAATAATATGTGTCACAGTGGAGCAGGGGGGGCAGATTGGCAGTGGAGTCACTGTGCTTGGTGCTGACACTTTGTAGGACATGACTGTTCCTTCTCCAAGGAGATCACAGTACAGTAAGGGACGGTGGAAAAAATAAGTTGTATGCAAAACACCCAGCCACTGTTCTAAGAAATATTTATGAGGGTTTTTTATGCCATGCAGCAACACATGTCCCATGCAACAATACATGTCACATCACAGAAAAGGAAATCACTTACCAACAGCTAGAGGCCTTTGTGGTTTATATTTCACATGCGCATATATTTATGTGTTTTCTCTATGCTGTACCTGTAAGGACTCATGTCACAAAAAACTCAGCACTGAGGCTTTTTCATTTCAGTGACTTCTGGACCCACCTCCCCTCATGTTCCTCACAAAGGAGCACTTACCACCCTCCACACCCAATCTATTTTGCACACTGGTTTTCAGTCACCTTCAGAAACCTGTTGATCAGAGAGACAGAGGATGGAAAATGAGCAATAAATGTGCACATGGACAATGTATCTCAAAGTAATCTAGTTAGCAGTAGGTAACCATTCTTCCTTTCTTGAGGAAATACATTTACAATCCTAAAGCTCCTCTATTTCTGTCCACCTACATGTCTCCACAACTTACATTGCTGTCACAAAAGTAAATAAATAGAATACATATCCTCACATTGTTCAATCACTTCAATTTAGTCGGGTTTTAAGCTTCCTTCAGGGAAATAGACAGTTTTCCAAGTGCTTGCAATTTCAACACACCAGCTCTTCACCTCTTGTGGTACCAATTGATCTGCTGCACTAATTCCTGTGGAAGCTTTCTGTGCCAGATGTGGGCAGATTTTAGTCTCTAAGGAGTGGTATCCATAGTCTTCAGGAAATCTTTGTGGAAGTACTTCAGCCAGATATCTAACCACTAAATTTCTCTGTTAATAAAACCAGGGAAATCCATCTCAGAGAAACCCTTGGGGAAGATTAATCATGAAGTGTAGCCAAATCACGTTTCCAGAAGGTTCTGAAAATCTCAAATGGCAGCCTGCTGTAGAGATGCAAACTTTGTTTCCTACTCCTTAGGCATTGAAATCAAATGGCTGCCAATGTCAACACAAGCTTGGAGGACTTGAGTGGATATTTTTAATTATTTTAATATTGTTTTATTTGCTAGTGATCATAGATCCTCTTGTTATCCTATGCACTCTACACTTGAGATATAGAATCACAGAATATCCTAAGGAGAAAGGGAGCCACAAGGATCATCAAGTCCACCTCCTGGCCCTGCACAGACACCCCAACAATCCCACCCTGTGCCTGAGAGCGTTGTCCAAACTCCTGCAGCTCTGGCAGCCTTTGGGCTGCGACCATTCCCTGGGGAGCCTCTTCACTGCCCAATCACCCTCTGCAGGAAGAACCTTTTCCTAACATCCAGCCTAAATCTCTCCTGACACCACTTCATGCCGTTCCCTCAAACCCTGTCATGATCACAGAGAGCAGAGATTGGTGCTGCCCCTCCACTGCCCCGGTTTCCACTTTCTCACACTTATTTTCTTTGCAGGGCTCATACAGGAATTTGAGGATTTGTTTTGTGGTGATTCATTTAAAGAACTGGTGCTTTAGAGAAGGATCATTAGCTTAATTGCTTGAGATAAGATCCCTTTGTTTCTGGGTATATTCTTGCTAGATAAATGTGCCAGCTTATCATATGTTTGTTTTGAAAGCTATGGACAGATCAGGTTGGTGGAGGAGAAAGTCTCCAAAGTCAGAGTCTAGGCTAGAAAATTATTGAATTAATATCCCTCTGGAAAGCAAACCAGGCCAATTTAAAGTGAGGAAAGAAAAGAGCATTCTAAGGAACTGAGACAGAAAAAAATAACAGCACAGGACAAGTCTTAGTCATTGATCTCCTGCTGGAGCCCTCAGAGGAAGACAGTAACAGGGAAACAGAGCCTTCCATTATGTTCAGTCCTGAAATGAAACAAAACAAGAATATGTGTCCCATCCTCCTTCCATTAATGCTGGCAGGCCCCAGAAGAATAATTTGCATTCCAGCTAAGCCCTTGTTGTTTTCATATCTGACTTGCAAAATGGTTTCTCACAAATAATGCTGGAACAGGCACGGAGAGCTGAGCCCACCTGGCACTTGTATTAACCTAGAAAGGAGCTTGATGTCTTTGAGCTGCCCCAGAGCAACATCACAGGCAAATCCAAAGTCATCTTAAGCAAAACCACCTTTCACAAACTTATGGGATGCTTGCAAACAAGGTTGCTTAAACTCTCAGTACCCTGTTCACAAATGTCACCAACTTCTTGTCTCCACACCTGTGTTGTGTAGGGACATTTTTTGTGAGGCTTTGGAGCACAAAAAGGGATTGTGCTGCCATGCCAGGTATATTGAGCGCTCATTACAGGTAATTAATGTTTTTTTTTCTAAGTACACAAAGGTTTGGATTGTTTTTCATTGTGAGAAAAAAGCAGCTAGAAGCATTCGATAATCCACATACTCATGGAATTAACTTTGTCACTAATTGTAGTAATTGTCACTGACATTCTGTTGTGGTGCTGAGGGTAGGCAGAGAGCGGGAGAGTCATGCTGTGTAATTTTAGAGATGGAAATTTCTGTAACTCTCTATCGAGGCCAGATGGGGCTCTGAGCAACCTGGTCTAGTGGAAGGTGTCCCTGCCCATGGCAGGGGCTTGGAATGAGATGATCTTTAAGGTCCCTCACAACCCAAATCATTCCATGATTCTATGTTGTGCACACCTTCAGGGTAATGTGTGTTATAAAGCATGCAATATTCATATTGGTATAATTATACGAGTCACTTATTATCTCATTTTTATATTTGCCCACTGCTTTGAAGATGTTCATTATGTTGTCATTTACCTGATTCACGCCTTCATTTATTTACTGTTTTTAAGGACAAACACCAGGATTTAAGGATAATTAAGTGTTTAAGGATAAACCCCAGATTTTCCCAGGGATGATTCTGTGTAAGGGATACCTGCCTAGAAAAACAGGTGGCAACTGCCTTGCTGCTAGTGAGCAAAAAGTCCTAATTCTTTGTGAAAGAAAAATTGAACTAGTGGAAGAAAATTTAAACTCATTGCCTGTGTGTTCCTCTGCAGGCTGGGCTAGTGAGTGTCAGTCCCTCTGCCTGAAGGTTTAGCAGGGAGCATCTCCATTGCCCTTGTGCTATTTGTGCAGAGGGATCCAACCCAGACTGGATTCCAAGGCTGTTCAAACAGGGAATTATTTGGCTGCTACACACAGCTGGTTAACTCAAATGTAGAGAGTGAATTCTTGGAAGGAAATCACTTATTTTGCACAGCAACCAATTAATGGTCAGCATTCAGTCCTCATCCAAAAGAGACCCCCACATACCCTTGGCACAAATACATTTTATTCATGGTGGTCTCATCTTCTAATTCTGGTCCTGAATCTTTTAGATCTTGCACCTGTCATTGAGACAATGGAAAATTTATGATTGGAGCCTTTCCTTGCCAAAAAAAAAACAACAAACAAACAAACAAACAAAAAAAAACCAAACGAGAAAAGCTTCCACACGTCTTCTCTGAACAAAAAGAGGTAACACATTCTCCTCAGTGACATCTGTGCTTCTAAAAAAATGTGGGCCAGGGAGAGAGTTGATGCACTGAACCTCTGATCTCTCCCAGCTCACTCCCTGGTTCTCCCCAGTACAAATCTGCTTTAGAGGGATGAACTCTAAGCAGGGTAATTTTAGCCAGTTTTTGTCACTGGCCTTGGGGCCCAGGAGCAGTCCATAGCTTTTATTTAGTGATGTTCGTGCTGAGGGTGATCTTTTGGCACCTTCTTTTCTTTCTCACTTCCCATTTCTAGAAAAAAACTGATTTTTTTTTTCCTGAACCCTTTGAAAAAGGTGATGGAAGTCTGGAATCCTGATCCTGGCTGTGGCAGTAGTTGTTGCATTGTGTTGAAGGAAAACTAATGATTTACAATGAAAAGGGTGTAGGTATGAAAAAAGGCAACATGAGATGGAGCAAAGTTCTCTTTTATAGTCACTACTTAAATCACATCAAAGAAAATGATCAACATAGAGGAGTCACTGGCAAAAAATTGCTCCATTGAAAGGTCTTTAACTATTTTTTTTTTCTTGAGAGAACAGGCTGTTGAAAAACAAAACCTGTTTACATGAAAATAAAATCTCTCTGAGAAGTAGACTGATTTCACTGGAATTATCATGGAAAACTTATCACAACACTTCATCCCGAAATACTGTCAAATAATTTTTACTTTGCCCTTATAATTGTATATTTTAGATAAAATTGCCATTTTACACAGTTGGGAAATCAAAGTGTTTAAACTCAGATAAGAATCAAAATCAGACTGTTCAGCCTCAATGCAACCAGAACTTTTCTTCTGACTGAAAATTTTTTTCAGAACACTTTATTTCAGTAGCTCTTTGGAGAGTGGTGACATTTTGAGTCTTGAGGTTAAGGTTCAGAGTCTTGAAACAACACAGTGGTTCCCATGGCTCTCACACCTACTACTACTTTTGTTAATGCTGAGCCCAAATAATTTTCAAAATTTTGTGGCTCACTTCTGTGGACTAAGGCTTGGAAAAAGAAAAAGTGAATTATAAAATACCCTTCTTAAAAACATCCTGAAACACCTGCAACAAAAAGGTGCTTATTGAATGAATTCTTTGTTCCGATATCCATAGGTGAAATATATTAATTTATCACAAGGGTTGATACAGAGCATCATTCAATAACTGTGGTTATTGAAGTTATACTGTTACTGTTGGCAACAATCCCTGGCTCAGTGCTCTTGAATTCTACTCTGGAACCCACAGCTAATTTCTTTATTTTCATCTGTGGTCTATGATTAGCATGAGTATTTGTTCTCTGTCAGTGGGGTATTTTAATGTATTCCTGCAGTCGGTGATGCTGCTTCATGGAGAACCGGAATTTCTTCTCTGGAGTCATTTTTTCTTCATTTTCCTGTCCAGACTTATGGGGACTACACAGCTTTATTCCCTGATAGAGCAAACTAATGCAAATGCACAGCACAGAAGAAAGTAAAGTGGCTAATCAAGTCACAGAAACAGCATGGTGTAATTAGTCTAGATCAGGATTACCAGGGCTTTTCTGATTCTGGTTCTAGAGCCACCTTGGCCGCTCTTATCTGAGCTATCTCTCTGTACAATGCTACTGGGCGAGGTAGCAACATCCTCTGATGATGTCCTGCTTCTGGTTTTGTGCCCTGCCCAAATGCCGAACACACCTCCCCTCTTCCAAACTCCTCTCCTGCACAGAAAGTGTCTCCCTCTTTTTGCAGCCCTTATTTCCAGAGCATTTTGACAAATCCGTGAGACATCTGTTTGGAAGCCTCAGGGATTCCAAGCGAGACTGCGACCTGTGGGCATTGACTTATTTCAGCTGCATCTCTGACTCTTTATCTGTTCTGTTTGTCCCGGTGTTTTGTACTTGACTCCTCTTCCGTTTGCTCTTTTCAGGATAATCCAATGCAAGGCTGGGAAGGAAAATGTGGGTTTCGTTTAACCAGAGCTAGTTAGAGCCCACTCATGACCTTTGTGGCTCAGCACCATGCCTCGTCAGTCCTCCACAAAAGGAACCACGCTTTGCCAACTGTAAACAGCAATAGTTTCTAGGAAACCCATTTTGCCAGCCTGGAGCTTCTTGTTTGATGACACATGTTTATTTAAAACTTTAAGCTCCTGTAGAAACACAGGTCTTCAGCATTCCCTGTTCTTCTGTGTAAGTTTTCAAGCAATATAATACATCAAAAAGTATCTCAACGTGAACTTCAAATTCACTAAATCTAGGAGGCAAATGTAGGTACCTTTGGATCTTGTTTCTTTCCTTTTTATTTCTCTTTTTTTTTTTTTGTCCCAAGAGAAAATAATGACTTTTCTTAGCCTGGTTGGGCTGAGCTTTGGATTTTCTTTTAACCAGATCTTCAGCATGGATGATATGGGAGCAGGGACACTGTTGGAACATGATGTGCTGTTTAGGTCTCTAGTCAAGAAAATTTATACTCTTTGAACACCCAGTGCTAATACCATCTGATTTCCTTACATCTGATTAAATTTTAATCAGAAACTTTTGTTTCCTCCGAAACATTTTAAACCCTCATGACCAATAAGTTTTGAGTGCACATTTAGAGCCAAACACTTTGACTGTTTTGGGACTTTCGGGACTTATCACATCTGTGCTGTTTGAAATCAGACCAAATTAGAAATGGATGAATTGGTTGAAAATAGGAGAGTTGTTGGGGAAAAAAACCCACATTCTCTCTGGCACTGAAATTACAAAAGGTGGCTCTTCTGGAAGCAGTTTTGGACAAGGCAGAATCTTGTGATTTATGATTCGTGGGAGAGCAAACATAAAATAAAAACCTAAGAGACAGTCGTGAGTTAATACATAATAGTCTGATACAGAAACAAACCCAGTGATTTCCGCTGAATAATGCAGCTCTGCATTGCTCGGGGGGGCTGAGCCCTCTGAAATCAGGATCACACACTGAGGAACTGAAGAGAAAATTCAGTGGTAGGGCACTTCTTCCACAAGTGTAGTAGTAAATAATGCAGAATGGCAGCTGGAAGTGTCACTGACCCGCAGCTAGTATGAAAATTATAACAACAACAATATTAATAAAAATAATGAAAATAAATAAAAGAACAACAACAATAACAGTAATCTTGAGTGATGGTAAAAGGCAGGAGGGTTTGAGTGTTTGAAATCCATATTGTGACTACACTTTGTGACAGTGCAGGTACATCCTGCTTCTAAGGCTATTTCACTTACCAGCATTTCCTTATGGGAACAGGTTGGTTACACAGCCCCTCTTGTGTTATTCTAAGATGACGAAACACATTTTGATTTTTACCAACGACAGTTGTGTGAACTTACAGACATTTTTACACACATGGGAAGTACAATTCCTACCTAAAAAGCAATTTTTATTTCACTCCCAACACCCACAGAGCAATGCACATCCTCCCTGACAGTACTGACGCATTTTTTGGAAGTTCTTGGATATTTAAGTTTGGTACTACAGCATGATAAAAGAAGTTAAAACCAGTATTACTCTCTTCCCCCAGACTGTGATTTCTCCAAGAAATTCCATCTCTGACTTACAAGAGGACAAGTGAGAATCTGCAAGTGTTTGGGGATGGCTGGCAAGAGGGAAAATTAGAACACTGAGTGCCTCAAAAGGGGTTGTTTATTTTTCAGCAGTCACTAGCATTTCTCCCCAACATTTGATGCTTCTGATTCAAGTTGGCTGAGGGGCTTGGAAGCCCACAAGAATTTTGTTTTTATCCGCATTGTATTCTTTGATTTAATAAAAGATACTGCCTTCACCAATTCAGCTGCCCTCTGTATTTATTTTAACTTCATCCTTCTTTTTTTTTTTTGTTTGTTTTCAGAAGTTAAACCCTTGGTAAACACAGGCTTTTATGTATTCTTAAGCAGATGGAAATTAGTATCTAAAGAGGAGTTTTTTTTAAAGTCCTGAGTCTTTGATCATCTCAAAGGAATGCCAAGGTTTTTTGCAAGTGAGCTTTATGTCATTTAATCTTGTTATTTCCTTGTGTACCTTCACCTTCAAACTCCAGGTGAAACCTGAGTTTCCTCAGCATCTTTCAAAAAGAAATGTAAGAAGTAAGTGATCATCTAAGTCTTGGGTTTATAGGTTGGCAAGATGAGTCACAAGGCACTTAAAATACTTGAGAAGGGTCACCAGTTTCATACTGGGAAGTCTCTTACCTGTAAGGCATGTGGCAAAACGTGTTCTGTGTTTACCATAAAGCAACTTTTACTGTAAAGTAAGTGACAAGCTGAATTAAAATTAGACTGGTTTTGGGGCATTGTCAAGGTGAAAGAAGAGACACTGTGGAGTTGAGGCTGCCTAACAGAGGAGTTTATCTGAACCTCAGCCCTGGTGACAGGCCCTAATGCAACATCCAGCCCCTCTGCTGTATCTATTTCCTGAAAAAAAAAGAGAATTTTGGGGTTTTTTTTTAATGCTATAGGTCATTTGCTGTATGTTAGTAAAAATGGGCTTACACTGCTAAATCTGTACTCGGTTTGTTCTTGTGCTTCATAAGAGACTGCTCCCTTTATACAAGTTAAGTGTCACTGCACATTAAAAACCAGTGGTGCTTCTAAGATACTAAAAGTTTGACTTAATAGACTTTGCAGCCAATTTTCCATGGCTGTCATTTCATAGAAAATCCTGGTTAAGAAAGGTAGGGAGTGGCATATTCCACCCTGTCCTCCACAGTTTGCAAGAGCATCAAAGGTTATTTGCACGTGAGTAGGACCTGCAGAGGTCAGGGAAGGGGCTTAGGGTCAAACACTTCCCTGGTTTGGGGAATTATACCACCACAGTTCCCAACTGAGTATGAATTAGAGACTGGTTTTGGTCTTATGGCAGTCCAAGACAGAGAGGTCTGAAGACATTAGCCTCCTAACTAGAAGGAAAACGTGATTTCCAATTATTTATGCAAGAGGAAATAGCTTGTGTTTATTCTTTAAGAATTCCAGTTAGATTTGTAAACAAGTGGTTGCTAAGAAAAGATCTGACTGCATCAGGAGTTTCTACATCAAACAAGGCACAAAGCTGAAATTGCTGCCTCACACCAGAGAACAATACCCTTAAGTGCATTTCAAGGAATATTTTTCTTTGTCTTACTTCCCTGTCAGAGTAAAACTGAAATTAAACCAATTTTAGAAAACAACTGCTGAAGCAAAATCTAGAATTTATGGAGTTATAGGTGTGCCAGATCTTGCAGATCTATAAAAAACTTGCAAAAGAATTTAATGGTCTTCCTTTTTCAGGCCTTACTCTGCCCCACTCCACTCCACCCCGCCCTACTCCAGACAACATTCCTCTCACACAGTGTGATTGGAAAAAAAAAATCTCACTGAAAATGAGTTAATGAAGACTTTTACCACTGTAAACCTCAGGCAGGGCATTAAAAATATGACAAAATGTACGTGTTTAAGGCATTGATGGGCCCCAGGCACACAGAGGCAGGTTTGACATCATTGAGTTAAAGTTGTGACCCAAATTTGGTGACCAGCAGGGACTGTCCATGGCAGCTGCCTACAGTTAGGAGGAGTTTACCTGCTAAAGAAAATGGGGATAAACTCAGTTAAGAATGACGGGCCTGGTCATCCAGTATTTTCCACCTGCTTCAAAGAAGTGAAATAATGGAGATTTACAACCACTCCAATTTCTTTACAATATTGCAGAACCAGTGACTGGTGTCTGTTTGGTGCCTTTCTAGCAATTTGTTGTTCTAATCCCATAAAAATTCAAGTTAGGACTCAATATTTAAACATTTGCTCCTAAATAATTAAAAATACAGGAAAACATGGAGGAAAAAAAGATGTATCTACTGATTAGGGCAAGACTTTTGGACCCAAGGCTCCTCAGTTCTAGATCTTAGCTATGCATTGCCCAAGGTTGTTAAAATATTTCACTTATTGAATACCCTGAACAAAAGGGTGTTCAGGTGTGTTGCACTGCTCACTAAATTCTTCCTGTCTTTGACTCACCTTTGGATCACACTCAGACCTTGCTCCATTAAAGAAAAGCAAGCATGCTTCAACAGAAAACTTTGGAATTTATTACAGAAGAGGTCAGGTGTGAGATTTTCATTACATTGGCTGCAATCCCAACGTGCGTGAGGGACTTGCAGAGGCTGGGACGTAACACTTGGAGCCTCGCCCCTGTTTAAATTACCAAAGAGTTCCGTTGAAAATGTCACTCTCACGCACGGGACGAGCACGGCAAGGAGGGGAAGACTCAACATGGGCACTCGGAATTACCTCTGGTATTTCATCCTCTCTGTCGTTCTCTGTAAGTAAAAATTTATTTGATTATTTACCATTGCTGTACATTTAGAGGATGCCCTTGAGAAACATTCGAAATGATAATCAGGGCAGGGGGGGCTGCTAAAAATAAATACAAAATCCATTAACATGCAATATTTACAGGGTTATGGGGGTTTTATTTCGTTTAGCTTGAACACATAGGATTTCAGCAGGTATTTTAGTAGGGATATAAAGCTGTAAGTAGGTAAAAGGAGAGCAAAGTATTTAGAAAACTCATCTAAAAGATCAAACATGCAGTGTCTGACCAGATTTTATGACTTCTTTTATCCCTAAGCTTAGTTATGAATGACGCATTTTGCCAATTTTTCTCCTCTGAACGACTCTTTAGGAAAAAACACATAAAACCCATGGATTAGGTTGTATTAATTGTTCTGTGTTCTCACTGCACTGTAAGAGTTCTTTAAAACAACACCAAGCAATACAGAAGCCTGCATTATTTTATTCTTAGTGTGTGGTTTCATGTTGTTCAGTGCGGATGAACACAAGTTTCTTGACTGATCAATACCTGCTGTTAAAAATCTGAGAGATACAAGCACAGGTTCTTACAATTCAAGCTGTGTTTGGATGAAAAAGAGATATCAGTCTGTAAGAAAAATTTTGCAAAACATATATTGTTACATTACAAGTTTTTATGTAGACACCAAGCGATATGAAAATACCACCTTTGTTTTACAGATGAGTAGAGTCAAAAGTAGTTAATTAACGTGGTTCTTAAGAATTTGATAGAGCTACTCCAGTACACCCCCTCTGAGAATCCTCTAAGTTTCATACAGCCAAACCCAAAGATCCAGGATAATAATTAAGTGCTGCTGAGGAGTAAAATTGACATAAGACAGAAGCATATGTCCATGTTTTTAGCAGGAACAAAGCCACTCTTCAAAATCAAAGTTGAATTACCTGATCAAGTAAATTAAATAAGCCCAAATTAGCCCGATTATTTAATCACAATGGAAAAAGGATTTGATTTTCCTTTTTAAGAAACTTTGGGAGTGTTAGAAACATTGTCACCTTCACACTTGGGAACTACAGGAGTTACAATTTATTTGTAGTTAGAAACAGAGGTAAACACGGAAGGCAATGAATTTTTGCCCAGGATTATTATGATTTAGGACATCAACAGAAAGATATCCCAGAAAAATTGTTCTCTTCTGCCTGACAGAAAGTAATTAGGAAAGGAATAAATGCCTTGCAAAATAAAGAAATTGAAACAATAAAATATATGCAAATGGGTAAGGAGAAAATTATGCTGGAAAATGCATTCTGTTATTTTTTCATTTTCCTGTTAAATCTCTAGGAATTTTAGTTTAGAGCAATCATAGGATCATAGAATCATTTAGGATAGAAAAGACCTTTAGGATCATCGAGTCCAACCTTACACCTAACACTGCCGAGTCCACAACTAAACCCTTTCCTAACTGTAAATGAAATAATTCTTGCAAGAAGAAAAGAACATAAAAAAATTGAAAAAATATGTAGACTAGGAATAGAAAAGTAATATAAATCTCTACATTTATACAGAAAAAAAGTACCACCAGGAAATTGGTATGATCTCCTCAAATTTATGCAAATGGAAAAGGAAGTATCAGAAATTCAATGGCAGTTAAGGAACAGCTACAAAAGTGTGAAACTGGAAATGGTGAAGGAAAGGAATAACAATGAAGATGAGAACATTAAGCGAATTTTTCACACAAGAAGCAAGTTACACTTGGTAGACGATTAAAGTACTTCACAGAATTACAGGGCAGCAATCCATAATCCACATTTCTGAAATTCTGACAGGTACCTGGACTGTAATGGCAGTAGAGGGAAGAGATGCAACGACTGCCACCCCGGAGAGCCACGTAAATGTTTCGAGGAGCACAAACAACAACTACAGAACTGGCCCAGCTGCAAACAGCTCAAATGCCTCCATGGCAGAGCCCAGCACCCAGACAGCCTATTCCCTCCTGGGCACAACCTTGCTGTCCCCCTCCACGATGAGGATGGTGAGCGGAGAAGGGAGGACGGACACTACACCCACAACACCAACGTGGGAAGGAAGCTCACTCGGGATGTCCGCCGGGAGCAACGCAGTGAGCCCAGCATTCCCAACAACAGGGCCTGGCACCACTGCCCCCAGCACGGGCACAGAGAGTGGCACTGCTTCCTCCCTGTCCCTCAGCTCAGCAGTGACGAGCCATTCCTCCGCCTCCTCCTCCTCCTCCTCCTCTTCTCCCGAGGGCTCCCCAGCTGTGACTCCCAGCCCACAGCGAGGCAGCACCAGCGGCACCACTGAGCCGCCCTCGGCCACCACATCCCACCCACCCACGGCACTCGTGTTCTCCTCTCCGTCCTCCACTGCTGGCATTACGAGTGCTCAGTTCTCTGCTGTGACAGCAGAGGCCACGACGCAGGGCCCAGCTACCCCCAGGCCTGTGGCTTCCACCTCCGGCACCTCTCCCGCCTCAGGTACCATCGAGGACAGGCTTTCACCCACTCTGGGCAGCAGCACAGAGACATCGACAGCTCAGCTCACCTCCACACCCCTCACACAGGGACGGACCACAGTGGAGGTGACGGTCACTTCATCTCCCATGGGGAGCCCTTTGCCTTCTGTGAACACAGCCTCTGTAGGGAGCAGTGCCGCAATTCCTCCTGGAGAAGGGGAAAGTTCCACCACGAACCAGGGGAGTGGAACAACAACTGACCCCTATGTCGAGACCTTCCATTCCCTCCCAGCCACATCCCTGGTGTCTCCCTCCACGATGAGGATGGTGAGCGGAGAAGGGAGGACGGACACTACACCCACAACACCAATGTGGGAAGGAAGCTCACTCGGGGCGTCCGCCAGGAGCAACGCAGCGAGCCCAGCANGACGGACCACAGTGGAGGTGACGGTCACTTCATCTCCCATGGGGAGCCCTTTGCCTTCTGTGAACACAGCCTCTGTAGGGAGCAGTGCCGCAATTCCTCCTGGAGAAGGGGAAAGTTCCACCACGAACCAGGGGAGTGGAACAACAACTGACCCCTATGTCGAGACCTTCCATTCCCTCCCAGCCACATCCCTGGTGTCTCCCTCCACGATGAGGATGGTGAGCGGAGAAGGGAGGACGGACACTACACCCACAACACCAACGTGGGAAGGAAGCTCACTCGGGACGTCCGTCGGGAGCAACGCAGCGAGCCCAGCATTCCCAACAACAGGGCCTGGCACCACTGCCCCCAGCACGGGCACAGAGAGTGGCACTGCTTCCTCCCTGTCCCTCAGCTCAGCAGTGACGAGCCATTCCTCCTCCTCCTCCTCCTCCTCCTCCTCTTCTCCCGAGGGCTCCCCAGCTGTGACTCCCAGCCCACAGCAAAGCAGCACCAGCGGCACCACTGAGCCGCCCTCGGCCACCACATCCCACCCACCCACGGCACTCGCGTTCTCCACTGCTGATGTTACAGGCGTGGAGTCAGATGCTGTGACAGCAGAGGAGGTGACACCCAGCCCAGGTCTCAGCACAGCCAGCATTAATCCAGTAGCTTCTGCCTCCATCACCTCTCCTGCCTCAGGTATCACCGAGTCCAGCCATTCACCCCCGCTGAGCAGCAGCACAGAGACACCAGCACCTCGACACACCTCCACACCCCTCACACAGGGACGGACCACAGTGGAGGTGACGGTCACTTCATCTCCCATGGGGAGCCCTTTGCCTTCTGTGAACACAGCCTCTGTAGGGAGCAGTGCCGCAATTCCTCCTGGAGAAGGGGAAAGTTCCACCACGAACCAGGGGAGTGGAACAACAACTGACCCCTATGTCGAGACCTTCCATTCCCTCCCAGCCACATCCCTGGTGTCCCCCTCCACGATGAGGATGGTGAGCGGAGAAGGGAGGACGGACACTACACCCACAACACCAACGTGGGAAGGAAGCTCACTCGGGACGTCCGTCAGGAGCAACGCAGCGAGCCCAGCATTCCCAACAACAGGGCCTGGCACCACTGCCCCCAGCACGGGCACAGAGAGTGGCACTGCTTCCTCCCTGTCCCTCAGCTCAGCAGTGACGAGCCATTCCTCCTCCTCCTCCTCCTCCTCCTCCTCTTCTCCCGAGGGCTCCCCAGCTGTGACTCCCAGCCCACAGCAAAGCAGCACCAGCGGCACCACTGAGCCGCCCTCGGCCACCACATCCCACCCACCCACGGCACTCGCGTTCTCCACTGCTGATGTTACAGGCGTGGAGTCAGATGCTGTGACAGCAGAGGAGGTGACACCCAGCCCAGGTCTCAGCACAGCCAGCATTAATCCAGTAGCTTCTGCCTCCATCACCTCTCCTGCCTCAGGTATCACCGAGTCCAGCCATTCACCCCCGCTGAGCAGCAGCACAGAGACACCAGCACCTCGACACACCTCCACACTCCTCACGCAGGGACAGACCACAGTGGAGGTGACAGCCACTTCGTCTCCCATGGGGAGCCCCTTGTCTTCCACAACCACGGCCTCTGTAGGCAGCAGTGCCACGACTCCTCCTGGAGAAGGGGAAAGTTCCACCATGAACCGGGGGAGCAGAACAACAGCTGAGCCCACTGCCAAGACCTCCCATTCCTTCCCTTCCACAACCTTGGGAACCCCATCCACGACGAACCATGGTATATCGACATCTCTTAATCCTTCTTTCACCGGAACTTGCTGTGAGTATTTTAACACATTATACTAAATTTATTTTGCTCTATTTTTGGAAGAATTGAGTATAATTTTTTTTTTTATTATTGTTATTTTTGGTTGGAATTTAAGCTTTTTACAATGTCTTTTTTGAGTTGGGAATTTAATCTAGGAATAGGAATCCCTGCATCTACCTATTTTCTGAAAACCTGCAGCTCCTGTCTGCAGTTGTTTTTGAAATGGCACACCTTGTGTTAGGCAGTGCCACATGGGAAAAATGCTATGTAGTTATGCTGCATAGGCCAAGTTATGCCAGTGGAAAGTTTAATTGATTTTTATTTAAGTCTTGAAATTTCCTTTTATCAAATAGTAGAGGCAGTTCCTTCATTGGGAGAATCCGGTTGAATTTATTTTTGCTAACTCAATTCTTATTTGTTTCAATACTAATTATTTTCTAGTGTATATTTAATTTTTTTGCCAAAGGGCTATATGCCCATATTCAAAGAATATGCAGTAATGAATCTTTCATCATTTTTTAATGGATAAAAAATGGATAAAGCAAAGATGGAAAAGAGGAGAATGCAGTCTTTTTGTACTCTGCACCCCAAAAAAAAAGGAAGAAAAAAAAGGAAGTATGACTTACATTTTTAGTCCAGAATAGTATTCTTCTAGTTCTACAAATCCAAGGGGTTGATCCTTCCCTGATCTGGAGCCACAGCGCTCACGGGATGCAGTAGGAGATATGCACGTGCACAATAAGGCGCAACTCGGTCTTTGACAAGGGCTCAGTGGCCAAGGCCAGCCTGGCGACGAGTGGCTCCTCAGGGGTCACTACTGGGACTGGCGCCATTTAATGTCTTTGTGGGTGACATGGACAGCGGGATTGAGGGCACCCTCAGCAAATTTGCTGATGATACCACACTGTGTGGTGCAGTTGACACTCTGGAGGGAAGGGATGGCATCCAGAGGGACCCGGACAGGCTTCAGAGGTGGCCCTGTGTGAACCTCATGGAGTCCGAAGAGGCCAAGTGCAAGGTCCTGCACATGGGTTGGGGCAGCGCCGAGCACAACCACAGGCTGGGCACGAACAGACTGAGAGCAGCTCTGAGGAGAAAGAGTTGGGGGTGTTGGTGGATGAGAACCTTGACATGACTTGGCCATGTGCCCTCACAGCCCAGAAAGCCAAAAGTGTCCTGGGCTGCACTAAAATCACTGCGGGCAGCAGGGGAGGGGGGATTCTGTCCCTCTGCCCTGCTCAGGTGAGGCCCCATCTGGAGTGCTGCCTCCAGCCCTGGGGTCCCCAAAATGAGAAGGATGTGGAGCTGCTGGAGGAGGTCCAGAGGAGGTCACAAAGATGCTCAGAGGGCTGGGACACCTCTGCAATGGAGACAGGCTGAGAGAGTTGGGGTTGTTCAACCTGGAAAAAGCTCTGGGGAGACCTTAGAGCCCCTTCCGGTACCTAGAGAGGACCTACAAGAGGGACTTTGTACAAGGACATGTAGTGATAGGACAAAGGGGAAAGGCTTCAAACTGAAAGAGGGTAGGGTTAGAGTGAATAATAGGAAGAAATTCTTCCCTGTGAGGGTGGTGAGGCCTTGGCACAGGCTGCCCAGAGAGGTTGTGGATGCCCCATCCCTGGAAGTGATCAAGTCCAGGTTGGATGAGGCTCTGAGAGCAACCTTTTCTACTCTAAGTTGTCCCTGCCCATGGCAGGGGGTTGGAACTGGATGATTTTTAAGGTCCCTTTCAACCCATTCTGTGATTTTGTAATACGATTCTGTGTTGCATATCTTTACAAAAACATTGCAGAGACTTCAATATTTTCCTTAGGCAGTCAGTTTTCCATTAACACTTTGTTCCTTAAAGACACCCAGACTATAACTTCATGTTTCATAAGAATTTCCTTTTTGCTTTTCAGCTCCTATCACTTTGTCCATCCAGCTGCAGAAGGTGACCAGTACAATGATACAGTTCAGCTGGAAACCTCAAGGTGGCACAGGAGACAGTCCTTACACAGTGCGACTGCTGGGAAAATCGGGAGAGATGGAGAAGAGAATCCTAAATGAAACAAGCACTGCATTTGAAAATCTGCTTTCTGGTCATCAATACCAAATATCCGTGGATGTTTC
The DNA here is from genome assembly GCA_013397775.1 of Eulacestoma nigropectus. Lineage (NCBI taxonomy): Eukaryota > Metazoa > Chordata > Aves > Passeriformes > Eulacestoma > Eulacestoma nigropectus. The sequence goes on from VZTE01002100.1 coordinate 576,071, forward strand.
AACTTGCTCTGAGAATGTCAGCACCTCCTTGACAGTTCAGACAGGTATTTCCTCTGGAATTTTTTCTTTTTCTGTCAGCAAACTAACACATTCATGGCCTGAATGTGAAGCCCTTTTACACTGAGCACCTACCTGGACATGAATAAGCCATATACTGAAATGAGAAGGCAAAATGAGGCCAAACTTCCAGAAATTTAAAGTCAGACTGCAAATTTTTCATGGGGCTAAGGTCCACAGCCTAACTAGTCCTCCTGCCAAATTCAAAACTTTACTGAGCTAGAACCACAGTAGTTCAATGTTCCAGTCTCTCCCAGCTCCATACACTTTAATTCCAAAGCCTTACTTAGCTGAGAAACTATTTTTAAACAATAACTTCATTTTGTCTGGTTATTCTGTCCTTCGTATGTCCACAAAGCTGCTGAAATCTACAGTGGAGCCACCAGGATTACCAATCAAGTTTTCAACTCTGCATATCAGAACAAATCAAGTAGAGAATTTATGGAGTTTGAAACAAACTTCATTATGGAGGTATTTTGTTTAGAAATTCTAAACTAAAATTTTATTTTCTGCTGAGCTCTTCCTAATGTAAATAATCATGAGGATCTGGGTATGAATAACTTAAATGTGGGTGGGAAAGACTGTGTGATGGTTAGAAATGAAGAAGTGCTTGCTTTTCATTTACGTTGTTGTCCTCTGAGGCCCTGATTTAAATGAAATTCTGTCTAGAAGTTATCCTATGAGAGATGCTTTTAACTGAATTATGGCCAGCATATTTCTGTACAAATTCTATATGTTAAAGAAGAAAAATAGATGATAACTTAAACCTTTTACTTTGCAGATAACAAAACATCTGCCACAGAAGATACAAGAATTAAAAAATGGAACAAAAATGCGTATTGTAATTAATAGCATCAAGGAAGGAAGTGTGATTGTGCTCTTTGACATTGTGTTGGATGCTGAACAAAATATAACAAAATCAGAGGTTTCAGATGCTTTTATAGAAGCCCTTAACAGGAGTACAGTATTTAAAGTTGATCTTAAAGAGACTGTTGTAGAAGGTATGAATTTGTTCATCCCTGTGCATTCAAGTGTATTTTTCACTGATGGCAACATCCAGTGAAATGGGATTTGGTTGGGGAAAGGCAAATGGTATTTGGTTTATCTCTTTTTCTGATACCGACTTAAATATTTGTTCTTCTTCTGTTTTAACTCCACTTTAGCAAAGAATAGCTGTCAGCCAGGTTTAAATGACTGTGACCAAAATGCTGCCTGCACTGCTGAAGGAGCCACTTACTCCTGTCAATGCAACGAAGGATTCACTGATAAGAGTCCCCAGGTTCCAGGAAGAGTTTGTCAGCAGGATCTACCTTCACGTAACTGCTTTATATAAGTTAAAAAACCCAATCCAAACCCAAATCCAAACTCAAACTGAACCAAACCTTAAAAAAATTGCATATAAGGTATTTTCCCTCTCCTGACCCTCCTTAGGTAATATCTTACTATGACACTGGCCTTGGAGGGATTGGATTTTATGTGGTACCACAGTTAAATATTTAAGCCAACAATAGAAGAATGTTTCCCAGGCTTGTTTTTTGAAAGTTTTTTATGAAAATAAAAAGCATAAACATGGTAAACTTTAAAATAAATTCTACTCACTGCCTCCAAAATTCTGTTTCACAGAACAGACAACTACAGCCCCTTCAGACACCACCACCACCAATACAACTGGAACAGGATCAACAACTCCAGTCCCTCCAGACACCACCACCACCACTGGAACAGGATCAACAACTACAGTCCCTCCAGACACCAACACCACCAACACAACTGGAACAGGATCAACAACTACAGTCCCTCCAGACACCACCAACACCACTGGAACAGGATCAACAACTCCAGTCCCTCCACACACCAACACCACCAACACCACTGGAACAGGATCAACAACTCCAGTCCCTCCAGACACCAAAACAACTGGATTTACAGGATCTACATCTAATTCCGTTTTCACTACCACATTGACATCAGCACCTTGCAGTAAGTAAATATTCAATATTGAATAGTAGAATTAAAATTATCCAATCAGACACAATATTCTTGTTCATTGGTCATATCAGCTGTGAGGTAAAATCCCTGGATAAAATTTCAGAAAGGGAAGCTTAACAGAACCACTGAAAATAGATAATTATACAAATACTAATCAAGGCAGTTTCTTCACCTTGGTAAGCTCTACTGGACCCAGTAAACATCCACTGGTTTATGCCTGCAGGCATAAACCACTGTGATAGGTGATTTTTCTTGACCCTATTATGAAGCACATTTAATAATCTCTACTACTCTGAGTTTAGGATTTCCTGGTGCTATTTTAGTAATCTCTCCTCCTGAGGTTATCAGGATGAGTCAAATATCAGTCCACCTCACAATGCTCATGTTTTTCTCAACCAGCCTCATCAATTCTCTATTATCTTAAAGCAACATTGTACGATTCTGACCATTTACCACACCTTGCCTGCAGTTAGAAAGGCTAGAAGCAAGTAGAATGTCACCAGTTTGTGTTTTGGAGCCATCAAACAAATGGCTCCAAACCATCAATGTATGGTTTCTGTCTATACAGCAAATGGTTCACTTTGCTCTAGTGGGAGAATGAGGTGAAAAACTGAAATCAGCTCCAATAAAACACAAAAGAGTTTATATTGGTTTCATTTGTATTTTTTCTTCAATATAAATGTGTAGAATTGCAGAAATGAAATGAACTGCTCTCAGCTGTATGAAACTTTCTCACCTTACAGTGCCAGTGTCCGCTGAAGTTCAGAATGTTACTGCAAAAGAAATACATCTCAGCTGGACCAGTGGCAGCAAAGGCAGCCTCTACAAGATCTCTGTCATGGACGGAAACCAGGAAATAAATAAAACAACTACAGAAGAGACAAAAGCTGTGTTTGAAAACCTGCTTCCTGGCCACGTGTACGTCATTTCTGTGGCAGTGTCATCTTGTGCTGAGAATAATCAGACTTCAGTCACTGTCCGAACAGGTACCTCCTCCGTCACCCTGGCATTTCTTTTTAATTAATATAAACTCACAGTATCGCGTTGCAATATGATCTGGATTTGATCTCACAGATTCTTATTCCTGCAAGTCATTTTTATTTATTTGACTCATCCCCTTACTTGGATAGGACTGCTTGGATTAAACAGGAGTTTGCAAGAGTTAGATCTCTCTCTGTAAAGTTTCTGATCACGTTGTGTTATTGAGCCAGATGATTCTGTACAGAAGTCAGGATATTTTGCTTGTAAATTCACCAGAAAATATTCTGGTAGTGTGAAGTTTAGGTTCTACGTGCTCTTGTGAATGCAGGCAGTCCTTAATTGTCACTGTTACCTTTTTAATTTCATCATAGGATATAGACATAAGGATAAACTGTTTAATTGTGTGTCCATACTAAAACTGATTCTCAAGGGACATGACACATAATATCCCTCTACAGCAAAGTTTCTCCTTTAAAGCTCCCCATTGCCATCTCCCCCTTAGCCAATTCCTTTAAACAAAACTTTTCCCACTAAAAAAATTACCACTTGGCACTGTATAATACTGCTTTTCTATCATTGGAAGAGATCAAAAGTCAGCCTGTCAAAGGAAGCCACTAGGTTATTTTGGCATGATCCACGTTTGATAAAACTGTGCTGCACTTTATCGTTCTTTCCCAGTGGCTGAGAAAGTGTTCACGATTTCTTTTTATATAACTTGAAAGATCTAACTTGACTTTTGGCAATTGTTACTTTCTTCCAGCATTTCGTGACCTCTAAAACATAACTGTCCTTGTTGCAATCCTTTTTTGAGTTCTCTAGTGGATTGTCTGATTATTCTCAAAACCCTTCTAGGGCAATTATTCTGGCAGTTGACTGTGGGGGGTTCCTTCTGATGGATTTACCCTCTACCTTAGTCTTTAGGACCACAAAGCCAAGGAATTCTCATCATAATTTCCATTGAAATCTTTCAATTCTTCAGTCCACTGGCTTTCATTTATTAGTTTCTCTATTGAAAAAAAAAAAAAAATTTCCTTTTGTAACCCGGAGCCATCTGCCCTACCAGAAAAGTGTTTGTAAGCTAATTAAAAAGAGCAATAAAGACCAAGTCATCCACATTTCATATGAAGTTAAAGATTATGTTCAATTCCATGAGGAGAACTGGAGATATAACCACATAAAACCTGCTATACCACCCTTTAATAGGTTTTGACCCATTACAAATAATTCAGATTAGCCAGTCCAGACAAGCATACTGAGGTTTTGAGACTCCATGACGCATATTTTTTCCAAAGGAAATTGCAAGTGACTTTTACTTCTGAAAACTCCATCTAGCTTACCTGAGTTGTACGAGCACGTAACAGCACAACCTATATCTTTAGCTCTCATAAGAAATTAGAGTTCTCAATGCTATTTCAGTGAGTTCTCAAATATCACCTACCCACCCACCACCTGCCTCTCTTCTGATATGCTCCAATTTTATAATTGGCAATTCTAAGTTCTCACTGGGCCAAAGGAACTGCTGCTTAGGTGACTCCTTGGCTATAATTAAAGACTTTCACCTATTCCATAATTTTCTTATTAGCAGTAATAATGCATACCCAGAAGTGATTATGTTGATTTTAAAATTTATTTTGCAGATCCTGCTTCCTGTTTCAAAACAACTGAGTTTTGTTCAGCAGAAAATACTGGCTGTTCCAACATAAAAGACATTGTATGCTCCAGTAAGTTTATAGAACCTTAACATTTGTTTATCCATAACTACGAGGTTTTATTTCACAATATAGTATCTTCCATGAGTATTTTGCCATCTGCTTTATTATGTCAGTTCACACAGCATCTGAAGTTCACACTTCTTTGGTGAAGAAGCTGCCTCCATCAAACTCCAGTGTCAGCTTCCAGCTCTATTTTAGCCTGGACTTTTCTATGTAAAGCTTTCTTCTTTTGGCTCAGGGCTCATCCACCTACTCGGGAGGATTTAAACACACTCAGAGCCTTGCAGAGTCTAACAGACTGATGTTGTTTCTGCTGGAATCAATGGGAGAATGGCTGTTGAATTAGGGAGTGGGATGCACCCTGAATAATACAGGAATGGTGAGCAAGTTGTGAGCATTGTGATGGCTAACAAACTTGGAGAGATTCAGCTCTGAAGGTTCCAAAGCCAGTGCATTAGACACATATGATACACTTTATTATTATATTCTTCTTCTTTCTTCTTCTTCTTCTTCTTCTTCTTCTTCTTCTTCTTCTTCTTCTTCTTCTTCTTCGTCTTCTATTAATTTCTGGTTTTATCAATTCTTGTTATAAATACATGAGATAAAAAAGTCCAAAGACCAAATATGGAGTGACATCCTGGGAATCATATCACTGTTTCTTATTTTTTATTTTTTTTTTTCCAGAAAACCAAGCACTTGCCTGCAGCGCTTTGTTAAAAAGCCAGACATTTAACAATGCACTTTACAACTCTCAGAGTGAAGGCTACAAAACAATGGCTGAAGGGATCAAAAGAGATGTAAGTTGATGCAATCTTTTTTTTTCAACATGAATGAACTTTGGAAAGGCTTGTGATTAGCAACCTCAGTCTCCTACATTCATTGTTGAATCAAGACTGTGACTGGTGACAAAGATAAAACAGTATAGGAAGCACAAAATCTGCCAAGGACAGACAGCTTGTTGTCCAATGAGGAGGGCTATATTCCCATCCTCAAATATAAGTTATTTAGCAAAAGGCACTTTAAAATTCTATTTTTGTAAGTTCAAGGAACACCCCGTTCCGTTTATTTTCTCCCACTTTGCTAAAGTGATGTCTGTGGAGGCAAAAAAGGAATATTACTCAAAAACAGCTTTTCAACACAGACTTGGAAACATGAAAACTTTGCGAGTGTGTACTGTGAGTCCAGATCATTGGCAATTCACATCATGGAAGTGGCTGCAGGACTGGACAAAGTATCAAGGGGTCCAGCTCAGGGGGAAAACGAGGAGAGAAAGTGGAAGCTTTGAGCTAGTAAAGCTGACAGGCAGAAGCAGCAGTCTGCCACTCAACTGTCTTTAGCAGAAAGTTTAAAAAAACCCTAATAATTTAAACCCCTCTCAGGAATCCTGATGTATATAAGCCTGTTGGAGAGATAAAACTACTGTGAGGTTGAGGTAGACTGCTTTAAATAACTAACACAGCTATTTTTAGTGAGATGATCATACCCTTTAGCTAAGAAACTCCACAGATTTCAAAAGCAGTAATTAATTTGTTCTCACCACGCCAACTCAGAGGTAACCTTGTCTTATGACTGCTAACATCTCCACTTCATGGATAGAAAATTTACTTTAGTGGATTTTCCTCCAACCTGACTGAATGCAACAGGAATCCCTTTACTGGCTTTTAATAAATTTTTACCTTGTGCAACTTGTCAGCTTTTCTTTAAAAAAATGGCAAAATCAAAGAGAGGCTGTACTAACATGATGGAAAATATAGACAATTTCTGTATTGGATTTATTTTTTCCAGTTTGAATGTTGAACTATTTCTTTTATATTCCACAGTAGTACCACTCTGTAGTTGTAGCTCTGAAATTTTACAATTTTACCTGCATAAGTCAGGTTTCCTATCTAGACTGCTCATCAAGGTGAGGAAAAGAAAAGCATTTTTGGAGCCTCTGGCCAAAGAACTTAATGTGATGTAAAGTTTGGGGTGGGTGTTTATCCCACAGAAAAGGTGGAGGCAGAAAACTGAGCAGTGACTCAGAACAAGGTCTGTTATCATCTAAGAAAAATAGTAATCTTTCAGACTTTTCAGGTAAAATACCATATTTATCCATAGTGAGAAGATAACTTCTCTTAGTGGGTTGAATCAAACACCTAATTTTCTGAAAAGATCAGTCCTGGCAACAACATCTCAAACAGTCTTATCTAAAAAAGGGGACTGCTTGTTCTTGCTCTATATCCATATGAAAGCACTAAGCAAGACTCTACTTTTGGAGATACCAGTGTAATTGATTTGATTTTGATTGGTGTCATTGGAATATACTCGGTTTATGCCAGAATGATTGAGAGGCAAATCACACCCTTGTCTGTCTTTGCATAGGTATTCTCTAACATCATGACTTCGAAAATCTGGTGACAAAAATAAGTTTTAGACCTCTAACATCAAGTTCTGTGCTGGTAGTGTGTGCAGGACCACACTTGAAGTTTAGCTGCACATGTTAAAAAAAGTTAGGGGACACTGAACGTAACTTTAGAAATATTGGGTGCTCTTTGTAGACTCCAAGTTATGTACAGTCAGGGTCCCATATGGGTTTGTGGAGGAGGACAACTTGTTTTAATGCATTATTCATTGATAACTAGCTAAACAGATTGGGGCTTTGGAAGTCAAACTTAGATTTCACATTTTCAACCACAGACAATGAGTTGCTCCTGAATCCTCTTCCATTAAGTTTTTTCATTTGTTGTTCCAAAGCAACTACCTTGAAAGAATAGTGAGTGAAGAAAATTAATATCCTGATGTGTGCAGGATGTGTGCATTCCCGCTCTGCCTCAGCTGACTGACAAGTGGAATAAATATCAATTTCACCTTGCACAGCTTGTTGGAAACATGCGCACTGAGCTGAACGATGACCGCTTCGATATCGTCGTGCTTGGGTTCAGACCTGGCAGCGTGGCTGTTGATTTTCTCTCTCTGCTGCCAAATGAAGAGCCTGTGGATGTGGATTTTATACAGACCAGCCTGACTAAAATATTAAGGAACAAGTTTGGGGACCAAGCTAAAGTAACAGTGCAATGTAAGTGATGCTGAAACAGCATCTCTATAATGGCGTGGGGATTAAAGGGTCAGATCTACTGCTGTGAAGATGATAAATTAACTTCTCTCTTTTAAGAGATTCAAATAGTTCAAGTAACCTATTTAAACATTCACTGAATACATAGTGATTTCATACAGATTATGGATCTATTTTAAAGAGTCATTACATATACCCAGTTCCACACTCAAAGGATGGGTTTCCTTCACACTAAAGAATCTAAAGACTCTCAAGATACACCATTCCATCAAGCAAATCCTCAGAGCAGCTGTTATGGGTTTCACCAAGAGATCACAAGAACCCTCAGAAAAGATTGCTAGTTAACAAGTCTTCACTGTATACAAAAACATTTTCAATGTTATTCAAAAGTTTCGAAGCTGCCAAGCAGTAAAACACAGCTGTCACTTTGAACTCCAGGATTTCTTACACCCACTTTTTACTGTTTCTAGCTAACATTTCTAAAATGTGTTTTGAATTTCCAGCTCTGTCTGTTCAATCATCAACTGACAACTGTTCCTCCTGGAGAGTAGCAGTGATTGTCCTTGGAGTTTTACTTGGAGTTGCATTAGTGCTGATTCTCCTGGCAATATTGTTTTGCATCTATGTGAGGAGAAGATCAGGTAAATACTTGGTTGAACCCTCAGGACTCATGGGAATGTTTGTCTACAAACACTTTTAAGATAAACCATCGGTCTCACTTAAATATTTTGGGTAAGGGAGAAGATCAATATATTTGTTTTAAAATTCGATATTAATTGTTTATATTAACTTAGGATAGTTCTACCCTCTCCTTCCCAATGTCCATCATCAAATTCCTCAGCTTCTAACAACACCTAATGGCTCTTCCTTTAAACAGGCATGGAATTTTCCAAATTGCACATGTGGTAGAGTGAGGAACAGAGAAACTTCTCTTCAGCCTACCCCCTATAGGTACTGCAATGACTCCTAACACTGGCAATCTAGAGAGACAGGATCCAAACTACTCAATACTGTCTCGTGTTTAGGTCACACTGAAAACAGGGTGACTGAGCCTGGTAGCTGTGGCAGGTCACCTGAATGCTCAGCTGAGCCCAGAGTCATCCTGTTGGGCTTTGTGCACTCGGCCAAGGGTGATTCACCTCCCCTGAGACTTTTATCACCATATAAAGATGCCTCTTTCTCTCCTGTGACTGCAGAACGAGCCCAGGGTAATTAGTGTTCTAGCATATGCAGCTTGGTTAGGAGCTTGGAGAAAAATGGGCTACATCTCAGTTACGTAGACTGGCTATAGCAGTCTGGTGGACCAGAAATATGATTTGGAGGCTTTTGAATTTGGACGTTTCTTTAATTGTTGGGCTATGAAGAAATAACTGCTTACAGGCCAAAAGTACAGCATGCTAAATACAGGTGTGGTTTCACAGCATGGCCTCAATGTATTACTGGATGGCAGAAGGGAAACAATAGGTTAATTTGAGCCAAAAGTATTTTACTCACCTACTTTTCCCTGTTAAAAATGGTTGGCTGAGCAAGGACGTGCCATATCGTGCAATTTTGTCCTGCTCTTGATAATCCTAAAGTAGAGTCCAATAGAAGCAACTCCTGTGGCTTTGGAGCAGACCTTGCTTTAGATTTCTTCTAATTGCTTTAGAGCAATTAGAAGAAACAACCTTTACCTTTTTCCACCACTCTTAGCTGCAGTCCTGGTGAAGTTACAGTCTGTTTCTCCTGTGGTGTAGTTTTTTCCTGCTTGGAATGTGCTGAACAGAGGATAAGGGGCAGTTTACTGCAGTACATATTTCCACCAGGGTTTATGTGTTTCATTTCAAACCAGCTCTCCCTGTATCTGTGTCCTTTGTCAGTCTGCCTACGCTCGGAATTCCTGTTGAGGCGCTGAGTATCCCGTGGTGTTGAGGCCCTGGCTCACGCCCCCTGAGCAGCCCTGGCTTTTGGGGATTATGTTATGGTTATTTGGCATAGGTTAGAGTAAGGTGGTGCCAGAACTGCAGCACAGGGTGGGAGCTCAGCAGAGTGGTGGTGCACAAGCAGCTCTGCTCTGCTCTGCTCTGCTCCGGGTGCAGCCAGTGTTCGTTGTTTTTATCCCTCCTTCCCTGTGCTGTAACACAGCTCCCTGCTGAGGACCCTGTCTGGAGTATTATTTTTAGTAGCAGGGGCCTATGAAACAGGGTCTTGCATGCCTTGCTCTCCCTTTCCTTCCATGTAGTGTCAACTTGTCTATCCTGCTTAGGTCTGAGGTGTGGAGTCACAGCCACCTCACTGATGGAGAGAGAGTGTGATTAGTATTTATTAAACTTTATTAGGTGGCTTTTAAGTACAGCTAGTGCTGGTGTTCTATTCACTGAGTTGTCACTGAACAATGTATTCTGTCAGTAAATACAAGTTCTCCAGGGAGCTCCGCTGAAAATATAAATGAGTGCTCTTGCTTATGTTAATACTCTTTTCTTTCTTTTTTGAGGGATCTACTTTGAATAGCCAATCCTCATTGCCAGTAAAGCTTCCTGATGTCCTTGTAAATAGTGTTAAATAAAGACCATGTACAGCAGGCTTGTACTACAGAATCCTGGGGTTGTTCATGCAAAATGTATTTAAAGTCTCTGGAAAAAAAAAAAAAAAAAGGTTGTATTTTAAACAATTTTCTCAAAAATGCTTTTCAAATAAAATACCTATTTTTACAATTGTGCATTCTGAAGGAATCTGCTGTTCTTGTTTTGTCATGTAATTTGGAGCCTCTTCTACCTGCAGGGGGAAAGGGTGGCCAGCGCAGTCCACAACAGAGCTATCCTTGGTATGATTACACAGAAGGATGATCTCTTTGAGCTAGATCAAACAAGAGAGAAGATCTACTGAATCTAGCTTTTTTTACCTTCTACTTCAATAAAAATCCCTCTACAACCACAGTGTGGAGTCTAGACTCTGAGAACTCTCTGAAAATGAGAGCAGGAGAAGCCAGATCTCCCCTTTCCACAGAGGATCACTGCCTCCCTTCCAAACAGCATTCAGATGGGCTCCTCATGCATATTCCCTACTCAGAGAGAGGCATCAAGTGGGACAGAGAAATAAATGGCTGAGGATAAGACACTCAAAAGTATCGAGTTATCTGGCTCTAAATCCTGATATCAGTGGGATTTAAGCAATTCCTCCATTTTTGTGTGTGAGGATGTCTGTGACTGAGGAAGGGCATTTTGCCTGTATCAAACTCACTTTTTTTTGCCCCCTGGAACCGACTGACACTAAAACTGACTGATCCGGAAAAACCTGAGCTACATACCAATCCCTTCATGCATGCTGTGATCAAGGCCAAGGTCTTAGGAAATACTGTGTTCTGTTTCTATTGGAACTGATGAGACGAGACTCAAATCTTCAGCTGATCTTTTTTAACAACTGCACTTTCCCACAATTCCTTATTCCCACTGCTGTCAATAACCAAAAGCTTTTGCTTCACGAGTATGAGAAAATCATGGTGCTCTGGAACCAGAACCATACCCAGCTGCTGCACTGCATTCCCAAGGGCACAGGCAGTTTGGGGCTGGATAAAGCCAAGCCTTGGTTGTGCCGTTGCCATCTTCTATCTAACTGAGATTATGTAGGCTGTGCTAGGAATTTCCCTTAGTGCCCTTTTCATTGTAGACTCATGATGGAACAACATCTGGAAAGGAAGGAGAAAGCAATGGGACTGTTGGGTTACACTACGTGGTGACAGAGAGATGAGCCCAGAAGGCCGCAGAGACAGCCTCTTTCCTGGGGCCGGAGGTGACCCTGGGACTGTATCCAGGTCACCGGGGATGGGCGGAGAGAGGTTTGTGGCTTGTGGACAAAGCTGGACCTGTGAGAAGTGGTGATTGTAGTTTGTGACCTTACAGGGTATTGTTTACCTGTTACCATAACAGGCAAAGTCTGTGCACTGCTCCAGGTGATAGGGAGACACTGTGGTGAACATCTTTCCTGTTCACATGATGTTATATCCTGTTCTGTGGGGGTATTTAGGGAATTGGGACTGCGCAATAAACGGGATTTTGTCTTTGACTTTGCACCTGAAGGAGTGCAGAGTCTTTGCTCATGCGTGATTACTGCATGGGACAATCTCTTAGACTTAACAAAACGGGCCTGGGGAACACTGGGAATACCATGTCCTGTCCCCCAGCCTGCGACAAGCCAGGTGCCAGAGGAACAGAAGGAACTGGGCATTAACAGATTAACACATGTAAGCCATAGGGCCAGAAGTTCCCTCTGCAGGGAACTGGCTCTGCCATGTGCTGGAATAAAGACTGGAGCGAGACACTGAAGGGTCTAAAGACACTCAAGTTACACAAATCAGCAGCAAGAGGGGTCAAAGTCACAAACAGCGTAGCAATGTGCCCTCCCCAAACTTACCTGCTTGCTTTCCTCTTCTCAAACAGCGAGAAAGTGCTGTAGGACTTCAGGACATGCTAAATACCTGCTGACCTATAGCCTAAGGAGTGCATGTGTGCCCTCAGCATGGCCTGGAAAAAGGAACAGTGGGATTTGGGTCTGGCAGCTGACGCCAGGAAATGGGCACGAGCTGCTGAGGCATCAGCCAGCCCCCTCCTCAGGCCCACATTCCCTGCACAGGATATTGCAGGGCTTCACCACTGGCTGTGGTTAGTCCTCATGATTGACTTGGCAATGAAAAACCTGCTGACATCAGCTCCCAAGTGTACTAGTGTGGAAATAATCCAGGAACAGAAATACTACTGTTGGTAATCCAAGGAGACCTGTGTCATTTTAGTCACTTTTATGAGAGCTGGGCTGCCCAAGGACGTCGCATTCTGGGGACTCAGATCAATAACGTCCCTGTTTAGCTACCATTAAATTGATCAAGCTGGTGTATCTGCCTGCTGGAAACCCAGTTTTGACTTTCTGAGCAGATGCAGGCTGTGCTGCTGCTGAAAAGGAGTAGGATTTAAACATTTTTTGGCGCATAAACACACCAATCTGCCATTTGTTTCCAGGGTTAACTGGTTCTTTTAAGGACTCAGTTTCCAAACAGTCAAAAAATTTAGGGTTGTGCGCAACTTCTGGTTAGAAAGCTCGCAGTGAAAAACTGGGATTTGTCCAGCTCACATCCACTTTGCCGTCCCATGCCCCCACTTAAAAGTCTGCCCTGAGGAAATAAAGTTCTTTTTGTGCTGTAGGTCACATCTCTCTCCAGTTGTCTTGATGTGGGGGACACCTGAACTTCGCATGGTCAAATATATGTGAAACTGGGGTGGAAACTGTTGCAATAATTGATGTTTTAATTCAGGGAAATAGAAGCTGTTGTTGCTGGTGTTTTACACGCCCTGTTCTAAACCCACCACGATCCTGTGCTGGCAGCAACATAACACAGATTAGGCAAGATTAGAAACAACTCAAAATGATTTTAGGATGGCTTGGTCCTGTCAGGGGTTTGAGGCATTTCCTACACCACCATTTGACTCACAGAAGCCAAGTTCAGCTTAATTTTCTGCACTTCTGTGCTCTCCCAGTTTGGGTGAGCTGTTGCAGTGAGTCAGTGCAGCTGTGGGATCCCACAGCAGATGTGCACAGTCGGCCAAAAAATATTTAATGGATTAATTAGAAAAGGGGATATGTGTGTGGGGGCTGACTTCAAAGCCACTTCACTGCCAATTATTCCTTCTTCTCAACTTCCAGCTCCATAAGGAAACCTTTTTTTGAAATTATTTTTAAATATGAGGCTGAATGAATGTAACACTACATCTGAGCCTCCGTAAATCTTGCCGACACCTTGATTAGACGTGGAAAACTCTCCATCCAGGAAGGTGTGGGATCAGAAAGTGCTGCACTGTGCAGCAGGAGCCACCAGATAGCGCTCCCTGTACCGGCACCAGCTGCTCCAAGAGCTGTTTGCACCAAAATTTTCAGTAATTCCTGAATTTTTGGCTCAGCACAGGGCAGCCTGGAAACTCACTTCCTTTCAGTGGCCTTTGCAATGCTTAAGTGCACTTCAGCTCTCTCTTCAAGCCGTGTCTTCTTTTCCAGCACATGAGATGGCCTGAGAGCTGGGAAATCAGTTTTATTGCTCTGGGGAGGCGAGGCAGAGCAAGGAGAGGCTGGACACACAAGGGGAGCTGGACATCCTGCAGGTCACCTTGGCTGTGCCCTGGCAGCAGCTCTGGGGCCGTGCTGTCACAGGCATGAGGAGCCATGCACCTCTCTGGTTACACATTCACTTAAGCTCCTGGGGGAATTACAGCCAAAAAAGGAAGGGATAAAGGTGTCTGAGGGAATCTCAGCGTGATCCTACCTGTCTCTCTGAGCACCTAAATACCAGCTTAAAGCAGAGCCCTGAACCCTCAGAAAATGCTCAGAAAAAATGGGGTTTTTTGCTCCACAAACTCCTCTTCCACTTGTTTTCTTACATTCTGGGTTGGTGCAAGGGGAAGTGAGGACATCACAACTCAAGGAGTCAGGGAGGCAGGAGCAGTCACCTGCCTCCCCCTGAGGCTCTGATGTGTTTGTTGGACACTGCCAAAGCCACCTCATTGTCACTGTGGTCTGGTATTGACAGCACTTCCTAAACTTTTATTTGTCTCATTGCCACAATAAACTACTCAACTCATTAAAAGGTTAATTGTCTATCAAATAAATTGGAAAACTTTATTTGATTTCTCTTCTCATAATCAGAAAGCTTAAGCAGCCTATGGGCTCTATTTTTTCAGTTGTTCCTTGTGGAGATTTTCACATTGGATTCAGCAATCAGCAATTTAAGTAAATTAATATTTTAAAAAATATACAATTTCATGGCCAAATTATTTGTGTAGAAAACTCATGAATCAAAAACTTAATTAAATATTAGTTTCTGGCTAATTAAAAAATGTGATACTTCAACTGTCACTTTCCTTCACTCTCACTAAGGTCACTTCCCATGTCTCATCATTCCCCTTGTCTAAGGACAGGGATAGCTGCAGAGAGCAGCTATCAGTGAGCTTCCTCTTGAGTATCACATACAAAAGACTGATTATTGTGCCATCCGTTATTAAATCCTAATTTGTGTTTAAGGAAAAGTTCCTTTCTTTCTTCACTTCTGCTGGACAGCGCCTAAATCCGTGCCCGGTACTCGGTGAACTCACGCCTAGAACAGGGAAATAAGAACACGGATTGGCAATAGATGGCAAGAGGAGGACGTCAGGTGGGTCACTGCTGTGGTGCTCAGCTTATAGGGTAAGTGATGTGCCATAACCCTACAGCCACAGGCTAGTGAACAGCCTTGAAATGACAAAGGCATGAGCAGAACAATCTCTCATCTCTCCTTCCTGTCTTTCCAGAAGAAATGGACTTGGGAAGAGCAGCTCATCCTTGGCCTGGGGGCTGCCACCAGCAGGGCTGCCCAGGAGGAAGGAATTCCTCCTTGCAGGAATCACAGCTTTGTCCCTTCCCAGGGATGCAGCTGTATTTGCTGTGTGATGCTGTGCCGGGGTGAGGCATCTGTCTCGCCTCGGGCTGGCCTTTGCTGTCAACAGACAAAAATGAGCACCTCCAGGACATGATTCATGCGCTGTGTGTCTACTTCAGATGAGATGAAATCACCCAGAAATGGCTGCTTCTCTCCCCTGACTCCAAAGGGAACATAGAGCAACACGAACTCATAGACACCTCCATTACAACACAGCTGTAGGGGCTCAGAAGAAGACCCCTTTCTCAAATTCCATCACCTGGAAGCAAGTACCAGCTTTGTCCTTCATGCCAACACCTGATAAGGTGGGTCAGCAGATCTGTGGCACTACAGGCCTGGGCAGAGCATTATTTTGGGTCATGAAGAAAGAGCAGGAGTTTCTGCAAGCATGGGGAGTTCAGCAGCAGCAGCAGCAATATCTGGGAGGCACAAAGCTGGCACTAGAATTTTTCTCTGTTTTCCAGGATTTTGCCAAAAGGGTGTACTTACCACAGCTCCTTTCGTGAGTGGTGTTTTTCCCCTCCTCTTTGCTTTGACTATCACAGAATCACAGAACCATTCAGGTTGGAAAAGACCTCTGAGGTCACTGAGTCCAACCTGTGCCCAATCCCCACTTTGTCAACCAGACCACAGCACAGAGTGCCACGTCCAGTTGTTCCTTGAACATCTCCAGGGATGGAGACTCAACCATCTCCCTGGCCAGCTCATTCCAATGCTTAACAACCCTTTCCATGAAGAAATTCCTCCTGGTGAGCAGCCTGAACATCCCCTGCTGCAGCTTGAGGCCATTTCCTCTAGTTCTGAATAACTGCATAAATGGGATGGGTCTCACTAACGAGATTTTGGTCCTATGTGGGATAGGACATAGATCCCTTGTGTCTTTCCATCCCACATCTCTCACCATGCCTGTCGAACACATCCTGACCTCAAGACACACACTTTACAGAAAATGCACTCTTGCACGTGCCCTTGTCCCCCCTGCAAGTAGAGCTGCAGCCTGATCCTGTGTTTTGGCAAAGACTGGGCAACCCAGGAGCTAACAAAGGAATGTGTGTGTGCAGATTATGCAGGAGGTGAGGGGAAGACAGAAAAAAAGGATTAAAGCAAGGATAAGCTGAAAAATTCTTTAATGCCAAGTTAGTGGCATTAAATGCTGATAGAGCTAAGCAAACTAAGGAGAGTTGTGAGGGCTTCCCTCTTCATGGCAGGTCACTGCCCAGGCTCCTGCCCGGAGCCCTCGGAGCACAGAGAAAGCAGGGATATGTTCTGACTGTGAAAGCCTGACAGGAGACACCTGCTCTGACTCTCACTGCCAGCAACCAGCCTGCATCAGACAAGCAGCTGGCAGCAGCAGGTGGCTCAGCTGATACTGAGATGGAAACCAGATAAACCTCTCCTCTTCCTCCTTTTTTTAAATATATTTTGTCTAGGCACAAAGGTTTGTGCTTGGCCTGTTGCTAACAATGAGCATGCTCACACTGCTCTGTGAAAAGTTTCCTCACTTCTAGCAAAAAGTGCTGAAAAACATAGTTAGAAAAGAGAATGAATTTGCAGTTTTATGCCATGCTTGAAAATTCCCTTTTCTTCGAGTTGTTCAGTCTCATGCCAGGAACTGGTTCCTGCTTTGGTGTAACAACTCTGTACTCGGGTTGTCCTTAATGCCTTTTGCAACATGAGGGTGCAAAGGCATGTGAGGTATTTACACTTTTCTCACAGGAAAACATGGTCTAGGATGTCACTGCCAAAAAAAAAAACCCTAGCAAAGGAAGCTCTTGGGTCACTGTAAAGAGGAGTCTGGTTTTGTTCAGCTTGTGCAATGGTCAGAAGTGACTGATTTCCTAAATAAGAGAAAACAGAGTTTTCTGCTTTGTCCTACAGCTTGTATTGCAATTGTCTCTGTCTCGTTCTCTTTTATTAAATGATCTCTCCAAGGGTAGCCAGGAACAGTCGCCCTTTTCATTCTCTACATTGCACAATGCAGTCTGTAATTATTTCATTATGACTTTAATTAGTCTTTCATTAAGGTCACAATCCCCACATATTGTGACTGATTTATTTATTTAGTTGACTACTCAGCTCTTAAAAGAGCTGAGGGAGTTGAGGGGCTTAAAAGAGAGTGAAATGGCTACTCGGTTTTGAAATTACCTCTGACACAAACTCAAGAGTACAAAACTAGTTGTCATTTTTTTTCAGGCCAAAAACATTACATTGGAAAACTGCCAAATTCACACGGCTCTGTAGGATCCTGCTTGATTTCCTGTCAGCTCAGACTGGCTATAGAGGCTGCAGGTGCCAGCCTTCAATCTGCTTCCAATAGGCAGGGGGGGAGCTCAACAGTGAAAACTTCCAGCCATGACTTCCCTGAAGGCTCCTTCCTTCCCTAACCATCTTCTCCTCTTCCCCTTCCCTTCCCAACAAAAGGCTCTGCAAAACAGGAAGAGTATCTTGAATAAAATGATGCTGAGCTGTTTCCATCAGTCTGTAAGGTTGTCATAGTCATCTGGCCTGTCCTCTTCTACTCAAAAAAAGTTATCCGAGCCAAGTCCGAGGAATTGCTGCGTTAGTTTGGGATGCTCAGTGTGTGCTCCTGCCCTTAACAACACACCCCGCTGCCATGGAGCATTTGTTACACCATGAGCATGTACGTGGCTGGTTGCAAGGAGCTTCTCACCACGGGTGCTACATCTGGAAACTCCAGATGTGCACAGTGCATGCACAGGTGAGGTGGAAAGTCGATCTAAATGGTTCAAAACGGAAAAAGGAAACAGCGGGATGCTTACTGTCCATGTGCTACAGAGTGCACCTTGTTGGAAAGAAAAGTAGAAAGATTTTAGCTGTATTCTGCAGTTTTCGGTGCTGAACCAATGCTGGAATTTTTAAAAAGTATCGATTTGGTAACTTTTAAAAGTATTATGCTGAGCATAGGGTAGGTGTGTATTTTCTGTCTCACTGGACCAGAAGCCAGTGGCTGCTGAGGCACCACTGATGCCAGTTCTGTTCAGGATAGAATAGAATAGAATTGTATTTATATTTATATTCTACTTGTTTTCTATTTCTCTTCTATACAGATGAAATGGAATAGAATAGAATAGAATAGAATAGAATAGAATAGAATAGAATAGGCTGAAAGGGACCTTAAAGATCATCCAGTTCCACTCCCTGCCATGGGCAGGGATGCCTTCCTCTAGACCAGGTTGCTCAGAGCCCCATCCAACCTGGCCCTGAACACTTCCAGGGATGGGGCTTGCACAACTCCACACGTGATACAACTACCTTAGTATCCTATCCTAATCTGTCCAACACTGTACAGTATCATAAAATAACATAAATAGTTTAGCAACAGGTAGACTAACATCCCTCAAGGCATTTATCCCTGGGAAAGCTGCTAATGGGCATGTTTTGATTAAGATTGCACTGGAGGCAGTGTTAGGCCTGAAGAGATTAAATATTTGAATCAGTGATTTGGAAGTAAATATAACTCCTCTGCTGATTAAAGTGTGTGACTTATGCAGAATGGTAAACAAAGAGGCAAGAATGGCTGCAATGCAACGATCTTGACTTCTTGATAAGCTTGACTCACTTAAGCGAAAAGTATTTAAGCAGCTGACTGCCCAAATGCACTTTTAGGAAAAAGGAATGAAGGCCACATCTCCAGAACAGGAGTCTGTATCCCAGCAGGAACGGATTCAGCAAAGGATTTGGCAGTGGAAGGATAAGCAGGTCAGCCTGAGCTCCCTCAGTTACATCGTGGCCGAGAAAGGTTAATGGGATGCTTGGATTAACGGTGCACGAGCAGGGCAGGAGCAGGGTGATGTTAACTCTGAACATGGCATTAGTGGGATCAACACTGAAATGCTACATCGGGTTTTGGCATCGACTGCTCTAAAGAAAGGCTGGGAAGGTACAAAAAAGGAGCCACAAGTGATTGGATGGCAGGAGAAACTGCCACAGAGAGAGCCCTAAAGGGTTCAGTGCATTTAGTTTATACAAAAAAAAAAAAGATTGGACACAACTTTATTATGTCTTTGCTGTTATTTTGAGGTATTGCATCAGAGGGAAGGCTGTACACCTACTGATTGCCATGAGTACCACAGGGAGCAGCCACAGAAATGAACTGCAGCTAAACTGGTCAGAAACAGGCCGGTGTTTTGCCCTTGATTTTCTTGCTTGTGCATCTCTGGAGAGGGACGCTCCAGTATCCAGATGTAAAAATGCAGATAAAATCTGGTGTGAAATGAACACGTGAAACCTCATGCGTTATTCCTGGAAACATCAGCTGAAGACAAATGTGGTGTGAGACACAGCTCAGGTGGCATCCATCTCTGTAACACTGCCCGTGGCTGTTCCAAGTGAAGTGTCTGGAGCCCTCCCCACCTGACAGGGAAGCCAAGATGGATCCAGAATCCCTCCCAAATTGAGGTCAATATTTAAGAAGGAAAGCCTGAATTCTCTTTTGGGGATGCCCATTTCTCTCCAATCTCTCCAAGATTCTCACACTTCTGAAAGAGAATCCACATGACTGGCTCAGATACCAATTTTCCAGGCAGCTAAAATTAGAGATGAATCCCACCCATTACACAGAGTATACCTAACCTGAAAGGAATGACTGATTATGTTCTTCAATATTACACAGATCTGAAGGCAGATCTGTTTAAACTGACTGATCATATTCTTCTCAAATAGCATTATGTGAATATTTCCAGTATGGATGGGGAAGTATTAATGTCCTGTACAGAAAGACATGACAAAATTCAGAGGGCATATGACTGTTGTTCCAATAAATAGGGAAGGGGACCGACAGGAAGGACCACAGCTGTGAAATCAAATATTCTGGGGAGGGTAACTGAAGTCAGAACTGAAGCATGCTCAGGGTAGACAGTGTCTTTTAACCATTAGAAGAATTTATTAAAAATATGTGAAATTATACCTTCCCCTCCCCTTTTTTTTCACCCTAAAAATTTGTAATTTGGCCAAACTGCCTTATTTGGTGAGAGCCACAAGAGCCACATCCCAAATTATGTCATAGACAGTTACTCAAATGATGGTTATAAAATATGAGGGAAAAAAATTATGCCTCTCCTTACATTTTGGTCTCCCATATGACTTTGCCTTTTTTGCAGATTCTTTCCCCACAAAACCCGAGAGAGAAAATTTCAGATCCAGTGGCTGAAGTCGAACAGGATCCAGGGGATTCTGATAGATACAACCCAGGCCCTGCCCTTCCGTGTGTCACTGCTGTGGTGACCCTGTCTGGATGCCAGGCACCCACCAAAGCCACTCTGTCACCGCCCTCCACAGCTGGACAGAGGAGAGAAAATATAATGTTCATGAGTTAAGGGCAGAGACAACCACTCCCTAAATATCATATGGGCAAAACAGACTCAGCTTGGGGATATTAATCGAATTTATTACCAACAAAATCAGAGCAGGATAACGAGAACTAAAAACAGATCTTAAAAACCCCGTCCTCCCACCCCTCCCTCCTTCCCAGCTCTGCCTCCTCCCCCAGTGCTGCGGGGAGACGGCAATGGGGGTTGTGGTCAGTCCATCACACGCTGTTCCTGCCCCTGCTCAGGGAGGGGAGTCCTTCCCCTGCTCCAGCGTGGGGTCCCTCCCACGGGAGACAGTTCTCCAGGAATTCCTCCAGCGCGAGCCCATCCCACGGGCAACAGATCTCCACAGGCTGCTGCAGCGTGGGTCACTCTTCCACAGGGTGCAGTCCCTCAAGGCCAGGCTGCTCCAACCTGGGTCCCCCACCGGGTCACAAATCCCTCCAGGAAAGCTGCTCCAGCCGGGGCTCCTCTCTCCACGGGTCCCCTCGGAGCTGCCTGGGGGCCGTGCCACGGCAGCCACCTCCATCCCACACCTCCTTTGTCCCGCAGGTGAAGCCAGGCACGGCTGCCCTGCCCGGAGAGCTGGCGGGACACTGGGGAACATCACACGAGCGCAGGAATCGCGGGCGAGACGGGACACTGCGAGACATCCGCCAAGGGCAGGGAGGCCGGCAGGGGCGGGACCGCGGGCATCACCCCGCAATCGCAGCGGCGGGGAGCGGAACGGAACGCCCGGCTCAGCGCGTTAGAGCGCTGCGCTCCCCGCGCCGGCAGCGCGGGTTCGATCCCCGCCGAGGAGCCGAGTACACAGCCTGGCTGTCCCAGCTCCGGGGCGCGGGCAGATCGCTCCCGGCACCGCCCGGCGCATCCGCGGCATCGCGGGGGCTGGAGAGGATCCAGGGCCCCGTTGTGGGGCGAAGGCTCGCCATGGTCGTGCGCCGCGACATCAGACCAGCAGCGGTCCCTGCTCGGCGCAAGACTCCGCATGGTAGCGGCAGCGGGGCCAGCCAGGAAACGTAGAAGTAGTTCGGGAGTAGGAACAAGCCAACGCAAGGCTGCGAAGTGTCTGAGTGCTGTCCGAGCGGAAGAAAAAGGAAAAAAAGGAGTCAGCCAGCTCCTGCTTCGGAAAGGAACTCGAAATATGCGATACTGGGAGAGAAAGAAAATCTCCCTTTTCATTAAAATTAATTATTCTCTTTCACCAAGGCACTGATTTGTCCCCCCCTCCCCCCCCGTGCTTTCCTTTCTTCTTGTCCCTTTTTCTCCAATGCAGACTCAGAGCTACCCAGCTGCCAGAAACCCAGGGGCTCAGCCTCGCTTAGAATCAAACCATAATTTTTTTCTCAGCCTCATCTTTCGGCCGTTCAAACCTGTATTCTTTCCACTTTTATTGCCCTAAACCTACAGAAAGAACTGGGGCAGGGACTAAGAAGACAGGAGACAAACGCCAGAAGCGATCCAAACGAGTATGTGTTTTCAAATGGCAAAATGGTGCTCTGTTCGTGACAAACTGTTGTTGTTGGGGTTTTATTCCAGCAAATAATTGCATGAGCGTTTCACAGTGGGCAGTTTGTTTTTGCTCTCAGCTTGACTCTTTAGGAAGATTTATCCTGAAATATTTTCCAGAAAACTCCTTAAAGTCTGCCCAGAGCAGCTTAAATTAAGAGCAAGCTACAAATCGTTAAACCTGAGGTACTGTTTTAATGAAGATTCCGTCTAAAATATCTTGCCTTTTACAGTTCTAACTCTCCTTTTCTCATCTGCCTCCTCCACACTTCTCGCTGGGCTTTTCCCACATGTTGTATCCCAGCAGTGAAGTCCACAGTGGCCTTTGCCTTTCCCGCGGCTGCAGCACTTCTATCCATGAACTAGTTCCTGCAGAGACACCAGAGCTGTCAGTGCTGCACTAAAACGCCTCCCGTGGCTCTGCTGTTCGTCTGCCCTCTCTTGCCGTCGGTGCACTTCCACTTTTCCCTGCCCTTCCCAGTGCATTTCTGCTTGCAATGTTCTTTTTCCTTCCTGTGGGCTGCACCAGTCTACTGCCTGTAATGCTAATCCTGCTGTAAAGCCTGGAAGCTACTGCTATTTCCTCATCTATTTTAGGAGTCAGATTTTTGTCCCTGCCTGCCTGTCCTCACCTTCATTTGTAACTTCCTTTATTTTTTTTTTTTTTTTTCCTGGATTTTTTTTAACATGGTTTTATATCGCTCTTTTTTTTTTCCCCTTCACACAGAGTTGTGTTCTTGATCTTTTTTGTCTGCAGGGACCAGGGGATCACCTGTAAAGTTAATGGAAGAGTTAATGAGGGAATGTAGGAATGCAGGAGACTGCTATTTTTAGCGTGCCTCATCTTATGTAATAATTTTTTTTTCCCTGTGTGGTATCAAAATAGATACCAAAATACCAAATAGAACTTGGTTTCTGATAAACCTGTTTTATGTCTCAGTGTTTTACAAGAAGCCCCTGTGGATACTGATACTGCAGCCACCATGATAAAGCTAAATCCTGGTGATCTGGTCACGTACACTTGCTCAGGAAAAACTCTCGTGGAAGGCAGCACCTTGGTACCACAAACTTCTTACAGACAGAGCTGAAACTTTGGTTTGTGCAGCAGATTTCAGTTTTTGTACATTTCAATTTTGCTACAGCCTTTATGTTGTTTTCCTTGCTTCTCTCTAAGCCTTTAGGAAGTTAAAACAGAGGACAGCAAACATCGTGCTGGGTCTGTATCACACATTCACCGGGATCAGGGTATGGCTTCCTGTCTCTCTGTGTCTAGTTCCCCCTCACAGTTAAAATAATGATGTTTTTAAGTGTTTTGGTTTACCCTGTAAATGCCTTAAACATACACATCAGTATTTCACAGCCCTTTTCAGGTCCTGTATGGAGATGATGCAGCTTTCACAATGTCCTAAGGAAAAATACAAGAGACAAGCTTGAATAAATTTTGGGTCCTACAGACACATGCTCCAAATCAAGTTAACTAAAACCCTGGGATCCTCACTGGAAGAATGTGACATAATTTCTCTTTATTCCTAATATTAGGAGATAATTGTCTTTAAAATGTCTACTCAAATACAGTTTAAGCCTTCAGTGAGGACTTCTGGAGGGGCCCATCCATGTTTGGTGTGGTATTCCCCAGCAGGTAGGTATTTCTTCCCCAAAAAATGAGTTATAAGTAAATAACTTTCTGCAACATCTAAGGACTGAATCCAAGGCCGAGCTTAGAGAGTCTCCACACTATTCCTTGACAATGGATGCAAGTAGATGGTGAATTTTGCATGTTTCCAAGGGGTCATCTTCCCTCCTGGAAGAGATTCCCACTGAGGGTTGTTATTAGCACATTCAGGAGAGACAATCACATGAGGAAATCCTCGAGCCAAGAACAGCTGTAGGCTGGGAGAGCATCAGGGAGACATTTGATAGAAGCCAGCCCTGTGCTTAAGCGCTTATTTGCGCATCCATCTTGCAGCCACTGTCAGGAGGGAGGATACTGCGGGGCAGGGACCCCATCTGACCTGGCACAGATGTTCTGTGCAGCAGTTCCCTCCCTGCAGCGCTGTGCAGCCTGTGGTAAACACCCCTCCACAGCTCTGCGGGGATAAAATACTTACTCACTTTGTGAAGCTTGTCCCGTGTCTGTACAATGCTACGCGAGTTCCAACCACTGTGGGAAGCTCCCCGATTAGAAGATTCCTCTCAGATTATGAGCTCCTGTACAAATGTTTGGCAGTTGCTTTGAAACCAGTTCTCAGACTCCTGCTATATTTTATCCCCTCTTTCCGCTGCTTTCAGAGGAACTGAGAGGGAGCTTCAGCACCCACCTAAAACAGTCCCAGCAGGTATGGGAACGCTCAGATGGCTGGGGGGTTTTTCAGCATCTGGCTTCTTGGCAAACTGGTTGGGCAGAGCCTTCTGTTCCCAGGTAGCACAGCTGATGAATCCAACTCAAAGCCTCGTCACGGATGCAGATGCAAGCCAGCAGTGCCAGCACAGCCCTAATGCCACGTGAACACCACCCACTGCCCTTCATGTGCAGGACCCCAGTGACTGAAGGGAGGTGTCAGAGCATGGACCAGGCTCTGCTTGGTGGTGCCCAGAAACGGGACAGGAGGCAAGGGGCAGGTACTGATGCCCAGGAAGTTCTGCCTGAGCATGAGGAAGAACTTCTGTCCCATACAGAGACCGAGCGCTGAACAGATTGTCCAGAGAGGCTGTGGAGTCTCCCTCACTAGAGATATTCCAGAACCATCTGGACACGATCCTGTGCCGTGTGCTCTGGGATGACCCTGCTTGAGCAGGGAGGTGGGACCAGGTGATCCACTGTGGGCCCTTCCAGCCTGACCCATTCTGCGATTTAATGATTGTGTGACCTCGCTGAAATGCAGGTCTTTGGTGTGAGGAGTAAATGAATGGAGAGCGTAACTCAGTGATGAGTTTCCTTCCTCTCCATTCCTGACTACAATGGCTTGCTTATAAATCGGTGGGTAGGAGTCCCAGGGCCAGAAGAGCCGTCCCGTCCTCGTGAAGGCGGGACGGCACGAGGCGAGATTCGATGGTGCTTCTACTCCCCGTTTCCTCAGGGAATGCCTCCGGAAGCCCATCAGGAAACCCATCCCTGCCCGGAGCGTGGGGACAATGCTGGCAGCCCCCCTCATGATGTCCCGGCGAGCGACCTTCGGTGCCCCAGTCCCCGGGAGCAGCGTCTGCCGCGTGTTTGGGCAGAGCCACGGCCACCAGCGGGTTGGGGACACGCTGCCCACCTTTCCCAGTACCGAGGGGGACCCCGACCCCGTCGCTCTCCCCATCCCCGGCGGGGGCGGGCCGGGGCGGGGGCGGCCCCAGCTCCATCCCTGCCCGCCTCCCGCAGCCAGTCGGGGCGGAGAGGCGGCACTGGAGCGCTCCTCCGCCAGCAGCCGGGCGGGCAGCGGTGCACATGGCATGTCTGATGGCGGCTTTCTCCCTGGGCAGCGCTTTGGTAAGGAGCGCCCTGCCTTCCCTCCGCGGGGCCGCGGCGAACGCCGGGCGGGGGGCGAGGTGCGGGGCTGGGGGATGGAGATGGAGCGAGGGCTCCGCAGGGAGCTCCCGAGACGCTTCCCCAGGGAAAAGCAGGGTCGGAGGGTGCGTCCGGGGCTGCGTCCCGCCGCGGGGTGCAGGATAGGGGTGAGGGATGCGGGATGCGGGATGAGGGATGAGGGATGCAGGATGAGGGATGCAGGATGAGGGATGCGAGCGGCCGGCGGCGCACGGCGGGACTTGACCGCTGGTTACCTCTGCCTGTAGCTAAGGCGGGGGGATTATCGCCGAGCATGCTCCCTGCGCCGCTGCGCCCCGCCGGCTTCCCAGCGGATTTGCGGAGGGACCGTAACCTTTGCATAACACCCGGGGCCGGCGGGGGACGGAGCGGGCAGAGCCCGCGGGACCGTCCTGCCGCTGCGACCGGGCGGGCGCTGCCGTCCCCGCCGGGCGCCGGGAGCGGCCCGGCTCCTCACCGGCTCCGTCAAACTCCATGGGAAATACCCAAAACTGTCCAAAAGCAGCTGAGAGGTGAGCGCGGTCCTGCGGGGCGGCCGCTCGCGGTGCCCGGCGCGCAGGGCTCGGGGTGCGGGGCTGGGGCATCACTGCGGGGTGACAGCGCAGGAGGGAGCGGGCTGCGGGTGTTGGGGCGTACGGAGGGGGTTCAGCTGTGTCTGTGCCTTACACACGGCTTGGGTAAGTCCGTGGCTGTCGTAGCCACGGGATTGCTCGGCTTTTTCCAAGCGAAGGTGATCCCAAGAGCGGGAGGTGTTTGGACCATGCCAGGTGCTCGGGGGGGGTCATCACCTGTAGCAGGTGGTCCCTGGAGGAGGCAGGTGTGTGAACAGGCAGTTCGGTGCACAGAGTGACTGAAATTGTTTAATGTCCCCGTAACAAAAGTCTTTGGCTTCATACTTTCAGATAATTTGAGTAGGCAGAGGCAAGGATCTTGTCCAAAGGATATTTCTTTTTGAATCGATCTAAACTGGAGAAGCTCTGACTGTCACCTGAATGAATAATCAAGGTGACCTGCTCATTGAGAGTTAGTTTTTGGATATTTCCTTCGACGTCTTGAGGTGCTCAGTGGTTCCTCGGAACAAAACAGTGCCAAAGCAAGCCTTCAAAACATTCAGGGAAGAATATTGTTAACTCACCTTCTCTTAGGTTTTAGGGAAGTTCCCCTGCTTTAATTGTTGAGTTCTAAGATGTTTCACATTACTCTTGTTATGTTCAAATTACATGCCATGGCAGTCAACTATTTAAGAATTTGACAGTAAGTGTTACTGGATACCTGACCTCTAAGTAAGTTGAGAGCACGATTAAAATCTCTCTCTTGAGAAAATGTGGTGAGCAGAGCTGATTTTTTTCATCCAGAACTTGGCGCTTGTGCATCAAGAATGTGCAGATGCCAGCTATGGAGTGGTTATGCAGGAGTACTTTTTTTCATCAGTGATTATGTAGGACTGGGGTTTTTTTTTAATGTTTTTGTCAGCATTCATGACAAGTGACTGATCTGAGCTGTGCTGCTGTTACAGCAAAGATGGGAAGACCAGGAACCGTGAGAGAGAGGATGGAAGTGGCACAAGGAGGAGGAGGCAATGTCACTTTTTAGCTGATTTGGACAAATAGAAGAAAACAGTGGCAGGACCCGCAGCTCTGTTTGCATTCATGCATTGAAAAGTAGTGCAGCACATCTGCTTTCCAAGAGATAACTTTGTAGATCATTGGGCAGATGTGTCAGCATGGAAAGCCTGGCACATAAGCCATCTACAGAAGTCCTTTCCAATATGAATTTGCATTAAAAATACTAAATTTCCTAATAGACAACTGTGCAGATGTTTGGCTCTGCTTATGACATCCACCAAACAACAGACGACAGCAAACAGCCTCTGAACTGTTCAAAATTCTGTTTAGCTGAAGAAAATTCATGACTGTTTTTCTTTTGAGCTTACACATATCCTGTTCATATTGACGCAAGGCACCTGTGCTGGTAAAAGGAATGGAAAAAAATCCAGATTTTGTATGCATAATAAAAAAAAAAGAAGAGAAAGGTGGGTGGAAGGCCCTTGTCATGGTCAGGAGAGGAGGGGAAGGAGATTTAGTCCAAAAAGTGCCAAGTGGAATTGCACTGAGTGCTGTGATAGGCAAATATAGCAAGAGATATGGCTGTGAGCACAGAACTTTGACCTTACAGTGTCAGGGGTGCAAGAACGGGAGCAGGGTTTGTATGTTTGTGTAGCTGATAAGATTTCCATTAATTATCACTATCAAGCATGGAAAGCACTCAAGGATTTTGGGTGCAAAGCATTGTGCTTTCCCAGAAGACCTCCAGAAAAGAACTTGTACTGTTGTCCCAGGTTGCGAAGTCTCCAGAACTATCAGTGCAGGAGAAGATGAGGCATGAAATAGTACATTTGAAAGTTCTCAGAAATATTATTTCACCTTTACAGAATCATAGGCTGATCCAGAGGAACAAGAGCTTTTAGACATTTTGAGTGGCTGTCTTTTGAAATGTCTGCACGAAGAATTGTTCAGCCAGCTCTCTTCCCCCTTCAGCTCTGTCCCAAGCCCTGGAATCAGAGTAACTAGAACCAAATTCCTTGAGTGCATGAGAAACCAAATACAAAGGGAACTGAACTTATAAATGTATTAATCTGGTGCAAGATCTGAAAGAAAAACTAGTGCTAGAGGAACTGTATGTGCTGCAAGAGCTCTTTAACCTCTTCTGTCAAGGCTCAGGCAAAATGAACAAAAGATTGCTTTTATTTTACTCCTCTTTCACCTTTCAGCGCATTACGGTGCCGGATTCTTGTGTTGTTTAAAGAATTATTCCTCTGATGCAGAAGGTTTTGAAACGTGTTCCTAAACAAAAGTCTGTGAACTTTCTCCACTTCCCCTGCAGGGTGGCAGCAGTTCTGGTTGCACCATGGCCGAGCCAAAGTCCGTGTGTGTTTCGGTGGACGAGGTGGTCTCCAATGGCACAGACACCCAGGACATTCGACTCATGAATGGACACTTAAAAAAAGTGGACAATGCTCTGACGGAAGCTCACAGGTTCTCCTACCTGCCCCGCAGGCCAGCCGTGAACATTGAGTTTAAAGAACTGTCCTACTCTATCCAGGAGGGGCCGTGGTGGAGAAAGAAAGGTGAGGAAAACAAGGTTTCATCCACGAGAAGCTGTAGATGCAGTAGTTCATACAACTGCTTATTTCTGCCTCCCAATTCTTAAGTATTTGATGTAAATATAGTATTGCTGTGCTGCCAAATATCTGTCCTGTAATCTTGCCTGTCTACAGTTTATTGTTGAGGGTGGGTAGAGCATGCAGGAGTTTAAAGATGGGGGTGGGGGAAATGAGGAGGCTTTGTTTTTTACTCCTGCAATTGGCTGTTTTGTGAAATGGTTGTTTTTTCAGTACTCTTTCAGAACAGCGAGTATCTCAGAATTTCAGAAGGCATTAGACACCAGGATAAAAACTGTTTTCTTTAAAGGCTGTGTTTGGAAAGAAGTGCTGTGAGCTACAGGTCTCTCTACAGCTTGGATGAGTCTCTCTAAGCTTATAATTTCTTTGATGAAATCACTGCCTCTTGCTGGGACTGAATCCTGAGGTTCAGTCAAGGACCAGGATGCTCTTTGGGTAGCTCCTTTGCTGATACACACTGCAAAGAGTTCACAGCCTACAGCAGAGGGCATTCCAAAATAATACAGATACTGGGCACTTCTCAAGGAAGAGAAGTGTTGGGAGTAAGAAGGGATTATTCAGCTCTCTTTTTTATATGTTCTTGGCTGATTCCAGTTCTGAAAGGTGGCTCTGTCCTTTCTCTTCTGCTTGGCATCCATTCCTTTCATACCTTCATTTGCTTTGTGTAACCGAGTGTTTCCTAGAGAGTTTTTGGGGGTTTTTTTGGGTGTGTGTGTCTAGTCCTCTCTGAAAGGAAAACTAGGTCGTGCAGTAAATTCCTGCCAGCGAAAAGAAGTGTGCCCAAGGGAAAATGTTGAAATCTTCAGGAGAATTTTGTGTACAAAATGATATAATTGCTCTTCCTTGAGGAATTCTCTCCCAATAATGTAAATTTGTAGGGTTGTATGCTTTAGATCTTTTAAGAGATAAGGCCCTGCCAGTGCAGCGCTCACCTGAGCCACACTTGATACTTGCACGGGCTCTGAAACTATAAATCCACTGGCTTAAAGGTTCCACTTGAAATTGTTTCACCAAGTACTTGGCTGCCGTCTGTAAATTGTGTCATTATCACAACACCAAGGCTTCAATAAGTCTAAAAATGTGTGGTATGAAAAGCACTGGAGCTGTTGCCATGAAAGTGCTACTGTATGTGGACAGGCTGTGCATACAATTATTCATTTGTTGAAAGATTTGCAGATTTCATGCTTTAATAGGTTTTTCAACATCAAAACTGAATGTAGACACACTGGCCTTCTTTTAATTATTTGCTAAAATTGCACGGAGCCACATTGTCCATAGGAGAACAACTTGGTTTGGCAGCAACTTTGGTACATTCAAAATTATTCTTTATCTTATCAGAATAAACACAAAACACTGAAGGTTTTTTTGTCCTCCAAGAAATGGAGCTATGCCAAAATGTCTTATTTAAGATTTAAAAGCTTGAGATTTCTAACTGGATCTCTTTCTCACTGGCCAGAAGTGATTGAGGGGTTCTATACCAAAAACCTCTGTTCACATTTACTGACATGCCTGAGTGACTTGGCTTGAACAAAACAATGTCCTGGCAAAATGTCCTGCTGCTGAAAATGACCTGTGGAGGGATTTAGCTCTGGGGTATGGCTGTGACTGTGTCACTACATTTGGATTTGAAAAAGGACATTGAACTTTCCTGGCTGTCTGTGTGCAGGGGTTCACATCCTCCCCTCCTCACCTGGTCCCACACCTTGTGTCATTCCTGGGACCCCCAAGGACAGCCTCGGAGTGGCCGAGCTGCTGTCTGCCAGGGGCTTGGCTCTCTTCTGCTTGCCAAGGACCTAAAACAGACTTGGGAGGTCTGCGCTCAGTGCCAAGTGAATGTGAGCCAAAGAGTGCTCTCACAGCCAGGAAGGTGAATCACACCGTGGGACTGAGGCCGTGGCCAGCTGGAGGCAAGTCGTTATCCTTCTCCTCATCAGTGAGAGCACAGCTGGAATATTGTATCAGTTTTGGGTGCCTCATACCAACAGAGATACTGGGAAGCTGGAAGGGGTCTGACGAAGGGGTAAAAAATTGTTCAGGGGACTTACAAAGAACAGCTGAGGAGCCTGGGCTTGTGTGGTGTAGTGAGGGGGAAGCTGGGGGATGGTCTCACTCCCCAACTCCTGCCAGTGGTGCCAGGTGATACCTAACAAGAGCCCATGGCCACACATTGCAGTCTGGGTGGCTTAGGATGGACACCAGGTAATAAACAGCTGTTCCCCAGGTGCAGCACTGGGACGTGTCAGGGTCAGTGGGGCTTTCTCCATCACAGGGGAGTGTGGGAGATTGGGCTGAGCAGCTGATCTGGTGGTGGTGGTTGTTTTGCTTTGAGTAGAAGGCTGGGCCAGGTGACCTCTGAAAGTCTCTTCCTTCAGTGTTTCAGTGAGTTGCTGATCAGATTATAGAAACCAAACTTTCCTCACAGCCACGTTCCCTGCTCCAGGGACTGGCTCGATATATTGGGTTCTGGTATCTGGTTTTAACACAAAAGATTTTCCATTAGAGAAATGAAAAACCAAATTGCCTAAATAGTCTCCAGTGAAGGTAGGAGCCAAACAATTGAGATTCTTTGAATTGTTTTAGTGGTTCTGCAAGTAGAATTTTATTTTGTATGTAATTTGGGGTATCTCTGTTTAAACCTGATGGATTTGTAGCTGAGTGCATTACATGTAAAACTATTCTGAATGCCTTATACTGGTTTCTGCTGCAGTGGGAAACTGGGGCTTTGCAGTGCCCAAGAGGAGGGCAACATTGTGCCTCCAAACACTGGTGGTTGTTGCAGTTCAGCACTCCTTGTGGATTCCCTGTGCTAAAAGTCTCTCTCATTGCTGTAATGTGAATTATTTGAATTCACTTTTTATGAGAAGAGTAGCAGGAAGCATGCTGGGGAAAAAAAGAGAGGAAATGTCTCTCAGTTCACATTGTTCTTGGGTGCTGGTTGTGGTAAGAAGCGATAAGGGATGCTGTTTCAAAAATGTGCCTTTTAAATTAATGGTGTTTCTATTCTGAAATGGAGCTTGAAAAAGAAAATCTACTATTTCTACATCATTCTCTATGACTGTAATGAATTAGTTAAAACCTTTTAAGAGTGTTAGATCACAAAGGCAGAAGTATAGTTGCCTTGCAAAGATAATTTGTGCCAGCATGTTGGAGAGGAATTCAACTGAAGAGCAATTCCCTTCAGTAAAAGTGGCATTGCAAAGTAATGTTAAGGTTAGGCTCTAAATTAGCAGAAGGAGGAATAATTAGTAGTGCTGCCATTGTGTTCTGTACTTAGCTTGATTGTTCAGACAATGCAACTCATGGTATGTCATGTCTTTTACTTTTCATTAAAAGCCCAAAGAAAGGTGGATTTGCATTGCTTGTCAACAACAAAGAAGCTAAATAAGCCATAGTAGACTACAAGTTGGAATTTTTCACTTATTTTTGTCTCAGCCTTAAACTGCTTAATTAGACTATTAAATATAATTTTCTCTTTAAATATAAGGAGGGGCATTTTGATTCTAAGTTTTATATGATAAATGCTCCTCTCCTTATGAGGCTTTACCAAATTCATAGCATAGAGATTGGTGTGACTCTGCAGCTGATTAATTCCTGGTGTAATTTCCCCTGAGGTCAGTGGGATTAACAGGGAAGAAATATGGCAGGTCAGTCCTTGATCAGAGCAGCTGTATCTGACCCATTCCATTCAGTAGGAGTTGTTGCCAATATGGGAATTTGGAAGAGGTTAAAGAGATAAAGGTTTCAGAAGGTCTCTGACTTTGGCATTTGCCCCATAAAGCTTTTGGGGAATTGGTCAACAGGGAGAAACAACTGTTCCTTCAGTTTTGAAGTAAAGAGATTTTTGAGTGATTTGCGAGGTTAAGGATCTTCCAGAATAAAAATGTGTCTCAGTCTTTGGATACAGGCTATGTTCAAGCATGTCCTAGGGGTTTTCTGTGGGTCAGCGAGGTTCAAGATTTCAAAAAGCCCCAGGACTCCTGGAGGAACTGTTGTGAGGTTAAGATGGGCTGGCAAAACTGGAGAAAAGGGAACTTCAGCACACACAGAGTAATAATAGGGCTGCTTAGTCCCAAGACACTTCTCCTTTCTTTTAGGATGAGGGACCCAGCTGGCTTGGAGAGGAAGAGAAGGAGAAGAGTCCTGTGTTAGATCCAGTGTGGCTCCTTAAATGGGAAAAGCAAAATCTGTAGAGCTTTGGAACAAAACGTGGCCGAAGTTTCACTATCTTGTCACAAAGCCATTTATCTAAGGATTGAGAAAGAGATGAAAATGGGTCTTATCTTGGCTTCTGAGCTGTGTGTTTAAACTGCAGTTTGAAATGTAAATCACAGAAACACAGAGATTGGTTTTACCAGTTTATAGAAAAAATTATAGATGTGTAGGTTTTCATACTAGGACTGCCTGAAAACTGTTTGCAAGAGGATTTGGTAGAAAAGTCAGTGCCTCAGGATTCTGCCATTTTTGTTAAAAGCACCATGAAATAATCTGAATTGTGGTTTGGAGATGAATTATGTATAGTCCCCTATACAAAGGGGGCATGAAAAGTGCTTTGGAGCTTTCTGTCTAGGTCAAAGTCATTCAGCTTTACTTTAAAAAGATATATACATTCTATGTATCCATGAAAGGACATTTGTTCTGTTGTTTCTAAGTGGTTTTGCTATAATAGAGGACAGAAATGGAAATATTCTACCTATATAATTGAGTGCATCCAGGAAGAAAGTAGTAATAAATTGGCTTTCAAAACACCACAACAGCTCAGGGATCGCTCCCCCCCCCACACTTCTCAGTATTCATGGTTAATTAGGCAACGTTTTAGTTGGAAATTTCTCCGTTGATATTTTTAGGACTGTAATGAGTCATTTGTACCGCGTTCGAGTGCGAGTTCTGGTAGGATTTGGTCTCTGGTAACCTCTGAGGGAACGGGCTCCGGCCGGGCAGAACGCAGCCGGGGATTTTCGTGGAGTGGCTTAGGAGCCGTACAGGAATTCGTGCTCAGCAGAAAACGCGACGTATCTTGTTATTTTGGGTTTGTTCTAATGGCTCAGACCCCGTGGAAACAAACCGGAGAGGTGCTGTCTTTGCTGTCGAGGTTGTTGTTCCGCAGCTTTGAGCGGCAGCAGCGGGAGCAGAGGAATGAAGGACCGGGCTCGTTCTGGATGGCTCCGAGGTGTCCGATGGGGAACACGGAGTCTTTGGCAGGTTGTTTGGTATTCACGGAGGGCGAAAAGTGGCCGTCACAGCCCGAGATGGTGTCATCAGAACAGCGCGATCCCAGCCTTTCAGCTCCGAGGGCTGTATGTTATGTTAATGCCGTTCTCTGCATAAGATGGAAACTTCAGCCGCTGTCAAACCATCAGCAGAGATTTAAACAGGCTGGGCTTCGCTGATTTGCTTCGGTGCTGCTTTAGGAATTAGTTCTGGTGCACACACTTGGGCAGACCCGTTTCTTTTTATTTAGTTGGGCGCTTTTTCTTTTCTTTTCTTTTTTTTTTTTTTTTTTTTTTTAGCTCTCTTTTTTGATCTTCATTTAAAAATTCCCAAA